>CM070873.1:21911756-22299256 GCA_036365515.1 Torymus aiolomorphi | reverse complement strand
GGTTTGTGACTGTGGTATTAAAGATTAGTCTAGGGATTTTACAAACTGGCTCGGTCGTTTCGATGGTATGCTAATGGTATGGAATGTGGGGAGATTTCTGAAAAGATTTGCCTATGTTTAATAGGCGTTTGCAGAATTTTTTTCTTTTCTTTTTTGAAACAACTTTCTCGAAAGTTATTTTTTGGAAACTATATTTTAGAATGCTGTTTTTTTAACTTCAGAAAAATAGCGGTATTAAAGTATTTTCTATAAAGCCTTTCTGGAAAAAATAGTTTTAGAAAATAATCCTTTTTAAATAGGATTTGCCAAGAGATCTTCGGAAAAGAGATTTCCGAAAAAACGATTTAATCCATACGATTTTGTTAAAACACACAATTTTTTAAGGACATTATCTGTTTGTACTTAAATTTTTTTTATTTCAAAAAATTTCGAATGCATAGACTCAAAATCTCTTTTCTAAAATCTAAAATAAAACTTTAAAAAATGATAGATTTGCTTGAGGCCAGCTAGAGTCATAAAAAATGTATCTATTGTAGAATTGCAAGTCACCATTCAAATAAAAAATGTTGAATATCGATAAAGGTTTGCATGAAAATATGTTTTACCACCACAAACTTTAATTTAATTCAAGTACATCAGTTTTACATTTTCACAAAAACATATTTTATCAACTTATTAAACTTATTTTCCAAACCTTTATTAATTCATAATTACATTCCAACAAAATACTTTTGGAATTTTTGGAAGTAATCTCTTTTGAAAAAATACTAGTAATAGAATCGTCTACACATTGACATCTTATTATAAATTACGTTCCAGCCACATGACCCCATAAGATCGACCGGATAACCTACCGATGACATGACACCTTTGACATAGCACCAGCACTCAAACACCCGGGGAATCTGATGAGAGCCAGAAAATTCGGCCCGACACGTCCATTCATCTTTATTCGTCCTCGGGCGGCCCGTCAAATCCATCTCCGATCGATAGCTCATCTCTCCCGTACCGCTACGTTAATAATTCCTCGTTCCGTCGTTCCACAATCGTCGGCCGTAAAGTACCGACAATTAACCGGGCACGGAAGATCCAGAAACGGTAATAAGCCCTGCGCAGCGCGGATTATCGAAGGCACAGGCACACATACGCGCGGGTATAAATACATCCCAGCAGGAGGGGAAGTTTCCCCCCAACCGGCATTTCGACTAATGAATATGCATGGCCATATTTTCGCGCGGCTGCGACTGCTTTACGTGGGAGAAGCGCCTAATCCTCGCGGATCTCTCTCTCTCTCTCTCTCTCTCTCTCTCGAGGCGACCCAGAAAGAGAGTCCGATTGGCCTCTCCTCCTCCTCCTCTTCTTCTTCCTCTTCTGCTCCGCGCCACAGGTTACTTTATAGTCCTCTATTCTTCTGTTCTTTATTGCGCGCCAGCGAGCGAGCTGTGAGAAAGCCGGGGATAGAACTCGGCCGGATATATATCTGGGGGAAACAATCGATGAGGGATGTACACACACACACACACATACGCCCCGAGGAGGTTAATATATATGTGGAGGAGGAATGATGATGACGCTTGGCTCCCTGATTTTCCCGGCCCGCGCCTTATCGCGCTGTCTACGGTGTAGCTGCATGTATGAATCGTAAATGCCTACTGTTTCTCGGCTGGGTTTCATTGCGAAGATGGGAGATTAGCGAGGAGGCCGGAATTGAGGATCTCCTGTGAGATTTCTGCTTGTGATCTGCTAATAGAATGATCCAGCCAGATTCTCTATGTATATAGGGTTCGATTTCGTAATTTAAACTTTTCGTATGAAATAAGGATTAAACACATTGCTGTTTATGTACAGATTGTTACATATTTATAAAAAAATATAAAAAAAAGCGCGATAGTTTTCAAATATATAGGTGTACACCTATATTCATATAAAGTGCTAAAATTAAATACAATGCTATTTTCGTCGTATCTTTTGCATTTATTATAATAGGGCTGAAGTTTGCATCGTTGGAATGCAACGAAATAATTTTTTACAATTACATAAAGTTTCAAACAATGGAAATTTTATCTAAATCTTCGTTATAAAGCTATTTTACACTATAAAACACTAAATCTACATACAAAATTAATATTTATTAGTATAAACTTGAAGTAAAATAAATTAATTTTTTATTTCGTTGCGCCCCCACAACGCAAACTTCAAAACCATTTCTTATAACTATCAATAAAAGATTTTATCGCTTCATCATTCAAATTGCTTGCAATAACTAAAATACAAACAATAAAATTGGTTGTATTTTATGTTTAAAAAACATGCATTATCCACCCTATCCTTATATATTCAAATAACCCAGCTGATTCCAGAGTTTTTGAAAACTTACAAATAAAATTCAACCATCAAACACGAAACCATAAAAATTCACACTTTCCAACTCTCTTTCTTCTTCGCCTCCCAACTCCCACGTGTCCTCTCTCCCTTTCTCTCCTCCTTCCCTATTTGCCAGAGACGTTCGACCATCCGAGATCCTCGGCGTCTCCGGGGATTCGCCAAAGCGCGTTGATTCAAGATTTTCCGGGAGCCGCCTCCCGGGGATACAACGCCCGTCGCGCGTCTCTCTCCATCTTGCCGGGATGTGCGTCTTCGAATTTTCAGCGGATAAATGTTTGCTGGCGCAGGCGCTGTGTGCTTAGGGGTATTAGAATTGAATTTAAAAGGTCGGAGACGCGGCCAGAGTGGAGTACGCTGGGTGGATGCTGCGTGAGAAAGCGCCAAGTGATGGTTTTGCGGAGGGTGGAAGAGTTTTTGAAGTTTAGGGCGAAATTGAAATTTGTAGACGAAGCGGAGGGAAATTTTGCAAAATATGAAATATTCGTAGGTTTTCAAATTTTTCCTCGTAGTTTGGTTATAATTTTGAGAAGTAAATTTTGTTACGGATATAGTTTTCGAAAGAATATTTATGTATTAAAATTAAACGGGAATATGGGAAATAAAAAGAGGAAAATTATTGAGAAAATATTTATTTTGAAACTACCAGAAGCAAAATTGTTGAGTTTGAGAAACTAAAATCCAATTTTTAATTTATTTAATGAAAATAGGTTATAGTATGGTGACGGCGCTGCCTTTAATAATGCACCAACTTCAGTGTTTTAATTAAATTCCAAATGCAAACTGAAATTAATTTAGGATTCTAAAACGAAACATATTCTCTATTTTGTGGACGATAATTTAATAACCTTGAAATAGATTGAAGGATCCTAGATTGTTATACGGATAGCCATAAAGTTAAATGAAAGATTTGATGCACAGATTATACCTTTTGTAGTCGGCTACTACAGGAACAACATTTCGAGCCACGAAAATCAAAACTAATGAAATTCTACGGTCCACGCAAGATTATCAAGCGGAATGTAGAGATTGCCAATGTGGAAATTATGCATCGAAATACCAGGAATTCATTGAATTCGCGGATGTAAGTAAATTATTCCGCTTCCAACTCCGCGACGCAAACACAAGTGCAAGAGTATTGAATAAGTGGAATAAATTTTAAAGAATAAAGCTCACAAAGGAATAAAAACTAAAGGTATATAAATCAAGCAAAATGATGAAGAAAAAAGGTCGCAAAAAGTGGCAGCGATTAAATGATAAGTATAATGCGGAAGAACGGCACAGCAGCGAATCGAAAAAAGACGCGGAAAAGGAATAAAGGTATTATATAGCGCAGGTAGAAAACACACACACACACACATACACACACACATACACAGTATTGAAGAACTCGCAGGCGATTGTGCGAGGAACAATGAAATAAGCGGAGAAATGAATAGGAAGCAATACACGCGGCTGCGAGGAGAAAAATTAAAAACAGCGAATACGACATCAAAGCAAAAGGCTCGCTTCTCTCTCTCGACAAAGATACGCCGCGCTAAAATAAGAATAAAGCCGATGCCGGCAGGGGGAGAATAAAACGAGAGACGCTGTGTACAGAGGACAAAGGAGAGCGCGGAAAGTGCAGCGCGAGCAAAGCAAGTGTAGGTAGTCGAAAAAAAAACGCGAGAGATGCAAAGATTCGGCACCTTTTCGGTATCGCGCAGCTGCGTGTCAATTGCAAACACCGTCAGGAATGACGAGCGCAGAGGTTGCGAGGGAAGAGTAAACTAGGAGTTGGTGAATATGCACTGAGAGAAGAATATTGTTACTGTTAATATATTTATCTATTTGAAATACAATTATTTGACATGTTTAAGGATAAAATGTGATATTGTAATAGTTACAATATCTATATTAACTAATAGACATATTCAGATTTGAAAGTAGCTGATGGTAGAAGTTCTTGTAAATTGTAGTTTTTGAATCTTAATAGCCAATTTCCTACCAGGATGATGTTGTTATATAACAAAAAAGGTTTGAAATAAAAACTCCATTTAGTTTTTTACTCCAACGTTTCGGAGATTTTTATTGTTTATGTCACTCATCAGAATAAACAATAAAAATGTCCGAAACGATGGAATAAAAAAATGAATGATGTTTTTATTTCGAACATTTTTGTTATAAAACATCATCCTGGCAAAAAATTGGCCATTAGATTCAAAAACTACTATAATAAGCATATTGTAACTATTACAATATCAATGTTCTCACGTAACAAATTGAAATTGTTTATGAGAACATGGTAACTTAACTGTTAACATGGCATTATAACTGTTACAATGTCTATATTTGGTTATATTTAAACATATACATGTTAACAGTTACAATGCCATGTTAACAGTAAACAAATCCTTTTCTCAGTGTGCGAGATACTGCGCGGACGGGATCGCTTTTCTGTATTTTGCGAGGCGAGTGAAAGGGAGAGATGAATGAGATTAATTAATACGTTAATTAGATACTCGAACGTTCACGATAAACGAAACATTTTTGCCATTTTCAGATTTAGCAGGATTTAACTATTTAATATCTCCAAAAAATAATAATTATTGGATCCTTTCTAATTAAAGTTACAACCTTGAAGTTGCTTTTCGTTCGTTGTGAACGCTCGAAATTCCGAATATGTAATTATTTATTAGTTACACTCTATTAAGAATCAGTTAAGCTGGCTGGCAAACGTTTTCAAATATTTTTTTGGCTAGCGCACTACATCAGCAACTTCTCTCTGCAGTATTTTAAGCGGCGAGCGCTTTGCTTCGAATGCGCTTCTCATCTGCAGAAAGTGAATTATAAATTTCATCTGCTCGAAGTAGCAAATGAAGTTATCTATATCTCTTCATTTCAGTAAATAAGTTTGTATTTCAAGGAAAAGATTACATAAATCTGCTCCGTAGAGTTTAACACAATAAAAATAGCGAAAATGTGGATAGTGTAAATTGAGTTTGAAAAATAAACTAATAATATGGACTTCGTTGTTTTATTCTCTAAAAAAATTTATTCTATCGGTTCGGTAACAGAAACCTTTCAACGCATTTGAAATTGAGATTCATCGCGAATAGATCTGAAGCCACATAACAACACCATTTCCAGTAGAATTTCCAAATATCAACATACACACGCGCGCTACACTACCTAGAAAGAAAAATACCTGTTTCGAATCTTCAATTTCATAGCACAACGTCAGTTTTTCCTACACGTAATCAAAAAGCCAAGTTGCAGCATTAAAATTCTGGTAATCACGCACCCACCATCGCCCTCTGAAACCTCCGCAGCTTTTACACCCCACTCCAAAGCACCGAGAGACAAAGGAAGAAACGAAAGACTGCGCGTACACGCGCGCGAGCAGCAGCATCAAAGACGAGAGTCTCTGGTCGTCGGCAGTCTGCCAGACTCTCTCTCGCGTGTCTAGACTAATTACCTACATACCGCCGCCGAGACGTGCCTCCTCTCTTTTTCTTCCTCTCTCGCTCACTCCGCGCAATAATTCCCCCCGGGGCCAGAAGAGGGATTAGAGTCATAATCGTTGCGGAGAAGAGTGCGCGCATGTGTGTGGGTATATGTAGTGCGAAGATTCGCAGCGTGTGTAAGGAGGTGTGCGAGCGAGCGATACGCGGGATTATGGGAATCGAATGCCGCATGTAGGTGCATGAGGTTTGGTGTGGTGGGAAGCTTTTTGCTGGGTTTGGGAGACAGTGGTTTATTGCTGTTGGGGTGAACTGGGTATCGTGTATACCGCGGTGAACAAGATTGTGTACCTACTTTTTCTAATATGAGTTAATCGATCAGCGTAAATTGAGGACAATGTGGGTTTTAGGAGTACGTAAATTTTAATCGTTGTTTTGAGCATTCAAGTGTGATTTTGGTTTTTATATAGAAAGCTTTGTTTTCTAACAGTGACATTTTAGGGGTCTGAAGTTTGCATCGTTAGAATGCAACAAAAAAATTTTTTTGCTTTGAAACGATAAAAACTTTTTTTACCCTTTCTCCTATAATTATTCTATAGTATAAACGATCAAATCAAATGTAAAATTAATAGTTAAGTTAATATAACATTGAAGTAAAATTCATTTTTTTTATTTCGTTGCGAGCTCTAACGTTGAAAACTACAGACCCATGAAATTTGTGGGATTCGATTGAAAATTTTCTTTACTTTCTTGAAATTTTAACCTCCTTTAACTTGAAAACAAATAACTAACATGAAAATAACCAACTAACTTAGTTACTTAACTAATAAACAGCTAAGTTACTATTACTGTTTGACAATATTTAACCAATCCGAGGACGAATAAAAATGTAACAATGCCATTAACTTTCAATTATAGAGATTTATTGCCATAGCTTTTTTTTAATCGAAGGAATAGGAAAATTAAGGATTCAGTTACCCTGGTAGAAATTCATTTATATGAAACAACCAAGAAGCTAGAAAATAGCTAGTAAAACTGGCTAATTAATGGCTATGATGAAACGATTTTTCGACCATTATTTGCCTATTTCTTAGATTAACGTCATAACAAAATATTCGTATTTGATTTTCTTACTAATTCTATCGTATATGAAAGAGCATTAAAGTGCATTGGATGGCTTACCAAAATATAAATAAATAACATTAACTAAAAAATCATTTGTTGCACTCCTTATATGAATAATTCAGCAAAACTTTTATTTCTGCATCTGATTCTGTCTCTCTCACTCCTTGTCATAACAGCAAGCCTTCTGCTAGCCATTTCCAGACTAAAAAACTGAGCAGTTTTAATACCTTTAAAATACTCAAGAACAAGCTTGTGCTTATCTTCGAAAAACTCATTCTATTTATCAATCTATTAAATGGACATATAATAGGGAAAATAGCGTTTCAACTGGACAAGATAACTTCCCATTTTATAGCAAGTTTCTAAAATAAATAGTCAGTTATTAGTTATAAAATATTTTGGATTTTCACCAGGGTATTGATATCAGAAATATTTGCCATTCAGCATTAAAAACTCTCATAATAAATCTAACTAAGAGCTTAGATGGATTTAACTTTGCTTTATATGTTTATGTGTTATCGTTACAACATTATCATAACGCTAATTCAGAATTTGATGACATTATTATATAATTGTCATGTAGAGACTCAAACTAAATTCTTCTATAGAAAAAATAAAGGTCACTAGTATAATAATAAATTTTACCCTAGAGTAAATATACGGAGAAAAATTTTGAAGTAAAAATTACTTTATTTAATAGTAAACGTAGGACAAATTCATATTCTCATGGAAATTCTACAATTTTTAGTAAAAATTATTTGTTAGTAGTATTTCTGAACAATAAGTTGTTTAATAAAAAAAGCAAATTATACAGCTTTCCTTCTTTTAAATCACCAATTTTAAGTGAAATGTAATCTTTCATTTAGGTAAATTATGACTGTGCGTTTATTTTCAAGCCCAGAATAAAATTAAAAATTGTATCATTAGCAGTTTTGTTCCTCTATTTATTCGCTCCATGTACAAATATTTTGCAACAATTTCAACAACATGACACTTGAGTCATTACGCACCCACCTGAGTTGTACGGTCAATTAAGATTATCGTGACATTAAAAGTTCTTTCACCTCGTTAATGCGACGTCAACAAGTCTCTCTCTCTCTCTCTCTCTCTCTCTCTCTCTCTCTCTCTCTCTCTCTCTCTCTCTCTCTCTCTCTCTATATATATATATTCTTTTGTCAGCAGTCGAAAAAGCAAGCAAAAGTCGACAACCCTAAAGAACTCCGGTCCGACAAACTACTCGGCAACAAATTACTCAACGACGGCAGCAGTAGCACACACGCACACTAGTCGCTCCCCTACGCCTGCTATTCAATTACAAACGCTCGCGTTTGCAGCGGAACCGGCTTTTATCAGCAATTTCCTCGCTAATTTATCAGCGGCGACTCCCCCTCTCTCTCGCACCGCGACGACGTCGACATTCCGCGCGAAATTCCGCGATTTTAATTCCTCCAATTTGCCCCGACCAGTCGGCGTGTAACTCATATGGACGAGCGCGAGAAAGAGAGGTCGGGATTTAAACAGGACGCGCGCGAACGACCGAGACGGGGATTTTTAGCTACCGGTTTGTCGCGCGCGCGGAGGTTAATCGTTGTTTAATGCCGAGATAAGTTTGCGCTGATGGAGTGAATCAGTTTAAGAGCGTGCCGGAGTGGTATAAACGTCGTTGTACTTTTTTTCTCATCTTTTGTAATGTATGGGTCTGAAGTTTGCAACGTTGGAGTCCAACGAAATAAAAAAAATAATTCATTTTGTTTCACGTTTATATTAAATAATATTAATTTTGCGTGTAGATTTAGTGTTTTATAGTATAAATTAACTTTAAAACGAAGTTCTAGATAAAATTTCCATTGTTTAATAATTTTAATCAATCTTAAAAAATTATTTCGTTGCATTCCAACGATGCAAACTTCAGACCCATTGTAATGTGTTTAAGTAATATTGCAATGAGACGCTTGTTGAAGATTTTTAATAAGTTTGTTTATTGAGCGCCGTGATTAATTTCTTTTTTTATTTTGGTAACTTATCTTAATTTCCATAATTGTTAGAATTAACAATGTTTCGTAAGATTTCTGCAACGACATAAAACTTGAATAGTTGATAGTAGAAAATATTGAAAAATCGATGCCAATTCATTGGCATGTGGTTGTCCCAAACTTTCTCAACTCTAACTAATGCACTACTGATATAAACATACTATCAAGTTTAAAGTATATAAAACGAAAGAAATTTCAAAAATTGAAAAACCGTTAAAAAACTAACCTTAAATCCATACAATAGTAGTTTTAACCCTCATACAGTCAAACAAAAACAAAGGAAATAAGTCCTGACCGATTCCAATCGGTCAAGTAGTCTCTGGCCTATCAACTTCGACACGCACATACGCGCGCGAGCACACACACCCCTACGAACATTTTCTAAAAAATAGTGTATTTCGACTCAAAACACATTTCTAATGTGTTTTTAATAAAACGTATACTTTTTAAATTAAAAAGCTTCTTCTTGGAAGAAGCAATTAATTTAAAGAAGATTATCGTTTTAATATAATTAGAACTCTATATTACTTGTTTATTTCTTACTAAATAATACTTCCACAGTTGTGGAAGTAGTGTTTGAGAGATAGTTACGAAAAGGTGCTTCCTTAACTGTCAAATAAAAATACCTGTAAATATAAATACCGAAGTAAAGGTAAGTACATTCCGAAAGCAACTAAATTAAATGACTTTCGTAAACCTAAAGCGTAGCCGTAGACGAGCACAGCGCGCCAGGACTGTCTAATAAGCCAGGGCGCTCCCAAGAAATTACACCGCGCCACCTAATAAGAAATACCGACAAAAAGCGTGACACACACACACACACACACACGGCGACTACCGCGCGCTAACGGGCCGTATTATTCAAAGAATTGACACCGCGTTGGAGCGCGCAGAACTGCATATAACGAGGAGGGGGGCAGTGAGACGGCAGACGGAACAGGAACGGGAACGCAGTCGCGGTGGGACAGCTGTAAACGCCTTTAACGATGGCAATTAATAAGAGAGAGGAGCCGTGAGAAGACTCGAGACTGGCTTTCCAGTTTACTCGCGCGAGAGAAAAAGACGCGAGCGCGCGCATGGCTTTTATTGCCGCACGCTGACTCCGCGAAATTGTCTCAAGAGCGCGGTAAGAGACGGGGAAAGAGGTCCATTATTGCCACTGAGTAATGCGCTGCGTGGACGATCTTTCATTAGGCGAGTGGAATTGGATTGTTTGCGTAAGGCGATGCTCGACGATGGGGTTCGGTTTGGCGGCCGCACGTGAGATGTTTGAATGCAGAGTAAGGGGTTGGGAAAGTTTTATGGTGCTTTGAGCTAGTGTTTTTGTTTTTTATGTGGGACATGACTATTTAATACATTGAATTTTTATGGGTCTGAAGTTTGCATCGTTGCAGTGCAACAAAATAATTTTTTACAATTAATTAAAGTTATTAAGCAATGGAAATTTCATCTAAATCTTTGTTATAAACTTATTTGATATTATAAAATAATAAATCTACACGCAAAATTAATATTAATTATTGTAAACTTGAAGTAAATTAAAATATTTTTTTTTTATTTCGTTCCGCTAAAACATTGCAAACTTCAGACCCGTAAATTTCCTTGACAGAAATTACTATAAATCTAGTAAATGTCAAACTGTTTCATTTTTATAAAATCTGAAGTACAGTTATATTGATTATACTATTTGATTTTTTAATGAAAAAAAAATATGTATTTGAAAAGTAGATTTAGTTAAATGTAAATAATAGGAGATTCGTTTAAGTCGAGGAAAGTGAGTTTAGCAGAAGTTATGGGTTCCTGAAGAAAAGCTGTTAAAGCAGCGATAATTACGACAACTTTGTAGAGTACACTACATTGCTTTGTAAAACTTTTTACTAAGTGTAGTAATACTTTTATTTGGATAGTCTTCGATTGGTTTAAACAAAATTTAGATAATATTTGATAAACTATAACTTTCTTCTCTAACACAATAACAGCATGATTTTTAAGTTATGCGCGGATTCAATTCCTTTCGTATAAATAATAGATTTTCGCAAACGGATATGACCAAATATCCAAGAAAAATAATTCAACTATCCACTAAAAAGACGATCTTTTCATCTTTATTAAACGAACTCTGATGAAGCGACCTAAAACTCACGCCCGCCTTGCAGCGAGTCAGCGCCAGGAGATTACCATACTTCATCCATAAAGCCCCGGCGAATAATCCATCCTGGCCATCTCTGCTACGATCGCTCAAGGCCTTCTCCCGGCATTTTCCAACGAAATTTTCAAGCCCGCTGCCGTCACATCGACGCGCGTAACTGGGCGCGAAATTGCGTCCCGGAAAACTTAATTTATTAATCGCCGCAGTATGCGCGCTGCGCTTAAAGTCGCGACGCGCGCGCATCCGACGACTCTAACGAGCAAACTTGCCAATTACAGCGAAGCTCGTGATAATTAGGCGAGCAGCGCGTATGCGCTCTTTTAGAACGAGAGAGAAAGACTAGGTCATCGGTTCGTTATCTTTACAGGTGAGGATGGATTTTTTGGGAAACGGAGAGAGGGAGAGAGAGTGAACGTGTCACATTTGCTGAACGTTCGTGGAATGGTGTTTTAAAAAGTTGGATAGATGAAAGAGTGCTGTTGAAGTACTGCGTGGAGAGAATTTCTTTATTATCGCTGTAATATTGGGAACCGGTATGTTTAATATTTCTAGAACCATATTGCATAAACATTGTTATAATATTGCTGTAATACTATTACAATATTAGTATAACGTAATTAACATTTTTATAACCTTATTGTCACATTACTATAATACATAACATTTTTATATTTTCGTGTGTGTGTGTGTGTGTGTGTATAATAAAAAAATAGGGGGGCCGTGCCCCCTCGCGCGCTATCGCGCGCCAACCCCCGCTGTCTATATAAAAACTTGGTTTTTACATATGAGGCATGACCGCTACTATTCAGGAGAACCTTACATCTTCGACATTGCAAAAACTGTTACATCTTAAATACTAATATATTATATTTTGATGGAAACTGTAACGCATTCATGAATAGTATATTACATACCTAGGCCGGTAAAATAAGAAATGTTTCAGATCACATGTAATTGTCGGCCGAGGCGAAGCCGAGGTTGATAAACATGTGATCTGAGGCTTTCTTTTTTACCGGCCAAGGTGTGTATACTATTTTTCTGCCCAACGGCGCCGGAAAGCGGCAACTTCGTTTCGCGCATCGGCCGTAAAGTTGGCGCTTTCCGGCCGGAGGACAGAAAAAATTATTTGTTTTCTATAATGGCCAAAAATCGATTATTTTGATTGCATTCAAGCGTTTTTCATCGTTCTTTTAGGTTTAACTTACTAGAAATTTTTTACGTGAAAATGTTCATCAACTAAAAAGTTTTGTTTGCTGAAATCTACCACTTTTGTATGCGATATTTCTGTGTTAAATCAAATCCTATTAAATGTTAAGCGAAAATTGACTATTTAAGGCGTATTTATGCGTTATTAAAATCGTTTTTATAGGTTTAGATCGTCAGGAATTGATTATACACGGAAATGTTGAATGAAAAAAGTTTTTTCATTGTTATCTAAAACTTTTACATCTAATATTTCCGTGTAAAGTCAGTCCGTTATTTCGTCAGAAACGGATTGTACATAAAAATGTTAAATGGAAAAAAGTTTTGTTTCAATATTATCTATAGATAATATTGAAACAAAACTTTTTTCCATTATAACTTCTGCATTTAACATTTTTGTATAAAATCAAACCTGACTAATTGTAAGTTATAACCGAAAATCGACCATTTTAGGTATATTTAGGAGTTAAAATCGTTTTTTTGGATTTAAGGTGGCTCCAGCGGTCTAGTATAGACCTAAAGCTATGAACATTTTTTACAAAAATTCATTTACACATTCCAACCTGAAAACTGATATGACAGGAAGCAAAGTTCTTAACATAACGGAAAATATTTTTGTTACATTAAAAAAAAAAATTCAATAAGAAATACAAATATCTTTTTTGTTTTTCATTCAATTTTAATTTGCAAGGTCTCATTTTCTTCCTTGTGATATTTTTTTTAGTCTTATTTTATTCTAGTATTTTTTTTGTTTTAATTAATCTTATTATTTTTTTCGGCTCTCTCTACCATAAAGATACCGCATTTCATTTTTGCTTCCTCATAGAGGAAGCTTTGTAACGGTGAAAAAAATTTTCGAAAAAAAAAATGTTCAAAAAGATGTTTTAAGGCGATATATGTGTATATTAGTTGATTTTGATCATTTTCGTTTTCATGGGTGTATGTGTGTGTGTGTGTGTGTGTGTGTGTGTGTGTGTGTGTGTGTGTGTGTGTGTGTGTGTGTGTGTGTGTGTGTGTGTGTGTGTGTGTATGTGTATGTGTGTGTGTGTGTGTAATAAAAAATAGGGGGGCCGTGCCCCCTCGCGCGCTATCGCGCGCCAACCCCCGCTGTCTATATAAAAACATGGTTTTTACATATGAGGCATGACCGCTACTATTCAGGAGAACCTTACATCTTCGACATTGCAAATATTACGTTTGTAATATGTATATTTGAACTCTTCATATCTCCGAAACGAATCGACCGATTTTCGTTGGGTAAAGCTTATCAGGGAGCGCGGGAGCGATCCGAAGGCAAGTATAGAAGAAGCCTAAAGGAGCGACCCGTGCTACATATACATTGAAATGGGTCTACGAAAAATTCAATGCGCTTTTACGTATATTGCGTTAGTTTTTACTATATAACATATCCCTCTTAATCGAAAGCCATTTCATTGCTCTACTCAAATCAAAACATTTTATTTAAAAAGATTATCTCGTTCAGAAGATATAGAGAGCTGAATTTTTTTATGTGCGATTTCCTTTTATACTTTTCTTCTCCTTATTCCGGCGTCCGGTTTGCAGCTTTTACGACACTTCCGGTTGTCGTCTATCTTACGCTTGTATATCTATATATATATATACACACCCGTATCTGATCGATCTAACCTTACATACAACATGTCAGTATTTTTTTATATACAAATGTTATATCGTGAGTTAGTTAATAACACATTTCAAAAATCTCAAGAAGTTGCTAGATTGTTTAGGTTAAGAACTTATTCTTAGCAATCTAAGAAGAAGAATTTTTATCTATCTATTATTTTATAGATATACATTTTACAAATGTTATCATATCGTGAGTTAGTTAATTAGTTATGTATTTGAAAGATCTCAAGTTGTCAACTGGTGATGAGAAAAATTGATCTATTCGTCTATCAATCAATGGGGAAATAGTATATTACGATACGTGGGCCGGAAATTGGATTTCCGGGCCGTGCGTGGTATGACGCCCGAGGCGAAGCCGAGGGCGTCATAACGCACGGCTAGGGCATCCAATTTCCGGTCCAAGTATTGTATACTATTTTTCTTACTCCCCGGCCGAAAGTACGTTCTGTAATTGTTAAATAATTGATAAAATTGCATTGTCATCTGCTAGCTGTGTTTGAGTGTTAGTTTTTCTTTCGGCCCGCTCGATAGTAGTGCCTCTGTCGGCCGCTTTGGGTAGCTCGGTCGATATTACCGACTGTTTTTTCTTTCGGCCCGGCGTAGAGAGCTGGTTTTTTGGGCGTCTGCTACTTTCGCTATTGTACACATGGTCTGCTCGCCGCCCGCCATTTGCAAGACCGAGGCGAAGAGGACGTTTTGCTGGTCGGGGCGGGCATCAGAAACACATTCATTAAAAAAAGACAACACCACTTTTTATTTCAATTAACTCTTTTTCTCGTCACACGTGCACTTTCCTCTGTCTATTTCGTACGTGTCTAACGTTCACAACGCACAACCATATTTTTCTCGGACGCTCCGGTCCATACGTTTAAAAAACAATACCCACGATGAAACAAAACCAATTTTTATTTCAACTACCTTTTTCTCGTCACCCGTGCAGTTTCCTCTGTTTATTTCGTACGTGTCTAACCTTCACACCGCACAAACATCTTTCCTCGGGCATGCGCCCGGGCGCTGAAGCTCCGCGGGTCAGGAAATTTCGGCAGCCAATCAGAGCGCGCGGTTGGTCTAAAATAGGATGCGAAAGTTTCTCTTTCGGCCCGGAGATGCGGGCCGGAAGTACGTACTTTCGGGTGGGCGAGTAAGAAAATAACTTTTCTTACTCGCCCACCCGAAAGTACGTACTTCCGGCCCGCATCTCCGGGCCGAAAGAGAAACTTTCGCATCCTATTTTAGACCAACCGCGCGCTCTGATTGGCTGCCGAAATTTCCTGACCCGCGGCGCTTGAGCGCCTGCGCGCATGTCCGACGAAAGATGTTTGTGCGGTGTGAAGGTTAGACACGTACGATATAAACAGAGGAAAGTGCACGGGTGATGAGAAAAAAGAGTTAAATGAAACAAAAAGTGGTGTTGTTTGATCGTGGTCATTGTTTTTTCCTCTTGTTTCCTACACGTACTTTCGAGTCGTGTAGAAACAATTAAGTAAACGTACGGACGGGAGCGTCCGAGGAAAATATGTTTGTGTGGTGTGAAGGTTAGACACGTACGAAATAGATAGAAGAAAGTACACGTGTGACGAGAAAAAAGAGTTAGTTGAAATAAAAAGTGGTGTTGTCTTTTTTTAATGAATGAGTTTCTGATGCCCGCCCCGACCAGCAAAACCTCGGCTTCGCCTCGGTCTTGCAAATGTCGGGCGGGCATCAGACCATCTGTACAATAGCGAAAGTAGCAGACGGCCAAATAACCAGCTCTCCACGCCGGGTCGAAAGAAAAAACGGTCGGTAATATCGACCGAGCTACCCAAAGCGGCCGACAGAGGCAGTACTATCGAGCAGGCCAAAAGAAAAACTAACACTCAAACACAGCTAGCAGACGACAACGCAATTTTATCAATTACTTAACAATTACAGAACGTACTTTCGGCCGGGGAGTAAGAAAAATAGTATACAATACTTGGACCGGAAATTGGATGCCCTGGCCGTGCGTCATGACGCCCTCGGCTTCGCCTCGGGCGTCATACCACGCACGGCCCGGAAATCCAATTTCCGGCCCACGTATCGTAATGTACTATTCATTAGATAAGTACTTACTAGCTAAATGTTAAATGGCTAAAATCATTTTTTTAAACTTGATACTTTGTGAGAGTTTTTATTTTTACAGATATTATACCAGAAGATTTTTTTCGAGTCATTTTGAAGATATATATAATTATAGCCAATAATGTTGAGGAGTTCTAATTGTGTACTGTCTGAAAAATCTAATTTTGAATTAACAAAAATGAACGAGTGCCCTCATGACCCTTGGAGTTATTATTAATAAACAAGAAAAAGTTATTTTAATACAAGAACAGACACGTATACTACTCAAGATAGAAAAACCAAACCAATATTACTATGGGGCAATGAACAATTTGAATGTACTTACTATACATATAATTTGTTCAGCATACAATGACTCAAAGAAGTAAAAGACTTTTTCACTGGCATTTATTTGATTTCTTTTAAAAAAACATAAATATTATTATTTTATAGATTATACAGAAAAAACGTCTATACTTGCCTTATTTTATACTTTCGTAGAAAGTTTTATATTAACAATATTATTATTGGTACAGTCATGAAAAAAATTATTACCATTTGCAGAGTGCTTATTGAATAGATGAGATTCGAATAAATAAAAGTTATTTGTACGGTCATGGAAAAAATTCTTACCATTTGTAGAGAGTGGTTATTGAATATATGAGATCAGAATAAATAAAAGGACTAGACAAATGGTGTGGATAGAATATATTTAAAAAATTAGTTTTTTAAAGAACGTGTTGATTGTTTTGTAAAAATATTTAAGCTCTCATTAAAGTTTTTGGTACAGTGGGAGAGAGAGAGGGGGGGAAGAGAGGGTGGGAGAGTTTAGTAAATAATGTTTGTTAAGTACAAACTATGTAGAATAGTAACCAAACTTATTCTTGCCTATAAGTTTTTACTTTTGTAAAATAATTCTCTTTGTCTCGCGAGAAAAGAAAGGTAACCTGATGGATTTGAGTTTTTATTGATTTTCTTTTGTTTTATAACCAAAAAACGATTTTGAATTTTTAGTTTTTTTGATTTTTTCATATCTTACAGTCATTATTACATAATATAATAAACTTTTCTTGAAAGGTATTTAAATTACCTATATTTTCCTTTTTTAAAATTTAAAATATCTTCATTTTGTCATTTGTTATTAAAGAAAACTTTTTTATATTTCATAAATTAATTTCTCAAAAAATGTTTTTTTTATCGACTTGAAATTTTAACCAGTTATTACACTAATTGAAGACTATATGTGGTTAAAATTTGAAGAGATTATCTTCATTTGTTTTTTAAAAAAAAATTATTTTAGAAAAAATTTGCGTTTTCGTTGTCACACGATAACTAGAGCAAAAATTATCCAATCGTCCTGAAATTTGGCACAGATATAGCTTTTATATACCTTCAGATCGAGTTCTTTGCCCAAAAAAGTCAGTCCATTACGAAAAAAGATATTTGAGGTTAAAAATTTTTTTAAAAAATTTTTGACTCATATTTTCTCAGAGATTACTTGATTTATCGACTTAAAATTTTAACCACTTATTAAACTTATAGAAGACTATATTTGGTTAAAATTTCAAGAGATGATCTTCATTTGTTTTTTAGAAAAGAATTATTTTAGAAAAAATTTGCGTTTTCGTTGTCACACGATAACTAGAGCAAAAATTATCCAATCGTCCTGAAATTTGGCACAGATGTAGCTTTTAATATTTGTTGGATGCAGCTAATAGCCAAGGTTACTACCAAATTGTTTAAATAAATGACAAGATTTATTTAGTTTGCGACGTTTCGGACATTTTTATTGTTATGTCCCTCTTCAGGCAAAGTATGTGTGTTTTAATGTGTTCCGGAGAACTATCCGTTCGTCAATGTCAATAGTTCTCCGGAACACATTAAAACACACATAATTTGCCTGAAGAGGAACATAACAATAAAAATGTCCGAAACGTCGCAAACTAAATAAATCTTGTCATTTATTTAAACAATTTGGTAGTAACCTTGGCTATTAGCTGCATCCAACAAATATTAATCAAAAATCTACCATTAGCTGCAATTTCACCATTATCAGATGTAGCTTTTATATATCTTCAGATCGAGTTCGTTGCCCAAAAAAATCGGTTCATTACGAAAAAAGATATTTGAGGTAAAAAATTTCTTTTAAAAATTTCCGAATCACGTTTTCTCAAAAAATACTTGATTTTAAATTTATAGAAGACTATATTTGGTTAAAATTTCAGGAGAGTATCTTCATTTGTTTTGTTAGAAACAAATTATTTTAGAAAAAATTTGCGTTTTCGTTGTCGCACGATAACAAGAGCAAAAATTACCCAATCGTCCTGAATTTGGCACAGATGTAGCTTTTATATATCTTCAGATCAAGTTCGTTGCCCAAAAAAATCGGTTCATTACGAAAAAAGATATAACGCACAGTTTAAGCTGAATCCGGACCCATGACCCTCTCATAGTTAGTCTAACCGTACAAGATAAAGTATTAAATTTTAAATATTAGAAGTAAAAATTAATTAAAGAGATCAATAAATTAAGTTTGAGGAAGCTACGTGCCAATGAATTGGCAGCGGTTTTACGTAATTACTGTTTTCGATCTAATTTTTATTAACCTAAAAATTTATTCCATCTCCCCTCGCATGCTCACCGCTACCGCTAGTTCACATCACTTGTTAAATTTAAGGGAGAGTCAACGATATCAGAATTGAAAAATTTTCAAAACCTACAAAGTTATATGCAATTGTTTATAAAACTACGAAAGTGTAAAATAAGGCAAGTATAGAAGTTTTTTCTGTATAATCTATGTATAATCTAAATATAAAACTTTCTACGAAAGTATAAAATAAGGCAAGTATAGACGTTTTTTCTGTATAATATACTCTTCCTCTCTCTCTTCCCCCGCCCTCTCTCACCCTCTCTCCCCCCTCCCCTTTCTTCCTCTCTCTCTCTCTTAACATCCGTCAAACTCTGTACCAAAAACTTTAATCACAGCTTAAATATTTTTTAATACAATCAACATGTTTAAAAAAAAAAATAATTCCTTAAGTACGTTACGTACGTTAATTAAACACAAGAAAGTACTGAAATCAATTATATTGTAGTCAAGTACCCATAACTTAACTTGACTGACATAATACAACTTTTCGTACCTACTCAAAAATATTCAGCTAGCGGGCATGAAGTACTATTTAACACCCAAGAGGCGTAATAGCTCTCATACTCCTACAAAACTTTATAGAACCTACGCACTTTACGTCCGTGTGGGCAAAAATTATTTAAATTATATATAATTCCCCCGCCCTCTCTCACCCTCTCTCCCCCCTCCCCTTTCTTCCTCTCTCTCTCTTAACATCCGTCAAACTCTGTACCAAAAACTTTAATCACAGCTTAAATATTTGTTTAATACAATCAACATGTTTAAAAAAAAAAATAATTCCTTAAGTACGTTAATTAAACACAAGAAAGTACTGAAATCAATTATATTGTAGTCAAGTACCCATAACTTAACTTGACTGACATAATACAACTTTTCGTACCTACTCAAAAATATTCAGCTAGCGGGCATGAAGTACTATTTAACACCCAAGAGGCGTAATAGCTCTCATACTCCTACAAAACTTTATAGAACCTACGCACTTTACGTCCGTGTGGGCAAAAATTATTTAAATTATATATAACTATCTTTTACTTCGTCGAGTAAATGTATACTGAACAAATTATATGTATGTAGATTCAAATTCTTCATTGCAAATCAAACAAACGAAAGTTGTGAAATCAATTACCGATAGTCAAGTAATGCAAACAACTCTCCGAAACAACTGTATGACTGATCTCAGAAATATATTATTCTAATTTGTTCATTCTTCTATACAAATTAAACACAAGAAAGTACTGAAATCAATTTATTGTAGTCAAGTATACCCATAAGTTAACTTGACTGAGATAATAGAACTTTTAGTACCTTGCGTGTAAAATTACATTTCACGCCCACGTTGTAACTTCAAAAATATTCACCCAGCAGGCATAAAGTACTACTTAACGCCTAATAAGCGGAATAGCTCACATATTCCTACAACACTTTATAGAACCTACGCACTTTACTCCCGGGTAGACGAAAATTATTAATTAATTACTATTATGCCTTCTTTTTATTTCTAAAATTAATAAGAATTTTATCAGATATTTACGAAGTCAATGCCTATATAAAAAAATTACATAGTTACCAACACATCCCCATTTTTCATTATTTTTTCTCAATTTTGAAATTTCTATAATATTACGCATCTTGGGAGGACACGAGAAGTCTAGAGCTGCTCTAGCAGGGGTGGTCGTCCAATCTTCCATACATACTTGGCGGGCCCGACGGTTTGCAGTTTACCGGTGAGCTTTGTAAATGTAGAATACTAGATTTTTGCATATACCTATAAGTCCACCATAAATACCGTTTAAATATAATATCCCTACATGTACTGTGTGCATAATCATGATTTACTTTTATTACCTAAAATATTTTTCCTTGTGTTCGTCTTTTTTATATGGGAATGAAATAAAAAGATACATATAAATTCATAGTCTATTCAAAAGAGCTTTAAATTTTACTAACTATTTTATGAGCCACCTATTTTTATCCTTTTCCCGCGTGTAAATATCATATGAGATCTTATATGAGTATTTCGGACATCAGATCAGATAAGACATCATGTTATGAGTATTTCGGACATGACATCAGATAAGACTCATATATGTTATGTCATCTGCAATTTTATATATTATGGGACCTCATATGTGATCTCATATGGGATCTGATGTCCGATATTCTCATATGAGATCTCATATGAAATTTTCATCTGTGTTTGGACTTTTCTATTTAAAAAGAGTAATATATTCACGGATCAGTATTTAATATCTAGAAGCAATTGATTTATACATTTTATCTGATCTTTAAACGTATGAATATTCATATGAAAATGACAATGTCTACACCTTAAACTGCAAACCGTCGGGCCCGCCAAGTATGTATGGAAGATTGACGACCACCCCTGCTAGAGCAGCTCTAGACTTCTCGTGTCCTCCCAAGATGCGTAATATTATAGAAATTTCAAAATTGAGAAAAAATAATGAAAAATGGGGATGTGTTGGTAACTATGTAATTTTTTTATATAGGCATTGACTTCGTAAATATCTGATAAAATTCTTATTAATTTTAGAAATAAAAAGAAGGCATAATAGTAATTAATTAATAATTTTCGTCTACCCGGGAGTAAAGTGCGTAGGTTCTATAAAGTGTTGTAGGAATATGTGAGCTATTCCGCTTATTAGGCGTTAAGTAGTACTTTATGCCTGCTGGGTGAATATTTTTGAAGTTACAACGTGGGCGTGAAATGTAATTTTACACGCAAGGTACTAAAAGTTCTATTATCTCAGTCAAGTTAACTTATGGGTATACTTGACTACAATAAATTGATTTCAGTACTTTCTTGTGTTTAATTTGTATAGAAGAATGAACAAATTAGAATAATATATTTCTGAGATCAGTCATACAGTTGTTTCGGAGAGTTGTTTGCATTACTTGACTATCGGTAATTGATTTCACAACTTTCGTTTGTTTGATTTGCAATGAAGAATTTGAATCTACATACATATAATTTGTTCAGTATACATTTACTCGACGAAGTAAAAGATAGTTATATATAATTTAAATAATTTTTGCCCACACGGACGTAAAGTGCGTAGGTTCTATAAAGTTTTGTAGGAGTATGAGAGCTATTACGCCTCTTGGGTGTTAAATAGTACTTCATGCCCGCTAGCTGAATATTTTTGAGTAGGTACGAAAAGTTGTATTATGTCAGTCAAGTTAAGTTATGGGTACTTGACTACAATATAATTGATTTCAGTACTTTCTTGTGTTTAATTAACGTACTTAAGGAATTATTTTTTTTTTTAAACATGTTGATTGTATTAAAAAATATTTAAGCTGTGATTAAAGTTTTTGGTACAGAGTTTGACGGATGTTAAGAGAGAGGAAGAAAGGGGAGGGGGGAGAGAGGGTGAGAGAGGGCGGGGGAATTATATATAATTTAAATAATTTTTGCCCACACGGACGTAAAGTGCGTAGGTTCTATAAAGTTTTGTAGGAGTATGAGAGCTATTACGCCTCTTGGGTGTTAAATAGTACTTCATGCCCGCTAGCTGAATATTTTTGAGTAGGTACGAAAAGTTGTATTATGTCAGTCAAGTTAAGTTATGGGTACTTGACTACAATATAATTGATTTCAGTACTTTCTTGTGTTTAATTAACGTACGTAACGTACTTAAGGAATTATTTTTTTTTTAAACATGTTGATTGTATTAAAAAATATTTAAGCTGTGATTAAAGTTTTTGGTACAGAGTTTGACGGATGTTAAGAGAGAGAGAGAGGAAGAAAGGGAGGGGGAGAGAGGGTGAGAGAGGGCGGGGAAGAGAGAGAGGAAGAGTATATTATACAGAAAAAACGTCTATACTTGCCTTATTTTATACTTTCGTAGAAAGTTTTATATTTAGATTATACATAGATTATACAGAAAAAACTTCTATACTTGCCTTATTTTACACTTTCGTAGAAAGTTTTAAATATCAACACTATTATTATTAGTACAGTCATGAAAAAAATTATTACCATTTGTAGAGAGTGCTTATTGAATAGATGAGACTAGAAAAAATAAAAGGACTAGACAAATTGTGTTGTTACATTAATAATACTATTTGTTTTGCTGATTGTTTTAAAAAAATATTTAGGTTTTCATTAAAGTTCTTGGTTCAGAGTGTGACAGATGTTGATTAATTAAACAGAGAAAACTCATACATTTGCCTTAGCCACTATTTGTTTTACTGATTGTTTAAAAAAAAATATTTAGGCTCTCATTAAAGTTCTTGGTACAGAGTTTGACATATGTTGAGGGAGAAAAAGAGAGGGGAGCGGGAGAGAGTTATAAAATAAATACATTGTAACTAGCCACACTACTGGAACACAATCCGCTAGCAAATTAAAATATTGGTTGCAGATAAAAAAGTAGCCATTACAGTAATTTATATATTATGGTTTCATATACGGTAATTCACAGAACAGATAGCTACTCTGAAACATTTGGCGCCCATCACGATAAGCCAATCACTATATAATAATTACATTATATTTTCAACTCTTAGATTCGTTGAAATTTTAACTAGAAACCAGTTGAATTAATAACCAATCAGACACATCTTGCAAAATTAAACACAAAAGT
This sequence comes from Torymus aiolomorphi, assembly GCA_036365515.1. NCBI lineage: Eukaryota > Metazoa > Arthropoda > Insecta > Hymenoptera > Torymidae > Torymus > Torymus aiolomorphi. The sequence goes on along the minus strand of CM070873.1, from coordinate 22,275,938 downwards.
TTATGAACTAAGAATCATTGAGAGAAAAAAGCTTTCTCCATTCTTTTAAAATATAAAACATCTTGAAACATCTTGAATTTCTGATAATAAAAGCTTCCGTAACATTCTTGTATACTTTTTGAAATAATTATCTGAATCTTGTGTAGAAAAATATTTACTGAGAACTCCTCTGAAACATTTTGACGTCTCCCACTGTGAGAAAATTATAAAATTAGATTAACTGAGCACTTTTATCCGTAGACATTTTCACAATATTTACTGAGAACTCTTCTGAAACATTTTGACGTCTCCCACCATGATAAAATTATAAAATTAGATTAACTGAGCACTTTTATTCACAACAATAACACATCATTTTTTCTTTTTTCTCTATTTTATTGTTCACTTAACATAATCTTTTAATTGATGTTTAAGTAAATAAATATGCACAGCGCCAATATCAACAAAGTTTCTTGAAGTATAGACAAAAAATGTTTTTTTTTTTTAACCAAGGCTCTGACCAATATTTTAAATTCTGATTTTAAGTAGAGGTTAGAAATTTGTTATCAACACTTCATTTAACACATCATACCGATACTTTATTTTATTTATAGGCACCCATTGCCATAAGCCAATCACTATATAATTACATTATATTCGACACTTAGATTCGTTTAAATTTTAACTAGAAACCACTTGAATTAATAAGCAATCAGATACATCTTGCAAAATTAAAAACAAAAGTTTATGAACTAAGAATCATTGGGAAAAGAAAGCTTTCTCGACATTCTTTTATAGTAGAAACTCATGATTGCCACACATCTTGTATCAGTTTATGAACTAAGAATTTCTGATAATAAAAGCTTCCGTAACATTCTTGTATACTTTTTGAAATAATTATCTGAATCTTGTGTAGAAAAATTACTGAGATCTCCTCTGAAACATTTTGACGTCTCCCACCGTGAGAAAATTATAAAATTAGATTAACTGAGCACTTTTATCTGTAGACATTTTCACAATATTTACTGAGAACTCTTCTGAAACATTTTGATCTTATATATCACTATTTCCGGGTTTTAATAATGCTAGTTTACCTTTAGAAATCGTAGGGCCAGTAAAGCATCCATAATTAAAACACCATAAAGTAGAACGAGGCTCTGCTAGAGAAATATTATCTGCAACAGTATTTCTTTTTTTCTATTACAGGTGGTTGCATTCTTTGACAGACTTGAAAATAATCTTTTAGTGGCCTTAATGTATAATGCATAATAATAATAATTTTGAACTCTTCTATATATGTTGCAAACTATTTAATCATAATCATAATCTACTTGTCAATTATCCTTGTTCTTTCTGATATAATCTGTAACAAAAAAAGATTTCACAAAGTAACAATACTTATATTAAGAACATTATTTTTTTATTTTATAATAAAAGTTTGCTACTTATCTGAAAATATATCTGAATATATATATATATATTATAATATACACCAAGTCAATTTAAATCGAATTTCAACGATGTAAAAAGTCTTTTCAATATAACTTGTATAAATGACTTGTATAAATGATGATGATTGTATACGGAACTAATGCGTAAATATTGAAAGTTATTATGTATGTATACATAAAGTAACAAGGTTAGCTTCATTGACCAGATATATATATATATATATATATATATATATATATATATATATATATATATATATATATATATATATATATATATATATATATATATATATATATATATATATATATATATATATATATATATATATATATATATATATATATATATATATATATATATATATATATACATATACATACATATATATATATATATATACGGATTCTCTCTCTCTCTCTCTCTCCGTCGCTCTTCTCTCTTTCCTCCCTCTCTCTCTTCTAGTCGGTCGGACAAAAATGCTATACTATGTACCGGTCGGACAAAAATGTATAGTTTGTGCAGACTGAAGAATGTGGAGAAAAAATCGGAAAGGAAATCGTACATAAAAATATTCAGATCTCTAAATCTTTTGAATGAGACAATCTTTTTAAATGAAACCTTTCGATTTGAGTAGAGCAATGAAATGGCTTTCGATTAAGAGGGATATGTTATATAGTTGAAACTAACGCAATAGGTATATAATCGCATTGAATTTCTCGTACATCCATTTCAAAGTATATATTCACGCGGTCGTCCTAAGGCTCTTCTATACTTGCCTTCGGAACGCTCCCGCGTTCCTTGATTCAGTGACAAATCTACAAACAATTGCATATAACTTTGCAGATTTTGAAAATTTTTCAATTTTGATATCGTTGACTCCCCCTGAAATTTAACAAGGAAGAAAATGAGACCTTACAAATTAAAATTAAATGAAAAACAAAAAAGATTTGTATTTCTTATTGAATTTTTTTTTAATGGACAAAATATACTTTTGCAAAATTGGAAATTTTCTAACAAAAATATTTTCCGTTATGTTAAGAACTCTGCCCTGTCATATCAGTTTTCAGATTGGAATGTGTAAATGAATTTTTGTAAAAAAATGTTCATAGCTTTAGGTCTACTATAAAATTCAGTGACAAATCTACAAACAATTGCATATATCTTTGCAGATTTTGAAAATTTTTCAATTTTGATATCGTTGACTCCCCCTGAAATTTAACAAGAAAGAAAATGAGACCTTACAAATTAAAATTAAATGAAAAACAAAAAAGATTTGTATTTCTTATTGAATTTTTTTTTAATGGACAAAATATACTTTTGCAAAATTGGAAATTTTCTAACAAAAATATTTTCCGTTATGTTAAGAACTCTGCCCTGTCATATCAGTTTTCAGATTGGAATGTGTAAATGAATTTTTGTAAAAAAATGTTCATAGCTTTAGGTCTACTATAAAATTCAGTGACAAATCTACAAACAATTGCATATATCTTTGCAGATTTTGAAAATTTTTCAATTTTGATATCGTTGACTCCCCCTGAAATTTAACAAGGAAGAAAATGAGACCTTACAAATTAAAATTAAATGAAAAACAAAAAAGATTTGTATTTCTTATTGAATTTTTTTTTAATGGACAAAATATACTTTTGCAAAATTGGAAATTTTCTAACAAAAATATTTTCCGTTATGTTAAGAACTCTGCCCTGTCATATCAGTTTTCAGATTGGAATGTGTAAATGAATTTTTGTAAAAAAATGTTCATAGCTTTAGGTCTACTAGACCGCTGGAGCCACCTTAACTGGTCAGGAATTGAACGTACAAAAAATGTTCAATAGGAAAAAGTTTTGTTTTAGTATTATCTATAACTTTTACGTTTAACATTTTTATGTAAAGTCAAATCCTGTAAAGTAATAGCAAAAAAAATGATTACTTTTGATGTTTTTAGCGGTTTTTTCGATATTGTATTGTCAAATATTGTTCGTAGAAAAAAATGTTCAATGTAAAAAATACGTGTTTGAATTAGTTTGAGCAGATGCATTTGTTGTTTTTGACTTTTGTTGTAGTTAATTTTGTATAGATTAAGCTTAAAAATATGTTTTTTCAAATTTTTATTTGCTCTGCCATTTTTTTATTTGCCAATGGATTCGGCTCGGTAGAGAACTGTCAATTTCTTATAATTAGACGAGTATCTGCTCCAAAGCCCGTTTGGATCTATCGAAATTTCGCTGAGATAATCGGGTTACTTGATTACATACATACGTACAGACAAACATACATCTCGGAAAACGCTTAAAATGTACTCATTTTGGGTGGAAAATAGTTTTTATGTTGTAAATTTTCAGAATTTGAAGTGTTACGATTTTCACCCTGACGAAAATATAAGGCTCTCTCAAGAAGCGGTCGTGCCTAAAAACAAATTTAAATAAAGAAATAATCAATAGCGTTTACATATTTCAGTATCACTAAACAAATATTAAGCGTGTTAATGAATTTTTTTAGACTGTAACGTGGCATTTCCACACGTTACAGACATGCGCGTAAAACGCACAAAGGTATGACTGGGTTTAGGTGAGAGAGCATGTAAGCTCACGCGGAAGCGAGCGACAGGAGCCGCATAGACACACACCACGCTAAAGAGAGAATAAAGAGAATCGCGTAGACGCGGGAGAGAGAGAGAGAGAAACAGAGCATTGAGTCGCAGACGACGACAAGAAGGCAGCGGAGACCGAAGAGCGACGTATGACTGACGTGCCCGAGAGCAGACGAAGAGAGACGAGGAGAGATGAAGCGAAACCGCGGAGGCACGCAGAGAGAAGAAAAAGCCAGCACTCGCTCCCTCTCTCATCGACCACCTGCGAGGTAGCATCGTGCCCCCGATTTCTGGCCCCTCGTCGCACACGGGCGCCTGGGAAGAGAGACGGCTACTGTCCAGCTGTACTCGCCTGGTCCATGCACGTCGTACCTGCATGGCAAATGTTCGTCGTCCCGCATCGCCCAGCGCCATCAAGGAGTGAATGAGCGAGTCCACATAATTCTCCTGGAGCAATTGTCGAGGCAGCCAGCTTGTATCGCTGACCTCGTCGACCAAAGCTCTTTCTCCTCTCGAGCGTAAGCGATCGGTTGGAACAATAAGTGCCGCGCTATTCATAAAAGCGCGTGCAATAGAGGCGGTTAAGAGAGGCTTTTGTTGAGTTGCTCAAGATCGCTATGTAAAGCGAGCCCATCGGCTACACGCATAACAAGAGATAAGCGAACGCGGGCGAACGTCGTCCGGTCCCCCTGCGTTAGCAGAACTCGCGCGCTAGCGTGTCCGAAGTACACGCCACGACTCTAAGTCATTAAGATTGTACGACGGCACTTGTGTCACGACGGAAATCAATACAGAGATGATTTGTCAATAACTAAATATAAAATTTAGTCTGCTATCATTTATCGTCTCATGTTACCGACCATATCTTATCTTGCATGACCATCTTATTCCCCGACGGAACAGCCCACCAAACAATTTTATAAAACTTCTATAAAAATTATATATAGTAGACCATATAAAATGTTTATAAAGATTTTATAAATAAATGATTCTGTATAAATAATATATAAACTATATAGAAATCACATAGAGTTGGCAAGAGGAAGAAAAGAAAGGGTTAGAGTGAGGGCAGACGAAAATTATCTCAGACTCTGCATGCCCTATGCGGCCGTTGGCCATCAGTAAGTTCCCATGAAAATCCAGCAAATATGTAGCATCAGATCAGACGAGCGCGGAGCTCGTCATTTCCACGGCGTGGAGCTCGTCAGACATGAAGTCCATACCCGCACTACTCTAACGTGACTCTCTCGTTGCCGCGGTCGTCGTTGTCCGCCGTTGTTGCCGTCGCTGTCGTCACCGTCGTACCCGCCGAGCAATTAAACTCTTCTTTATGCTGTTCCATTAAATTCGCAAATATTTAATGTCACTTTCCAACCTGAAAATATATTTCACAAAGAATCTTTTTCGCGGTATAAAGAAATATTTTATAAAAAATTTCAACTTATCTGATAATTGTTTCATTGCTGTCTATCGCAATTCTACGTCGAATTCAATTCCTGGAGTTTGTAATTCCTCGTTAGGTATGCACACGAGAAAAAATTTATAATCAAATTCAAAAAATATTTTGAGGTGTATAAACAACTTGAAATTGCCATATGATATGTTTTGTCGAAAACCTAAATATGTGATCATAGAGCAACATATTCAATGCAAAGAACATTGAACTAGCTTCACGTCGTTTATGGGCATAAAAATATTTGTAACTCGTTCAACGAATTTGGGTTATAAATTCTTTTCCGTGTGCATACCTAAAGAGGAATTAAAAACTCAAGGAATTGAATTGGACGTAGAAATGCGACAGACAGCATTGAAACAATTATCAGATAAGTTGAAATTTTTCATAAAATATTTCGTTATACTGTGAAACAGATACTTTGTGAAATAATTTTCAGGTTGAAATGTAGCATTAAATCTTCGCGAATTCGATGGAACAGCAAAAAGAAGAGTTTGATTGACCGGTGGGTACGACGGTGACGACAATGACTGCGACAACGGCGGACAACGACGACCGCGGCCACGAAGCAGTCAGGTTAGAGTAGTACGGGCATGGAACTCATGTCTGACAAGCCCCACGCCTTGGAAATGACGCGCTCTCTGCTGTTACATATTTGCTAGATTTTCACAAGAACTTACTGACGGTCAACAGCCGCATAGCTCGCTTTCTTTCCTTTCTCTTGCCAACTCAATGTAGTTTCTATTAGTTTATATATTATTTATATAGAATCATTTATTTATAAAATCTTTATAAAAATTTTATATGGTCTACTTTATATAATTTTTATAGAAGTTTTATAAAATTGTTTTACGTGGGAGGACCACGACCTCATCACCGAAAGCTACTGGCCGGAAGGGCAAAACGTAAGGTGTCGAAACCGAGGAACCAATGTTCCTTTTGTAGCCCTGTACGTGGAAGTCGGCTCCGATGGGGCGGAGCACACCGAAACATTCGACCCCCCACGCACGGGGATTACAAGACGAACGGTTTAATATGAACTTCAGCTGTACAAGGCCAGCAGAACGAAGGTCTTTGAACCGTTTTTGCACTTTTATCTTTCATATCTATGTTGTACTAGCTTATCGCACGTATTATCCTGTGTAATTTGAGATAACAACTATAATTAAGTTTTCACAAGCATACTAATTGTTCTTCGCAGGCTAAGAAATTATTATAATTAAGTTATTAGGGGGATTCTTTAAAGGTCGAAGATAATCTAGTGTTTTAGTAGTATTATAGTAATTGAAAGTTTCTGTAGACTCAAGTTTTTTATAGCATTGAAATGAAAAAATCTACTTTTATTGGAATCTTTAATATTATTTACAATAAATTATGAATTTCAATTAAGAAGTCTGTTTTTTTCTCAAATTAAATGTTTTTAACCATACTATTATTCCATATGCTACAAATAAAGTTTTCAATTATTTAACTTACCGACGATAAAAAATAGGTCATCTAAATGAGAAAGCGTGTACATACCTGCAACAAAAAGAGAAATATAATTAATATACAGTTATAATTCGAGATTACCTACAAATTGTGTATATTAATTAAACGTACAGTTACAAAAATTCTTTTCGATGCAGTGTGTGTAAAATGCGATTTTACACATTCTGTAAATTTTTAAAATCGCTTTTACGTTCCCTGTATCGAAAAATATCTTTCGATATACGTGCGAAACTTGTATCGAGATATTCTATTTAATTTGCTAAAAATATCTTTTTATCGAAATAAAATTTTATTACAATTACTTCTAAAAACTATTTTAACACAAAAAAAGTAAGAATTAACGATAATATTAACCTAATACATTACTCTAAACTATTATTTCAGTAGTCGCTATTGAAATATTGAATATCCATAACTTTCGTAATGGATCTTTACTTTTTAAAGAAGAGAAAAAAAATTCTCAATATGAAATAGTGAATATTCACTAATTCACATTTAGAGAATATAATTTCATGTTTTGCAAAATATTCAGTCTAATTTATCCACAAATTCCGATCCTGCATGCAACCCTTGCACCGCTGCAAACCTCCCTAAGACTATAAAAAAAGCGAAATCTCCACCGGCCCTCTAACCTTTAACGCCGCACAACCGAAACGTTCCACCGTCACTATACACACACGCTGCACTGACTATTCATTTTCCGAATTTTCTGACCCGTAATAGACTCCGACATTTCGTGGCTTTCATTAACGCTGGCGCATTAAAATTGTCGCGCGCGATAATCGATATACATTGTTTAAATAGGGAAATAGAGGGGGGTGGGAGCGAATTAATTATAGGCGCTGATTAAAGTGCCTTTGTTCGACGCGGAAATACTTTTCCACCGGCGGCGGCGCGCTTAATGAATCGGGGGCGATTTTTTCGCGCTGCAAAAAGGGGGAGGATAGGTTAAAAATGAATGTGAGTAATGAGAGTCTTTAGCGGAGGTGAATTTCGCTGAGTGCAGAGGTCGACGTGAACGGGTGACCAGGGTGCATAAATTATTTCGAAATGGTCGTTCGGAATTTCGGGAAGTACAAATTGATTTCAATAAATAACAATTAGTTCGCTGGTTTCGATTTTTTCATTTTGTGTTTCTGGTGAATTTAGTTGTTGAAATATTGTTATTGTTTTATAATATTTCGTTATTGTAATATCGTTGTATCGACGTTCACATGTAGCGCGTGTATTTTATAAATAAAATTTAATCAATTTTGTAATTAATACTAGGTTATTTAAATAAAATTCATATCAATTTCATTTTAAATTGCTCCGATGAAATATGATCTAATATTGATAACGCGGCCTCATTATTGACTGGAAATTGAATATTGCAAATTTCGAGAATCAAAGGTTTAAAAAAGAGTTTGTTATGTAAATTGTTCAAAAACCAACAATTATAATAACGAAAAATCATTTTAAACATTTCTCACAGAATAATTTCTTAGCTAAAAAATCAATTAACGATTAGCAACTACGTTACCACTCCATTCTGTGAAAAGACCTGAATCAACTTAAAAGGAGTGACACTTCGTAGCCAAAGCATATAAAAATACAAATTTTACAGCCCACTAAAACTAAATTATTAATAAAACTGCATGACAGTATGTTTTTCCCTGCCATTAACACACGCACACAGAGAGCGATTCGCCGCCTCATAAAAGCTTTAACAACACCTCTCATATCACGACACACAAACCCGCAGCGGTACAAAAAAGATCCATCCAACACCTGCAAACGAGCATAATATAACGTAAGGTCAGCATGAGCGCTGTCGTTTTTTTTTCGCGCGCGGAACGAGGCCTATATGCGAGATGACGCACGATGCCGGATGAGAGCAGCGTCGCGTCGACCATTAGCCATAATTTCGGCCGCGCGCGCGAGTGCATTAGCGTGTCGGCGCGAAATAACGGAGGAAAACTAATGGTCTTCGGTAGCGGTGCGGCCGCGACTGCGGTGCAACTGTGCCGATAACGTTTTCGATGACGCGCGAGAGAAAGGTAGTGGTTTGGATGTGGGGCTTTTTTTCGGGGAGGACGGGGTATGGTGGAGAGGTTTAATGAGGGAAGGATTGTGCGAAATGAAGAGAAAGAATGCCGGTTGTCGAGGGGGGCAATTGGACAGCCGGGGATTAGAATTGATGGAGCGGGATAATGATCTGGGATTATTATTCAGTGATATGGAGTCGCTGTGTGGTATTGAATGGCTCAGGTGTACGATGCTTTCTAAGCGTTAAATTAGAATGGTTTCGAAGTAGTACAAAATGATGATTTTTGTCATTTTAATGTTACGGTTGATTAATACGGAAAATATTTCTTCATAAAAAGGATATGAATACGTGTATTATAGTAATGTTCCACTAATATTAATGGAATGGGTGGTAGTATGACTTCGGGAACTTGCTTTGAATGTGAGCACGCACTTTTTTACTACCGATATATATTTGAATGCCAATAAGCAACTTTATTTGAAAACAAGCTTCGACTTACGACCCGATTTACTAAATCTCTTATTCACTTTCATTCTTACTATACCATCTGGAATGCCTCCCTATTTACAACTAAAAAATCAGCTCCTACAATTGTTGAAAATTATAAGGGCACCGAAAATCATTACCCGTAACTACGTACCTCCAACTTCTAAAAAGGGGAAAAATCTTTTACCACCCACATTTCAGGCAGGGGTCCACTTATCGCCCCACTACTCATCCACTCGGCCTTCCTCTAACCACACACGCGAACGTGCACGCATAAGACGCCGAACTCTTGAACTCGCCTGCGCACGCTGCCTCCTCCAGCGTCTGTCTCCATATCTCTCTCTCTGTCTCTCTTTAAGGACTCCATTTAACCTTTTGTCGCCTGCTATTGCCATGTGTGCGGTTTTTTTTGGGAGTCCGGGGTTCGGTTGAGGAGGTAATTAGGTTGGTGAATCGGAATGCGTTGGTTTGTTGTAAAGCCGATTGTAACAAAATCTGAGTGTAATTTGATTTTTAAGCAATGATGGAAGTTTATCAGTGAAGTGAGATGGTCAATTGACCAGTCAATTGACCGCCATGACCCTGATCTGACAAAAAAAATGTTGACTGGCAATTGACCCTGACCGGTCACACTTCTACATGACAGTCAAACCTACATCTATGTAGAGTATAGAGTATAGACGAACGGGGAAAAGTATGATTTTGTCACCAGGAATGGGCTGCTTCTTCCATAGAACACACGTTTTCGTCCTCCTCGACTTATTATTTAATATAGATCGTTTTGTATGAAAAGACTGCTCTGTAAAACGTATGATAGAATAAACTGATTGTTTTTTTATTCTCTTAAACTTTCTGACCAATGACCGGTCAGAAAGCTCACTGACGGTCATTTTTACATTCAGGGATTGTAAATTCTGACTGTCAATGACGGTCAACTTTTTATCAAAATGACCGTCAAGTCAGAAAATGTTGTCTGACCGGTCAATCCACATCACTGACGTTTATTGACGGGTGCTCATGGTAATGAGGTTGGGTTTTATTCCGCTGTTAATGTTATTTTTTAATTGAAGTAAAGCCACTCGAGTGGATATGACAAATCTGTTTATTTTAAATTTGAAGTGCGTGCAGAATGTTCTGGAAGAAGTCATCGAAGTAAGTAACTGATTCGATTGAAGACTGACCTACTTTTCTGAATGGCGATAAGAATACAGTGGGGATTTTGAGTAGCGTAATGAATTAAAAATCAATTGTATTTTAGATATGAAAAAAATGTTATCTTTATTATCTGTACGGAACTTTTAAAATTACTTATACTTGATAATTAAAACTGATTAAAGATAGCACTGAAGTCTATAATTTTTTTAAATTTCAATCGCTGATATATCTGTAGTACAATTTTGAAATTCAGAATATACACAATATTATATTTATCAAAAAATTCAACCATTCTATGTAAAAATATTGGTCAGAAGTTCAATTAAATTTTTTAATTTCTTTTATATTTAGCTTGTATTCACCTTCTTTACATATTTAACGTCCCTAGGCACCATATTATATCAAGATTAAGATACTGACACAATTACACCTTTCCAATGAATCCAGTTACTCCTAAAATACCAATTCCCCGACTTCCTTCGACGCCAACTTCAAGCGCACCCAAAAAAAGGAACGTTCACCTAAGCCACAAACCCCCTCTTAATCGACCTTCCATTCCTCCATTCCTCGTCTCCCGAGAAAACAATTACCCCGATGCGCACCGCGCCTTAATTGGGCGCACTACTGGCCCAGTAATTACTGTTTCCCTCTTTTCGCGTGGGAAAAACACGATTAGGCGACGTCGTCCGATTGTCTACCTTTCGGCTCTAATTGCCGCGAGGACTCGCGGATGTTTATGGAAATATTAACCGTAAGCCACGGGCGCGGATGATCGCCATGGAGCGGACGCTGTGTTGAATACCGTTAGTGTACGGCGCGCCGCGAGCCCGGGGATTCGCTTTTTGCCGCGAGGTGACGAGGTGATGAGAAAGGACGCGAGTTCACCGAGTGACATTGTTTTATAACTTCTCCTTTAATGATTGCGTGCGGTGCTTCGAATCTGCAGTCTCTTTGAGGGTTTTGATGTTTGAAAGGGTGGACTGTAGTTCGCTTTTCTTGAGCACTTGATGAGATGTTATGTTCTTCGCATGTTTTAGCAAGGACTGGAAGTCTTTTATTAAAAAGAAAACTGATGGAATGCGATAATTTGTCGTAATTTTAAAATAGTTGATTTTATAATAAAACTAGAAATTAAATATGATATTATTCTGATTATAGCCTTAATTTTCGTGAGCTTCAAAATCAAAACTGCATACCAAAATAACGAAACTCGCAATTTACTTAGTGAACAAACTCCAGCTTTAATAAAAAGAAATGAGTGATGTTGGAGACTGGAATGCTAATAACAGTAGTCTCACTGGTGAACAAGTGGCTTATGCATCTTTCTTGTGATGTTTATGCTTTTATTCTCATTTACCACCAGGGGAAACTAGAATATTTTTTGGCATTGTTAATATGTTTATTAATAATTGGTTATCAATTTTATTTAGATACTGCAAAAGGTAATCGTGTGAGTTTGCATTCCAATTCTGAAAAAAAACTGGGCTGTTCTAAAAGCAGCATTCACATCTGGCTTATATTTTTAACCATCAAAAAAACAAGCAGCAATGCTTGCTTGTAAAGAATTTGCAACTGGAACTTACTCCGATAACATACTGCGTTAAGAACTTTTCAAATTTGACAAAATATAATAGTAAATGGACTGAAACGAGTATTTTGTGAAAAAACTTTTATCAGCTGCTGTTACGGAAATTGTATTTGGCATGAGAACTATACTTTTTGGTCAACTTTGAGCTTCAAGTTTTGTAAAAGCTAGATGATCAGGTGATATCAGAGATTTAAATTTTAATTCTGAAAACTATTCTGTAGTAAAAGCATCATTGACAGCTGGCTTATAGACAAATAAAATATACGTGTAGACAGCTGGGAACACGCCCAGCTCAGAACTCAATATGTATTAAGGAAAATCTACAAGTACTCTACAAAAGTCATAACTTATAGACGAGTGTACATTATTATCATTCCTTGCAAATTCTTTAATTTATTAATAAGAATCAAAAGTTCATGCAAAACCTACATGTTTAAAAAATGAATTATTGTTATTATCTCTCTTAACAACTTTAAAAAATGATGCCTAAAAATGCCTAAAAATGATTTCCAAATTAAGATCTTAAAAGAAAATAGTGAGCTTTTAGAGAAAAACTCAACTGTTTTATGCACGGGCGCAGAAACACGTCTTATTGATTTTACGCGTTTTTCTTTATGGAATCGCTTAATTCGCGTTATAGAGCGAGTCTTACAAGCCATCGACATTTTTTAAAAACGTAATAATACAGGTGACTTTCGAATAAATCGCGCTGAAGAAATATGTATAAAGCTTAGCCTGATGAATTCCTTTTTAGTAGAAATAACTTCGCTCACAAAAATCAAATCTATTCCAAAAAATAGTCGAATTTTAAGCTTAAACCCTTTCCTTGATAAAAATGACACTTTACGCGTGGGAAGTCGAACTGTGCACTTTCCAAAACATCATTTTTTATCTGAGCTTGTGATTCTTGATGCAAGAGAACATTTTACTCCATTACCCATCAAACACTACCATTAAAAATATTACCATGCGACATTTTATCCATGTAACAGTGTTAAACGAAATTCGACAAAAATATTGGATTGTGGGTTTGCGCCAGAGCTTGCGTAGTTTAGTTTCTAAATGCTCAACTTGTAAATTACTCCGCACCAAGCCATCAAATCCTAAAATGGCAGTTTTACCCCCTGCTCGATTGGCATATCGACTTCGACCGTTTATTCATTCTGGTTTGGATTATTTTGGGCTAATGTTCGTTAAAATAGGCCGAAGAAGAGAAAAGCGTTGGGGAGCTTTTATTTAAAAAAATGGCATAACGTTGATATCCCTTTGAAATAAAAAGACATTGTTTTAATTTTAGATGAAAATCTACCACGTAATGTATGGAGAAAGGGGGTAGTTACTCGTGTCTTTCCCTCCAAAGTAGATAAACAAGTGCGTATGACAGATGTGAGAACTGCGAACGGTGTCCTCTTAAGACCGAGAAGAAAGCTATTAGATTTGCGTAAGTTCAAAACCTTATTAGTTTTATACGGGGGAGAATGTTTCCGTTGTGATCGCTCCTTACATACCTTTTATAAACGAGTTAATCAGAGGTATGTGTCTCGGCGTAAGGGAAATGCACCCTTACGTTGGCCGCGTGCACAGCACATATATAGATGCGTGCGGGGCTGCATTTTCTCCTCCACCGATCGAGTACGATCGATAAAAGGGGGAGAGCACGGGGCGAACGGGCTCCGAGACTTGTTCGCGGACGTTGGCCATAGAAACGCATATGTTTTAAATAATTGATGTTTTGTTAGTTGCTATGGAAGGAGCGAAAAAAGAATGAGTCTGTCAGTCGTTGCGCTAACGAGCTAACGAGAACATCGTTTTTAACCGTCTTCTATAATTGCACTCCTATAATTGTTTTTATTACATACGTTCTTGTTATGTATTATAAATAAATTTATAAAATATTATAAATAAAATTCTAAAAGTTTTCTCAAACATCCTGGTGGAAATTGAAATAATTTTTTAGGTAGTAAATGACTAGTTTGAACCAAGATGGCAAAAAAATGGACTCCATTTTTTTACCATAAGTGTAACGATTTTTTTAACCTATTTTTCACATTTATTGGTTGTAGAAATGGTCAAAATGTTGTACTCTCTATTAATTTGGCATTTTAATACTAGTTAAAATAGCTAGCCGACAAAGCTATTAACAATCTAGTAACAAGCGATTTGTTATGACGATGAGTGAGAGAGACAGAGTCACGTGGCAAAATAATGATTTTGGTTTATATCTTATACAATAAAGCTATAAATACTACAAAGACTACTAAGATTTGTTAATATCCCGGTAAAGTATCTCTTAAAAGTATAAGTTTTACAATATGTGATTAAATTGTTATGAAATTTTAATATAAAGATTTTGGGGTTAGGGTCATTCCATAAAATGGGAGAAGTTGATGGAAAAAAGCGTTACACTTGTGTCTAATAACTAGCCATTACCAATGGCCAGTTTCTGTTTTCCTGCCCATTTTTAATGAACTAATTTTTACCAGGGCAAGCTTTGCTGTTTTGATTTTCTAAAAACCGTGAAATTGAATCGGAAACACCTATTTTAATGACAATTTAAATATTTTTTTAAAACAATCAAAATATCCTTCAGACACATAACTAAAAGAGATCTTTTTCTTTTTTCCTCTCTCTTTCTCACAACAACTGTTAAGCTCTCAACGAAGAACTTCAATGAGAGCAATAATATATTTTTATAACATATAACACTTAATACATCCTTTAAAAACTAATCTTTAAAAGATTTTTTATTTTTGACATTTTTGACAGTTAGGATAGAACAATTTTCAAAGAAAGAAAATACAAAAAGGCAAATATGATTGTTTTTAAATTCTAAAAAATTTTTGTTAAAAAATCCAATTCTCATTGCCCCGCTCTCTCTCATCCTTTCTTTCTCAAAAAATGTTTAAGCACTCTACTAAAAACTTTAGTAAGAGCCTATTTTTTTTAAATAACCAACAAGATATTCTATATAAAAATAATATTTATAAAAATCAAAAGTTCATGCAAAACTTATATGCTAACAAAAATAAATTATTTTTATTATCTCTCTAAACAACTGTTAAGTAGCTTTTTATAAAATAATTCAACGCCCCCCCCCTCTCTCTCACTCTCATCTTTTCTAACTCAACAACTCTATAAGGACTCCACGAAAAACTTTGAGAAGAGCCTAAATATTTTTATAGCACTGCGTGACTTAAGTCCGCACTTCAGACACGCCTTTCCGAGCGGTAAGTAGCCCTTTCTGGCACCGTGTTTATCGCACTCGCTACGCTCGTGCGCTAACCCCACGGTGCGAGAAAGGACTACTGAAGACACGGAAAGACGTGTCGGGGGACTTAAGGCAGGCAATACTATAAAATAACGTACGATACACGTGTCTCAAGTAACACTTTCTGACACGGCGTTAGCACCCTCGCTGCGCTCGGGCGCGTAACACACTGTGCCAGAAGGTGCTACTTACGACCCTTGTATAGTAATGTACTATTTTGAAACAGCCAACAAGGACGTTCTGCAGAAGAATAATATACTATGTAACGGCAGGCGCGTCTGTGTGTGTGTGTGTATGTGCGCGAACACGGAGCTCGGATCGAGCCGATCTCCGACGCACGGTATACACACAGGTAGTTGGCCGAAAACATAAACATACCGCGATCTTGGAGAAGGCAAGGCCGACAATTGCGGCATGAGGATTCGCAAACATAGTCGGGCTTGTCCTCGTATTTCTCCGGGGGCTTGCGCGTGTGTGTGTAGTTGCTCGCACGTGTAGCTGTGCGAAAAGTACCGAGCGCAACTACGACACACAATGAGCCCCGAAATGAAAAACTCGCGACAACCTTGCGCGAGGGGGAAGGAGAGCGAGGGACAGAGCCCGGCAGTATCGCTCCTGCCGTAGCTAAGGCAGCTGCTCGATTCCCGTGCGCGAAGACTTGGAGAGAGAGTCACAGTGTAGTGCACGAGAGGGATAGAAAGAGAGAGAGCGAGTGAGCGGTGCAATAGTGCAGCGAAGGTGAGAGAGACGCAGCACGGCGCCGAGAGCCGCGTTCCCTCGTGGCTGAGAGAGAGGGAGAGAGAGCCACGCTCAACCACGGCCGAGAGTGCAAGTGAGATAGAGAGAGGGAGCATCGCGGCCGAAGCCAGCTACGGCCGAGCCGACTCGCGAGAGAGAGAGAGAGAGAGAGCGAGAGAGAGCCCCGCGGCCGAGAGAAGAAGAGAGAGACAGAGACGCCGCTGCGCACGGCAGCCGACACCGCCGAGAGGGTCCGCTCCAGCCCTGACTATAGGCTACGGAGGTAAGTCCTGGCCAGGCGATCGCGTGCTCTCCCCGCGGACGACGAGCGTCCGGGGAGCGAGACCCGCGGAGCGAGCGAGGCCGCCGACGCGCGCGCGAGAGTCGATCGCGCGGGGCGATCGGCCTACGTCGGCGCGAGCCGTTTTTGCGCGTACGTGTGTGCGACCGCGCACACACGTACTTCGCGTGCGCGGGCGCACCACCCGAACCGGCGCGTACTAATAGCACGCGCCGTAATAAGCGAATGTAATTTGCGGATAGTCTCCAGGGGCAGTAAGAAGAAATTCTTTTATATTAAAGTTAACTTGCTTTTTACTTGTTCGCATATTATTTCCCGCATCCTACTTTCAATTCCCTATTCGGTGACACGGTGAAGAATACCGCCGGCCTCCGCGGTCGCGAGTACGTAGTACTCGCGTGATAACTGAGCAGCTGGGGCAGCACGCTCGAGAGAGAGCGCGACGACGAAGTCGCGCGTTGTAACGGAGGAAAAGGCGCGGCTGCTGCTGAAAGCAGCCGACGGCGAGCAACAGCACGGAGCTGACGGGCCGCTAATCGTCGAGGGTTGGCACGAGTAAGTGCTCGCGCCTGTCAATTGCTGCGCCGTTCATCGGCAAGTCCGCGTTGAGATATAGCGCACCGAGGACAGCTTTTAGCCCGTTACAACTAACAAACTTTATTTTGAAAGATCTACAGAATCTTTGAAAAATGTTTCCTCCAAAAAGAAAGCATTAACATTTCTTTCTCGAAAATGTTTTATTTACACATTTGTCTAAACTAATTCAAAGTAGAAATAATAAAACTTTCTACGAAAGTATAAAATAAGGCAAGTATCAGTTTTTCCTGGAATCTATAAAAATAAAAAGAATTTTTTCATATGACATGACAATTAATAATATTGCTAATTTATCATCATATCTTAAAAATACACGTTTTATTATATTATTTCAAAAAATTTTTCTAATGTAATCATTTTATCGAGCTCCTTAAAAAAACATTCAAATTTAAAACTTTTGTGAATAACTATACTACCATTTAATAATGATACTAGTGATATTGAACGCATTTAGTGTATACAAAAGCCCATACACAGGGCTCTTATAGCACTGCTAAGTTCTACACAAATAATATTAAGAACAAATGGTCACATATATAGTCTACACTGAGATAGTTTACACGATTAAAATCTACATCATGTGTAGATCATATTGATGTAGATTTTAACTGTGCATAATTTATCTCGATAAATAGTTTATGTGCCAAAATTCTCTGTGTAGACTTTATTTGTATAGAATTTTATTATATTTTAAAGACTTGTACACTATTCTCGTGTACAAAATACTTGTGTACGATATCGCCGAAAGTCGTCGATTAAATTCACATACTTAATTATTGGTAGTTTTTAATCAATTACATAAAATTTTATCTCAATTGAGGGGCTGGAAACGAA
Source organism: Torymus aiolomorphi (assembly GCA_036365515.1). Classification (NCBI taxonomy): domain Eukaryota; kingdom Metazoa; phylum Arthropoda; class Insecta; order Hymenoptera; family Torymidae; genus Torymus; species Torymus aiolomorphi. Next base: position 22,257,977 of record CM070873.1, on the reverse strand, counting down.
AAGGGACATACAGCAATTTTACAGAAAAAGTATTCTTCAACGATCCGAATTTGAAAATTGAGCAAATCTCGTTTTTTAAAGTATTGTTAAGTCCGGAAATAAATGAAAATAAATAGTAATTGGTTTTATGTATGTTTATTATATAAAATACGATAATTTATTACCAATACAATATGCTGGCTTCTGGTAGGTCGAGGTGTTGTGATTTCAATTACAATTCTTTTTATAATGCTTGCTTTTATACAGTTACTATAAATAACTTATAAGATCTGCTTACTAGACGAGTAAGGCTTACGATTTCAACTTCTCAATGTCGTAGAGGTACACGGAGTTCGCCAGGTTTCTTATACGCTGTGACTAACTTACGCGGCGCCCCTTGCCGTTTATATAACGCAGAATAATTAGGTTAAAGATGAGGAAGCATGATTACGTGTAGAATTCATCTTTTGACAGCTTACGAGTTTACTGGGTCATCGCACTTGTGAAATGCTGAGCATTGCAAAGTGCGGGTTTTTCGACTACCGAGGAGTCCGATGGCTTAGATTCTCGCTCGACCGTAGCATGGAGAAATGCTGACCCTAATGAAAATATCGTTTTGTTTCGCAAATTCGATGACCTACTGTGTCATAACGCTGTATGCTGTATTTGTAAAAATTGCATCTCGCTTTTATGTGTCAGGAAATATCTGATACTAATAATGTGTTTTCTTTAAAATGATAATACGTCTCCGGACGTAACAGTATAGGCATGTATAGAATTGAAATGCGCATTTTTCTGTGAAGAAATCAAATTTTCATCTTTATCAATTTTATTAAAAATTCCAATAAACTGTCTTTTATTTTCGAAAAAAAAAGTTTAATGTAATTTTCTGTTTAACTCGCCAGAACTTCGTTCAGATAAAATATTTCTTTCAGAAATTGTATACAATAAATTTTGGGGTATTAGGAATGTTATAAACCTTAGTGGAATAATAGATTGTTATAGAACCTAATAGCGAATTTTAAAACAATTTTTTTCGCTATTTTAAACCTGTATTTTCAAATGAAAAAGTTGTGTAACGAATTTTCGAATTTTGCGATTTGATTCGACTTATTTTCTTAAACACCTAAGGAAGTTTTCTGGAAAATTCCAGTACTCTATGCATTGTTGTTAAATAGAATTTTTCGTGACTATTACGATAAATGCTGTTGAAGGCCGCGCGTCACGGTACACGTGTTACGACGTGCGCACGACTCGAGACGATCACGAAAAATGCTACAAATTTTTAACAACAATACATAGACTACTGACAAAATTCGAAAATTCGTTACGCAACTTTTTCATTTGAAAATGCAAGTTTAAAATATCGAGAATAGTACATTTCGACACGGGTGCGGAAGGTGATTATTGCGCACATGTGACGTTCGCACGAGCGAAGCGAGTGAGAAAATTCCCATGAGTTAAAAATCTTCTTACGCACCAGTTACGATATTGAAGTTATGATCTTGAGGTTAGAATGGTATAAAAATACTTTGAAATTCGCTATTTGGCTCAATAACAATCTCTATTATTCCACTAAGGCTTATAACATTCCTAATGCCCCAAATTTTATAAATTGGGGACCGAAATTTCTGAAAGAAATATTTGATCTTTTTTGCGAAATCGCATTATGTCCCTTTTCGTTTCCAGATTCTCAATTGAGATCAAATCTTATGTAATTGATTAAAACCTACCTATAATTACGTACATGACTTTAATCAACGACTTTCGGCAATATCGTACAGCAGTACTTTGTACACGACAATAGTGTGTAAGTCTTTAAAATATAATAAAATTCTACACAAATAAAGTCTACACAGAGAATTTCGGCACACAAACTATTTATCGAGATAAATTGTGCACAGTTAAAATCTACATCAACAAGATCTACATATGACGTAGATTTTAATCGTGTAGACTATCTAAGTGTAGACTACATTATATGTACATTTTTTCTTAAGGGAACGCCGACATTGCCTGTTTTACCATCTGATCTAACCAATTCAGCGAAATCAATTTTTCAAAGTTTTCTTTTCAACGAATGAACGGATTCTTTTGCAATTTGGCAAGGTTGTAGGAAATGGAAAAATGAAGTGCGGGCAGCTCCCCAAAACACAAAAACTTACAAAAAAAAGAAAAATTCTATTTATGCTTTCTGCCGCCTTTATACCGCGACGTTAGTGATCTGATCTAACCGTGGACCTAACCAATTCAGTAGCTGTACTCTCACTCGCAACTGTAAACAAACCCAATCGTGTTTGCATCGCACACGCGCACATGCAAGACGCAGTGCGATCTCTTAGATGTAAGCGGAAACTTCATAGACAGAACAAAACAAATATGGCTTCTAGCTGACGAATCTACATCACAAAGTTTTTCAAACTTTCTGAAGATATAAAACCATAATCAGGTATACTAAAAATCTCTTATGAATTCTCGTGTAAATATAAAGGGTAGACAAGTGCCACTTTTCCAAATAAGGGTCGTATATTTTTATGGTAAAGAACAAACGAAGTACTCCACTGCGTCACTAACGCCGTGGTATGAGTGCGGCAGAAAGCTTAAATAGAATTTTTCTTTTTTTTGTAAGTTTTTGTGTTTTGGGGAGCTGTCCGCACTTCATTTTTCCATTTCCTATAACATTGTCAAATTTCAATAGAATCCGTTCATTCGTTCAAAAGAAAACTTTGAAAAACTAATTTCGCTTAATTGGTTAGGTCAGATGGTAAAACAGGCAAGGTCGGCGTCCTCTTAATATTATTTGTGTAGAACTTAGCTGTCCTGCGTAGGGGATTTGTGTGGACACTAAATGTGCTCAATACCACTAGTATTATAAAGTTGATAAATCTATCTAGAAAAAAATTTTATAAAAATTTAAACTAAGGCAAGTATTATGGGTCTGAAGTTTGCAACGTTAGAGTCCAACGAAATAAAAAAATAATTCATTTTGCTTCACGTTTATATTAAATAATATTAATTTTGCGAGTAGATTTAGTATTTTATAGTATAAATTGACTTTAAAACAAAGGTTTAGATAAAATTTCCATTGTTTAATAATTTTAATCAATCGTAAAAACGTTTGTACAAACGTTTTCTTAGGTCTCGTATAGAATATGATCTGCTTGTCCGCCGAGAAGCTCGCGATTTAGCACATCGTTCTATTGAGTAAGCTAGAAACAATTATCATCTTCGACTACCAACGTTAACCGATCCAAAGGATATCTGGCGTAAGCTTGAGCATTTGGGCATTACAGAGTCCAAAAAATCAACGTCATTGTCGTCCTCCATTGACTAGTTCAATGCACACTTTAGAAGCGTTTCTTACGACCCTGCTACTCCTTCTGTTTTTGACTTTCTTAGTACCCTGACCTCATCGAACAACACTGAGTGTTTCACTTTCAAGGAGATTCAAATCTCGGATATTTTTGATGCAGTAAATCACTTTAGTATGCAAGCTAGAGGACCTGATGGTGTTCCACAGCGTGTAATACAACTCGCACTACCTTTTCTTGCGCCTATCATCTGTAAAATTTTTAATCAATCTCCACGAGAAGCATGTTTTCCGCAATTGTGGAAGAAATCTTCCGTAATTGCCTTGAACAAGGTGAGTACCTCAAATAGCTTGGGTGATTTTCGTCCAATATCTCTGCTAGGTTCTCTTTCTAAAGCGCTTGAATGGTTGGTATATCAGCAAATATCTTGTTACTTAGAATTTAGGCTTCTTTTCAATCCTCTTCAAACTGGTTTTCGATTTGTACACAGCACTCAAACAGCCTTACTTAAACTCCCTGATGACATTAGGCTTGGAATAAACAGGAAACGAGTGACTTTGCTTCTCTTATTCGATTTTAGTAAGGCTTTTGACTCTGTTTGTCACGTCAAACTCCTAGAAAATTACTCGAGCATAGTTTCTCTAAATCAATAATCAATTGGTTAGCGTTATATTTGGTTGGTCGTCACCAAGCGGTCGTTGACAACAATGGCAATTTTTCATCGTTTCTCGAGCTAAATACCGGAGTACCTCAGGACTCTGTGTCGGGGCCACTGGCTCTTTGCCATTTACGTTAATGATCTGCATCTATGTTTTGACCATGACGTTTCTCACATCATGTATGCTGATGACTTTCAGCTTTATATGAGCTGTCCTCTTGAGGAGCTTGACAATTTTGCCACTAAGATGAATGCAAACACAGACTGTATCATAAGCTGGGCTACCTTAAATAATCTTAGGCTTAATGTCGATAAGACGGGAGTCATGGTCATAGGTTCTCCTCACTATATCAACTCTCTCCCCTCTGTAGCTAGAAGCTTCATTAATATTGGTGGCACTCCTGTCGTATATGAATCTTCATTACGCAATCTGAGTGTGGTACTTGACTCCAAGCTCAACTGGAATGAGTATATTCAGCATATATGCCGCCGAGTACGTGCTCCTATGTACCATCTCTATTATTTTAGGAAAAGCACCAACTTACGTCTGCGTAAGCATTTAATTCAAATGCTTCTTTTTTCTGTGGTTGACTACTGTTGCATAGTATACAATGATCTCTCGAATAATGTCAACTCCAAACTTCAGACGCTTGTCAACTCAGGTATTCGCTATATCTATGGTTTAAAAAGGTGGAAGTACATAACTCCTTACAGGCGTGAACTTAGCTGGTTGACAGCGCGTACGAAGTACTTTGCCCCGAATCTTCTACGTAAAATATTCACTACAGCGACGCCGTCCTATCTAATATTTTTTTTTTTATTTTCCGGTTGCTACTCGACCTGTCAGGGGTGATATGAAGCCCTTGGATATTCATGGCTTTGGTACCGAGACACTGAAAAAATCATTCCATATCATTTCTGTTCCTCATTTCAAATCATGTCTTCATCAACATCTTTTCAACTCCGATGCGAATATTTAAAAACTACGCCCCAATCATTGTCATGCTTTTGCGTTTTACTTTTGTTTCATGCTGTATCATAATTATATCTTACTTTTTGTTATTTTTATTTCTTTTTAATTGTAATAATTTACTATTTGTATTATTTACTTTTTCAATTGTACAACACAATGTACAGAAATAAATCTCATCTAATCTAATCTAATCCCTCTCGCACTCTCTCTCCCTCCCTCTCACTCTTTCAATATCCGTCAGACTCTGTACCAAAAACTTTAATGAGTCAAAAACTTGACTTTTCGTAAATATGTGAAAAAATTCTTATAAATTTTAGAAATAAAAAGAAAGCATTACCGTTATTATATATTATATCTGTAGCTTCCCGGAATAACGACCTAACCCACTTGTACGTGTTTTCGGGAAATCGACGTTTTAAAATTTCTGTCATGACACTTCATATGTAAGATCGAAATGCGCGAGATGAGTCATAACAATGTAAACATTTACAAAGGTATTGAATATCTTTCGAACCCCACTATCAGCTGCTAGAATACATTTTTATTCTTTGTATAAACAAACAAAACAATGCAGTTAAATCGTTATTCCGATAACTGTGCAGTTAAGTGGTTTAGGGAAATTGTTCAAATAAGATAAATAACATAGTTATTTCTACACTTAAAACATAGAATACGAATTCTTTTTTAAATATTCATTCGCACGCATGTGCCTCCCAACGGAATATGCTTGAAGTCAACGGAATTCGGTAAACCGAATACCGAACGTTACTCGGTTACTGTTTATGCACACTCGCCCCATCGCCCGGCAATCAAAGCTGTTGTGTTACCTTCTATTATCTATTACCTTTGATCTTTGTTGCTATAAAAATAGGTATGTCATAATCTGTTTATTGCGTAATATTAACTTCAAAACGGTACTTTTAATTAAATATAAATATTCAGTTAAGTGGTTATGCACTTAGCTGATATTTGCTCTTTGAACGTGTTTCAGATTTCCGGACCAAGTCTATATGAAAAAGGGTAGTTACAAGGTATAAATTCTGGTGCAAACTCAATTTTGACCCTCAAGTGGGTTAGGTCGTTATTCCTGGAAGCCACAGATATAATTAAAATAATTTTCGCCCACAGGGGCATAAAGTGCGTAGGTTCTATAAAGTTTTGTAGGAGTATGTAAGCTATTGGGCCTCTTGGGCGTTAAGTAGTAGTTTATCCTCGCTAGCTGAATAATTTTGAAGTTACAATGTGCACATCAAATGTAATTAATTCTACACGCGAGGTACGAAAAGTTCTGTTATGTCAGTCAAGTTAACTTATAGCCGGTACTTGACTACAATAAATTGATTTCAGTACTTTCTTGTGTTTAATTTGTATAGAAGAATAAAGAAATTTGAATACATTTCTGAGAGCAGTCATACAGTTGTTTCGGAGAGTGGTTTGCATTACTTGACTATTGAGAATTGATTTCACAACTTTTGTTCGTTTGATTTGCAGTTAACAATTTGAATGTACTTACATATAATTTGTTCAGCATACATTGACTCAAAGAAGTAAAAGACTTTTTTACTAGTACTTATTTGATTTCTTTTAAAAAATTATAAATATTATTTTATAGATTATACAGAAAAAACCTCTATACTTGCCTTATTTTATACTTTCGTAGAAAGTTTTATTAACAATATTATTATTTGTACAGTCATGAAAAAAATTATTACTATTTATAGAGTGCTTATTGAATAGATGAGATTCGAAGAAATAAAAGGACTAGACAAATTGTGTTGTTAGAATATACTTAAAAAATTAGTTTTTTAAAGAACGTGCTGATTGTTTTGAAAAAATATTTAAGCTCTCGTTAAAGTTTTTGATATAAAGTTTGACGGATATTAAGAGAAAGGGAGAGAGGGGAAGAAAGAGGGAGGAAGAGAATATAACTTCCATGTGTAAGGCAAAAGTTCGAATCATTTTCCAATGGCAAATGAATAGTTTAAACTATATCTATTATAACGACGATATATTTCATAATAGAAGATATAAAATTGCTATTAAAAATTCATACAAAGACTTGAAAGTTAACTCCATTTTACAACATGTCAGAATTCAATTGCCCATTTTCACTAGACGGCTTTCCACTAGAACTACTTCATGCTCAATACTGCCAACTATTTTCCAATATTTAAAAAAAATTATTTTTCAATCAACCTTCTACAACACCTAAAAACCCCGCATAAAACCAACTGTCACGAAAGACGTCGAATCCATCAGCTGGTTGAAATTAACCATGTAACACGCGGCGGTAACGCGATTATCGCCGGCTGCCATTCGTCCCACGGCTCTCTCCCCCATTTTAATTGGCGCGTGAGAAATAGCTGTCGATGCGCGGGCAAATGAAATCTTCATAGCCGTCGCTCGCGTACTGACGATAGTTTAAAACTCGTCGCAGTGTTGTCTTCGATCACGGGAGAGTTGCGTAACTGAAGGATGAATGTGGGAGGGAAAGAAAGGGAGGGGGAGAAAGAGAGGGAGAGAGAGAGGATGGGATAAAGTTTGCGTAACTCGGTGACGCGACGAGGTGGAAAAAGTGTTTGATGATAACTATAATGCAAAATTTGAAAATGCTTTGGAAAATAGAAATTCTGGGGTCGGAGAATTTGTAATGATTGGTGGATTGTAATTCGATCAAAATTATTATAAGCGTCGTAACAGTATACCACTATTTTATGTTATTCGCAAATTTATTACTTAAATAAGTTGAAGTTTAGTCCGGCAAACTGCTACAGTACATTCTATATTTCAATAATGTACTATATAACCATACAATATTCACTCAACCAGCGATAAACTGCGAATTCCGGCTACGTACTCCGCGGATTACTGAAATTCAATATAGTCCTGAGATCTGCAGCAATAGGTACGAAGCAGTAGTTACGCAGATAAATTAGAGCCAACGGAAGGGCGCGAGAGACGATTCATCACTGTCACTCTCGTTTCGCAGGAACTTCATCGTTCTTAGTCAGGAAATGAACCGGATGAGCGTCGCCGCGTGACGAAAATCGAACGGCCTTCGTCTTGAGTTTTAAGCTTCGTACTTTTCGAGTGCCTCAGGTGGGTTGTGCGATTAACGCGTGCTTTGTGGATGGTGACAAATAATGCTGGAAATATGAAATAGGAAAAAGATGCTGTTATAAAAGATGTTTCCTTGATGAAACTTATTAAAGGATTGCGCGGAAAAAAGTAATTAAAATCGAACGTTGAACTTCAACCGGTGAGGTAATAAATTCTTCTTCATTTTGGTATGATAGAATTCAGAATTTTCAAAGTGTGATGATGTCAATAACTGGGAATTATTGGGAATTAATAAAATAACAAACTATAATTGGAAAAATAATTTATTGAAAATGATTAACATGACATTTAAAATAAGTTCTTGTCAGTCGGTTTAACACATTTATCATTGTGCTCTTTTACAAAGGTTCTCTGTAAAGAATATGAAAAATTAGTTATTATCAATTTTGTGCCATATTTATAAATAATAATAAAAATATTTCGTTAGAATATGAAACGTACAGCACATTTGAGAAATCGCCAAAGACCTTTCCACTGATGTTTGCAGTAGGTGGCAGCTACTTTGAGACAGTGTTTCGAAGCGAATGTAAAAATCTTCGACAGAATTATTATAACTCTGTCAAAACCCTAGAAAATAGATCGGCTGAAGTATGTAATTCCTTTTAAAAATATTATCATTAATTCTCCTATGTAAAAAAGTATAATTTTTTAATAGAATATCATGAAAAATGAATATCTTTTCTTGAATACTAACGAGTTTGAAACGTAAAACTCAATTTTGAATTTTGTTATACTAAAAATAAAATGTGAAATAATCTCCTTACTAGCAAATCAAAGTAACCAAATTCCTCCGCAAGATAATTTTGCAGTACATCCAATTCTTCACTGCTTAGATCCATAGATTCCGTTTCAACTTCGGCGTGACCTCCAACTACGACGAAAACCAAGACAGCACAGAGCACAAAAAAGTAGCGAGGGAACACCATTGTGATCAATTAGTTCAGTGAAAGACTACAACTGATTTCACTGCTCGCGTCCAATTTATACTCTGCTGTGCAAGTTTTTGGCGAGAGGCCGTTATCGCTCAAGGACTTACTTATTTAAAAGTTTCCATTTTTTTTTTCTTTTTCTTAGTTTAATGCTAATCTCTATAAGCCCAAATTCGCGACTATTTACCTAGGTCATAAAACTCATATCATTCTTTCGCCTATTGTTATTTTATAACTATCACGCGCTTCTTGGTCGGGAAATGAACCGGATGAGCGTCGCCGCGTGACGAAAATCGAACGGCCTTCGTCTTGAGGTTTAAGTTTCCTACTTTTCGAGTGCCCTAGGTGGGTTGCATGATTAATGCGTGCTTTATGGATGATGACAAACAATGTTGGAAATATGAAAAAAATGCTGTAATAAAAGTTGCTTCCTTGATGAAACTTAAAAGGATTGCGCGGATAACAGTAATTAAAATTGAACGTTGCACTTCAACTGGTGAGATGATAAATCTTTTTCAATTTGGTATGATAGACTTCAAAATTTTCAAAGTGTGATGATGTCAATAACTGGGAATTATTGGCAATTAATAAAATAATAACTAAATATAATTGGAAAAATTATTTATTGAAAATGAATAACATGACATTTAAAATGAGTTCTTGTCAGCCCGTTTAACACATTGATCTTTGTCCTCTTTTAAAAAGTCTCTCTGTAAAGATTATGAAAACTTAGTTATTATCAATTTTGTGCTATATTTATAAATAATAATAAAAATATTTCGTTAGTCTAAGAAACGTACAGCACATTCGATAAAGTGCTTAGGATGTTTCCACTCATCCCTACAGTGGATAGCAGCGTCTTTGAGGCAGTGTTTCGCAGTAGATTTCCAAATCTTCATCAGAATTCTCACGACTATTGCTAAAATCTAGAAAATAGATCGATAGAAGCATGTAATTCCTTTTAAAAATATTATCATTAATTCGACGCTCCTTACGAAAACTAGCACGTTTTTTGGCCTCCTTACTAAGACTAGCACATTTCAGAAAACTGCAACGAAAACTAGCATAACTCACGACTTTGCCGCGAATACTAGTACAATTCGCGACTTTGTAGCGAAAACTAGCACAACTCACTACTTGGCCGCGAATACTAGTACAATTCGCTATTTTGTAACGAAAACTAGCACGAATTGCGAGTTTGCCACGAAAAGTAACACGATTTGCAAGCTTGCCGCGAAAACTAGCACGATTCACGAGTTTGCCACGAAAAGTAACGTGATTCGTAAGCTTGCTGCGAAAACTAGCACTTTTTTCACGACGGCGCTTTTTTTCTATTGCGAGTGCATAATTATTTTTCTTCTTACCTACATCTTTGAAAAATTTATCATGAAAATAAAGGAAACCATCATTTTCTATATCACCAACGCTGTCTTCGTTGAAAATTCTTTTTAAAAAACTTAATAGCAATGTTGGTAACGTAGATACCTTTCTAACTGTTGCACCCTTAACTACGATAGAACTTTCGAAATATTCAAGTTGGTAAACGTTTTTTTTTTAACTCTGTGCTGGATGTAACGAAAAATTAATAAAATGGATGGCGGTGATGATTGTAAGTAAAAGAAATCACCTATTAACATATTTTTGACAATGGGGTATTACAATATTTGCAAAATTGCAGATTTTTCTTATTGGTATAACAGTTTCTCGAAGCCGGTGGAAAGAAATGCGCATTCAAACAATAATTAAGATAGTAAGTAATTTTTTAAATTACTCAGCGGGTCGAAAAACCCCCTAGATACACTCAAATTAACAAAGAAGTTATCTTCTGGGCATGATCGTGTCACCCTACATCGAAATAGACCTCAAAAACGTGCTCAGTGGATCATATTATCATTTATACATAGTGTTTCCGCTTATCACGCGCATAATTTAGACGTGTCACATGTAAAAAATGCAGGTGTTCTCCCGAAAAGTGCTAGTTTTCGTGGCAACCTCGTGAAACGTGCAATTTTTCGTGGCAATCTCATGAAACGTGCTAGTTTTCGTGGCAACCTCGTGAAACGTGCTAGTCTTCGCGGCAGTCAAGCGGATCGCGCTGGTCTTCGTGGTAGTCAAGCGGATCGTGTTAGTCTTCGACGCGAATCAATGAGACATGCTAGTCTTCGCGGCAAACGCTGAAATGGGCTAGCCTTCGTGACAATTTCAATCGTGCTAGTTTTCGTAAGAAGCGTCGAATTCCTCGATGTAAAAAAGTACAATTTTTCAATAGAATGTCATGAAAAATTGATATCTTTTCTTGAATACCAACGACCAGTTTGAATCGTAAAACACAATTTTTAATTTATCTTATACTACAAACGAAATTTGAAAGAATCTCCTTACTTCCTCATCAACGAAATCACCTATCTCATCAAGATAATCCCTCTTCAGTACCTCCAATTCTTCACTGTTTAGTTCGATAGGTTCCGAGTCAACTTCGGCGTGAATACCTCCAACTGCGATGAAAACCAAGACAGCGCAGAGTACAAAAATGTAGCGAGGGAACACCATTGTTATTACTTAGTTCAGTGAAAGACTAAAACTGATTTCACTGCTCGCGTCCAATTTATACTCTGCTGTGCACGTTTTTGGCGAGAGGCCGTTATCGCTCAAGGACTTACTTATTTAAAAGATTCCATTTTTTTTTCTTTTTCTTAGTTTAATGCTAATCTCTATAAGCCCAAATTCGCGACTATTTACCTAGGTTATAAAACTCATATCATTCTTTCGCCTGTTGTTATTTTATGACTATCACGCGCTTCTTGGTTGGGAAATGAACCGGATGAGCGTCGCCGCGTGACGAAAATCGAACGGCCTTCGTCTTGAGGTTTAAGTTTCCTACTTTTCGAGTGCCCTAGGTGGGTTGCATGATTAATGCGTGCTTTATGGATGATGACAAATAATGTTGGAAATATGAAAAAAATGCTGTAATAAAAGATGCTTCCTTGATGAAACTTAAGAGGATTGCGCGGATAAAGTATAAATTAAAATTGAACGTTGAACTTCAACTGGTGAGATGATAAATTCGTTTTCATTTTGGTATGATATAATTCAGAATTTTCAAAGTGTGATGATGTCAATAACTGGGAATTATTGGGAATTAATAAAATAATAACAAAGTATAATTTGAAAAATAATTTCTTGAAAATGATTAACATGACATTTGAAATCAGTTATTATCAGGCGGGAGAACACATTGATCGTTGGCCTCGTTTAAATAGTCTCTCTGTAATGAATATAAAAAATTAGTTATTATCAATTTTGTGCTATATTTATAAATAAATAAGAATAAAAATTTTTCGTTAGCATAAGAAACGTACAACACATTCGGTAAAGTCCTTAGGACTTCTCCAGAGGAACTTACAGGAGCTGACAGCCTCTTTGAGGCACTTTTTCATAGCGAATTTCGAAGTCTTCAGCATCATTATGACTTTATCTAAAATCTAGAAAATAGGTCGATATAAGCATGTAATTCCTTTTAAAAATATTATCATTAATTCTTCTATGTAAAGAAGTACAATTTTTCAACAGAATATCACCAAAATTTGATATCTTTTCTTGAATACCAACGACGAGTATGAAATATAAAAAACAATTTTTAATTTTTTTTATACTAAAAACATAATTCGAAAGAATCTCCTTACTTGCTTATCTTCCTTAGCAAGATAATTCTTCAGTTCCTCCAATTCTTCACTTTTTAGTTCGACAGGTTTCGAGTCAACTTCGGCGTGAATACCTCCAACTACGACGAAAACCAAGACAGCGCAAAGCGCAAAGAAGTAGCGAGGGAACACCATTGTGATCACTTAGTTCAGTGAAAGACTACAATTAATTTCACTGCTCGCGTTCAATTTATACTCTGCTATGCACGTTTTTGGCGAGAGGCCGTTATCGCTCAAGGACTTACTTATTTAAAAGTTTCCATTTTTTTTTCTTTTTCTTAGTTTAATGCTAATCTCTATAAGCCCAAATTCGCGACTATTTACCTAGGTCATAAAACTCATATCATTCTTTCGCCTATTGTTATTTTATGACTATCACGCGCTTCTTGGTCGGGAAATGAACGGGATGAGCGTCGCCGCGTGACGAAAATCGAACGGCCTTCGTCTTGAGGTTTAAGTTTCCTACTTTTCGAGTGCCCTAGGTGGGTTGCATGATTAATGCGTGCTTTATGGATGATGACAAATAATGTTGGAAATATGAAAAAATGCTGTAATAAAAGATAATGATGGAAATATGAAAAAAATGCTGTAATAAAAGATGCTTCCTTGATGAAACTTAAGAGGATTGTGCGGATAAAGTATAAATTAAAATTGAACGTTGAACTTCAACTGGTGAGATGATAAATTCGTTTTCATTTTGGTATGATATAATTCAGAATTTTCAAAGTGTGATGATGTCAATAACTGGGAATTATTGGGAATTAATAAAATAATAACAAAGTATAATTTGAAAAATAATTTATTGAAAATGATTAACATGACATTTGAAATCAGTTATTATCAGGCGAAACAACACATTGATCGTTGGCCTCGTTTAAATAGTCTCTCTGTAATGAATATAAAAAATTAGTTATTATCAATTTTGTGCTATTTTTATAAATAATAAAAAAAATTTTTCGTTAGCATAAGAAGAAACGTACAACACATTCGGTAAATTCCTTAGGACTTCTCCAGAGGAACTTACAGGAGCTGACAGCCTCTTTGAGGCACTTTTTCTTAGCGAATTTCGAAGTCTTCAGCAGCATTATGACTTCATCTAAACTCTAGAAAATAGGTCGATATAAGGATTAATTCCTTTTAAAAATATTATCATTAATTCTTCTATGTAAAAAAGTACAATTTTTCAACAGAATATCATGAAAATTTGATATCTTTTCTTGAATACCAACGACGAGTTTGAAATGTAAAAAACAATTTTTAAGTTTTCTTATACTAAAAACATAATTAGAAAGAATCTCCTTACTTGCTTATCTTCCTTAGCAAGATAATTCTTCAGTTCCTCCAATTCTTCACTTTTTAGTTCGACAGGTTCCGAGTCAACTTCGGCGTGAATACCTCCAACTACAACGAAAACCAAGACAGCGCAAAGCGCAAAGAAGTAGCGAGGGAACACCATTGTGATCACTTAGTTCAGTGAAAGACTACAACTGATTTCACTGCTCGCGTCCAATTTATACTCTGCTGTGCATGTTTTTGGCGAGAGGCCGTTATCGCTCAAGGACTTACTTATTTAAAAGTTTCCATTTTTTTTTCTTTTTCTTAGTTTAATGCTAATCTCTATAAGCCCAAATTCGCGACTATTTACCTAGGTCATAAAACTCATATCATTCTTTCCCCTATTGTTATTTTATGACTATGACGTGCTTCTTGGTTGGGAAATGAACTGGATGAGGGTCGGCGCCTGACGAAAATCGAACGGCCTTCGTCTTGAGTTTTAAGCTTCGTACTTTTCGAGTGCCTTTGGTGGGTTGCATGATAAATGCGTGCTTTATGGATGATGACAAATAATGTTCGAATTATGAAATACGAAAAAGATGCTGCAATAAAAGATATTTCCTTGATGAATATTGAACGTTGAACTTCAACTGGTGACATGATAAATTCTTTTTCATTTCGGTATGATAGAATTCAGAATTTTCAAAGTGTGATGATGTCAATAACTGGGAATTATTGGGAATTAATAACATAATAACAACGTATAATTTGAAAAATAATTTATTGAAAATGATTAACATGACATTTAAAATGAGTTCTTGTCGACCGGTATAAGGGCCAGACACCTTTAGAATAACAAAAAATCGATTTTTTTACATATTTCAGTAGAAAAATGCTTGTAGAACATATTCTACAAGCATTTTGGGACATATCCCAATTTGTTTCAAAGCATAATCTATTTCTGTTTTGCGAATATACACAAAATACTGATAAAACTTTTCATTTTTTTTTTGTCAGAAAAACGTCGGAATTGGGACAAAGGCAACAGTTATCTGCAGTTTTCTTCAGTTATTTTCAGTTTTTAACTGTTATGTTCAAATTCCAATTGCCAAAAAATTGAAAAAAACTTTTCGTTTACTTTCTTCACTTTTCTTCAAAATTTTCTTCACTTTCAAACAGTTCAAAATTGTTTTGTTCGTTAATATCAGTTTTCTTCAGTTATTTACTGTTATGTTGAATTATCGAATTAAGTTGTATATAGCAAAATTTTATGGGTTTGAAGTTTGCATCGTTGGAGTGCAACGAAATAATTTTTAGCAATTTAATTAAAGTTATTGAGCAATGAAAATTTTATCAAAATCTTTGTTATAAAGTTATTTGGTACTATAAAACAATAACTATACGTAAAATTAATATTAGTTATTACAAACTTGAAGGGAATTTGACTATTTTTTTATTTCGTTGCACTACAACGTTGAAAACTTCAGACCCATCAAATTTTTCAATTTTTGTCATCATTTATAAAAAGTTTTCTTCCGTATATAATATGTTGTCTTCAGTTTTATTGAAAATAAAATTGTTATTTTCAGCTTTTTACTGATTTCTTCACTTCTTAAAGCTTGCTTTTCGGAAAATAGAACATAACTGTTGATAACTGAAGAACACTGTTTATAATTGCATATAACTGTAGATAACTGTCGAAAACTGATGAAAACTGAAGAAAATTGATAAAAACTGAAGATTACTGTTTTCTTTGTTACAATTCCGATATTTTTCTACAGTTAATTTCTGTTTTCTTCCGTTTTCTTCGGTTTTCTTCTAATAGCTGCAGATATCAACTGCTAAAAGCATTCATTTTTTTTCACTAGGGTATATAATTCCCTTACATGCGTGGACCTCTTATCTTCCGCCTACTTGGATTTAAAAATTATTTAAATAATTGTTTTGCTTATTGTTACATTTCTACGTTATTCATTAATATGCGTGGACCTCTTATCCCCCGGCTACTTAGGTTTAAAAATTGTTTAAATAATTGTTTTGATTATTGTTGCACACCATCTACACTATTCCCTAATATGCGTGGACCTCGTATCCCCGCCTACTTAGGATTAAAAAGTATTTAAATAATTGTTTTGCTTATTGTTGCACTTCTACGCTAATATGCGTGGATCTCGTATCTCCCAGCTACTTAGGTTTAAAAATTATTTAAATAATCGTATTGCTGATGGTGGCACTTCTACGTAAATCCCTAATAGGCATGGGCCTTTTATCCCCTGCCTACTTGGATTTAAAAAGTATTTAAATAATTGTTTTGCTTATTGTTGCACTTCTACGTAATTCCCTAATATGCGTGGACCTCGTATCCCCCAGCTACTTGGGTTTACTACTAGATTACTACTCATTCTCTCCCATGTCATTAGAAGTGCCTAAGTACAGAATTATTTTTCTTAAGAAATAATATCCAGAACTATTTGAATTTGAGTTATATTATTTTGCCGCGCGAGTTAGCATTATATTGCATGGAATCTCGAGTTGGACTTATCTTGCATAGAATTTTGAGTTAAAACTATGTTGTACTCTTCCACAAGTTAGAATTATATGAACAGGAGGCGTCGATTTATATAATCGCGTACATTGATTTTTATTAATTTTTTTTCATTTCTCTGTTCTTAATGTATTCAAAATTCTCACTCTACATACCTATATATACTATAAAAAATCCAAAAATAATATTTTAACCATTAATATAAAGATAAAAACATAAAAAATAAATAATATAATTTATGGGATTTTTGACAAAAATAAAATATTTAAACTTGAAACTTATAGCAGTTAAGTTGGCACCGTAAAAACCTGACTTATCGACAGCCACTCACTCATTTATTGTAACGTATATAAAAGTCTGCAAGCATCAGTGTAAACATGCACATCTGTCATTTTATATATAACCATCTATGATATTAGCACCTTCTTTATACAAGGTGTTGTTCTTAGTTTTCATTTTTTGCATTCATAAATGGATTTTGGGGTAAACAATTGGTGTAATATGTGAAGGTATACTGGAGAAGTTTATAAAAGTGTGATACAAGTATGCAGTGACAGTTGAATTTAAATTTTAGGAATAGCTTTTTAGTACTTGAACTTTCATTGGAAATTTTATTCTTAAAATAGAAGAGATCGATATTAAAAAACCGCTGCCAATTCATTGGCACGTAGCTTCCTCAACCGTAATTTGTTGATTCCTTTAATTAATTTTTATAACAAAATTTATAATTTTTTAAAAAATTTATTGCATAATTATAATTAAAATTCATATATGAATATTAAAAATTGTTAATTTTTAAATTTATTCATTTATTTATTATTCATTTATATCAAATTTATATAAATTTTGAGCTGATAAATAAAGTTATCATTTGAAATAGAAGTAAAATATCTATATTTTATAATAAAACAAATAGCTATCACGGTTGTTTTGTTATTAACAAAAACGTGTTTTTTTTATATTTCATAATTCATATTTTTTAAGAAAAAAAAATTTATAGCTATCATTGTTCTTTTGTTATTAACAAAAACGTGTTTTTTTAAAAAATTTCATAACTCACAAATAAATTATAATAATGCAGAATATAATGCATTCATAATGCATAATTCATAATTATAACAGATTATAATAGATATAATTTTTAAACATTTTAATTCATTTTGTTGGTTGGTTTTTAAAAATTAAAAAAAATCATCGAATGCCTACTCAATGACGTTTCCTCATTCCACACCACCTAGCGGTAGATATCACTGCGCGTTTCTTTTAAAATAAAATATAAATCTTTTTTAATTTAGAGATTAAATTATTTTTTGTAACACATGAATGATTTTCTGCGTTTTCCTACATAAAAATATGTTCTAAAAAGTGACTTTTTTTACCTATCGTGTAAAGAAATTCATTCTCTCCCTCTGCTCTAAAATTATGTAAAATCGCAAAAATGAATTTAGCCCTGCTTTTTAGGTTCGAAAACGCATAAAATGGAGTTATGAGTTTAAAAAAAAAAAACACGTTTTTGTTTTTGTTGATAACTAAAGAATCGTGATAGATAGAAAATTAATTTTTTTTAGAAAATATAGGTATTTTAATTCTCTTTCGAATGCCACCCACCCCATTCAGATACATAGAGCTGTTCTCGAGAAATTACGATTTTAAAAAAATGTAAAAAAATTTTTAACCTCAAATATTTCTGAAATTTATGGACCAATCATTTTGCCCAAAGAACTCGACCGAGAACTATAAAAAATCTACCTCTAAAAGGAATTTTGAAGCCATTAGGTCAATTTTACTCTTGTAATCGTTGGACATACAAAACTGATTTTTTTCATTTTTCAATTTTTTACTCAAAATTTAGCCTACAGAATGTATTCAAATTTTAACAGATTATAGCTATTTATATTCTGTATTATCACGATTTTTCTCAAAAAAATTGACCGTTAAGTTTATGAGTTATAAGCTTCTAAAGAAAAAACACGTTTTTGTCAATAACAAGAGAACCGGGATAGCTAGAAACTTTTTTTTTATAGAAAATATAGGTATTTTAATTCTCTTTCGAACGCTACCCATCAGATTCAAATAACTCGATCCTATCATTAAAAAAAATCAAAAAACAGTTTTGAGAAAATCGAAAATTTGAAAAAAAAAACAAAAACGGATCGCCCCAATCAAAAAACGGATTTTTGACCCGCCATCACGCAAAAAAAAACAAAAAAAATGAGACCTATCCGGTAAAAAACGACCGAGTAGAAGCTGAGATCCAGGCGTATACACACACACACACAAACACACACCCACCCACACACACACACACACACACACACCCACACACACACACACACACACACACACACACACACACACACACACACACACACACACACACACACACACACACACACACACAGACACACACACATCCGTACAGACATTTTTCAAAAACCATGTATTTTGATTCCTAACACCTCGGAACACAATTATAACATGTTTTAACAATAAATCAAAAATTTACTATCACAAAGCTTCTTCTAGGAGGAAGCAAAAAAATTAAGTATACACACTGACTCTTACAAAAAACATTTAGTGTACAGATTCAAATTAATTTTCGAAGGAACCTTTGCTTTTGTCAGAAAGCCACCATCATCAATCATCGTCCGAATTTCACAATGACATAATTGACATTTATATTCTGAAGTCAAAACTGTTATGCACTGCAATAAATATACATTAGTTCTATTCTCTTTATTAAGTTATAATGTTATATGTGAAAAAGAATAATGAAAGAACAGTAAAAAAATTCATCCTATTAGACGTTAAAAGAAGATCAATAGGACTGTTGCTGCTATAAACTTTTTTTAAGCATTTGGCTATAGGGCGATAATCGCTTTGAAATGTGCATTAAGGATTTTGTATTTCTCAACACATTCTACCATTTACCTCAGTTTATAATTAACAAATATGTGTGAAAAAGTTTATTAAAAACATATGGTTACAAAAGCTCCAAGGGAACTTTATGTTTGAACGTGTTTGAAATTCCGAACGTTCATAATGAACGAAATATTAATTTAAAGTTTCTAATTCTGGTTAGAATTCCCCGGAGTGTGGTTTACTGGTGACTGCAAGAGTGAGAAGTGAAGAAATACAATTATTATCCGATTTTAAATGTATTAAGTAGCCAAATTCGGCTAAATTTGAAAATGGCAAAAACCTTTCGTTCACTATGAACGTTCGAAATTTCAAACACCTATGTTTGACCACTAAACAATGCTTGACTGACTGATATGGCTATGGTTGTTGCTGCTACTTGTGCTCATAGCTTACAAGCCTGAAGGATCGGGTACTGAGGTATCAGAATATTTGTTCCACATATAAAAGATTTTAAACTAAAAATAATACTTTTTTATATTTCAGGCCAGAGAAGAAGTTATAGAAGAAATAAAGATGTATTTTGGTAATTTTATCTTTAAAGCTGTTTTCTACATAATGTAAAATGTTGGGCTCTGCCGTTAACACCAGGTCCAGAAACTGCATGTATTTTGATATGACAGGTCCTAAATCTTGGTATTTTATATGCACTGAAAAAAAATATTGGTAGTTTCAAGTAAATATTTAGTTGAAACAACTACATGATTTCATTAGAGCCTGCTAATTAAATATTATATTGAATCCGCTAATTTAGTTATTTAAAATAACAAAATATTTAGTTACATGAACTAAATATTTACTAAAAATAAAGAAATATTTTATGAAGTTAACTAAACGATTCATTGTATCAACTAACAGGTTATTTAGATTGATAAAATATTAAATGAATTCTATAAAATATTGTATTGAAATGACTAAATATTTAATTAAAGCAACAAAATAGTTTATAAAATTGACTAAACGATTCATTGCACAAACTAATTAGTTATTAAGAACAACGAAATACTTAATCAATTTGATAAAATATTTTATTCAAATTACAAAACATTTATCTGGAGCAACAAAATATTTTATGAAATTGACTAAATAATTCATTCCATCAACTAACGGGTTATTAAGAACAATGAAATACCTAATCAATTTGACTATAAATTTTCTTGAAATTACAAAATATTTTTCTGGTGCAACAAAATATTTTATGAAATTGACTAAACGATTCATTGGATGAACTAACAGATTATTAAGATCAATGAAATACTTAATCAATTTGACAAAACATTTTACTGAAATTACTAAGTATTTACCTGGAGCAATAAATAATTTTGTGAAACTGACTAAACGATTCATTGTATTAACTAACAATTTATCTTGTTTGATAAATTATTCAATTATGTTGACTAAATACTTGTTTGTAATTACTAAACATTTAATTAAAACAGTGAAATATTTTATGATACTAACTAACCGCTGCATTAGATTAACGAAATATTTAATAAATATGAATAAATGATTTGTTGAATCAACTAACTGTTTAGTCAATTTTACAAAATATTTTGCTAATTATTTCAAAAAAATTATAAAAATTTTTTTTTTAATAATTTTGAAATAAAAGTTTTTTCTTCCTTGTAGCCTTTTCGTACAACCATCCGCATTGAAGTTGGTGATTTTTCCTGAACTCCTGTAACTTAATATGGATTCTGCATAGTTATTATATAGTAATTTTATTAATATTAAATCAAATTATTATTACATATTCGCATTAATTTATATTAATTATCGCTCGCAGTTTCGCATTTACATATTATCTAACAGAAAAAAACGCAGAAAAAATTTTTGACCTAAGGTGGGATCGAACTCGGGACCCTCGGATTACAAGGCTAACGCTCTAACCGCTACGCTACGCAACGCTTGTACCCTACAAAATTTCAATTTTAACTAAGTATAGAGTTGCATGTAAATGTAAAATATCGCGCACATCAATCTAATAATTAATTATATTCTTATAATTAATATACATTCTTAATTACATTTTAATTAATGATTTATAAACTCAATAATATGTGTGTAACTCATCATTTGTAACTAACGATTTATTTGAAACTATGAAATATTTAGTAAACTTTAATATAAAAGGCCGTGTGAAGTACCGACACGATCTCTACCTTACCGGCATCAACATTTTAGATTGTAAAACCTGTTAGTTACAGTTACTAAATATCTTGTCGGCTTAATAAAATGTTTGTTTAAAACAAGTAAACATTTAGTAAGAATGACAAAATATTTGGATACAAAGACATTGGCATTTCAAATAATTTATTAGTCAGACCTAACAAACATTTATTTAAGTTGACTAATTGTAACTTAGTAATCGCGAGACAAATTTTTTAACCAATATTTTGTTGGTGTGAGGAAATAGTTTTGTAGATAGAAGTACGCAGTTACTCCTTTTAACAAAGATTTATTTGAAACAAAGAAATATGTAGTCAAATTAACTACATTCTTTTATATTGTCATAGTGCTTGTTTAATTAAACATTTAGTTAAATCTAATTAATCTTTATTGTCGTCTAAGAAATATTTAGTCAAATCAGGGAAACGTTTGATTGACGAGAGAAGAAAATTCATGAATCATTTTTGTTCAGATTGCAAAACCTGTTAGTTGCAGTTACTAAATATCCTGTCGGCTTAATAAAATGTTTATTTAAAACAAGTAAATATTTAATAAGAATGACAACATATTTGGATACAAAGACATTGGAATTTCAACTAATTTATTAGTCAGACCTAACAAACAGTTATTTGAGTTAACTAATTGTAACTTAGTAATCGCGAGACAAATTTTTTAACCAATATTTTGTTGGTGTGAGGAAATAGTTTTGTAGATAGAAGCACGCAATTACACCTTTTAACAAAAGATTTATTTGAAACCAAAAAATACGTAGTCAAATTAACTACATTCTTTTATATTGTCATAGTGCTTGTTTAACTAAACATTTAGTTAAATTTAATAGTTATTTATTGTAATCTAAGAAATATTTAGTCAAATTAAGGAAACGTTTGATTGACGAGAGAAGAAAATCGCGAATCATTTTCGTTCAGATCGCAAAACCTGTTACTTACAGTTACTAAATATCTTGTCGGCTTAATAAAATGTTTGTTTAAAACAAGTAAACATTTAGTAAGAATGACAACATATTTGGATACAAAGACATTGGCATTTCAACTAATTTATTAGTTAGACCTAACAAACATTTATTTAAGTTGACTAATTGTAACTTAGAAATCGGGAGAGAAATTTTTTAACCAATATTTTGTTGGGGTAAGGAAATAGTTTTGTAGATAGAAGCACGCAATTACTCCTTTTAACAAAAGATTTATTTGAAACCAAGAAATATGTAGTCAAATTAACTACATTCTTTTATATTGTCATAGTGCTTATTTAACTAAACATTTAGTTAAATCTAATTAATATTTAGTATCTTCTAAAAAATATTTAGTCAAATCAAGGAAACGTTTGATTGACGAGAGAAGAAAATTATCGAATCACTTTCGTCCAGATTGCAAAACCGGTTAGTTGCAGTTACTAAATATCTTGTCGGTTTAATAAAATGTTTGTTTAAAACAAGTAAACATTTAGTAAGAATGACAACATATTTGGATACAAAGACATTGGCATTTCAACTAATTTATTAGTTAGACCTAACAAACATTTATTTAAGTTGACTAATTGTAACTTAGAAATCGGGAGAGAAATTTTTTAACCAATATTTTGTTGGGGTAAGGAAATAGTTTTGTAGATAGAAGCACGCAATTACTCCTTTTAACAAAAGATTTATTTGAAACCAAGAAATATGTAGTCAAATTAACTACATTCTTTTATATTGTCATAGTGCTTATTTAACTAAACATTTAGTTAAATCTAATTAATATTTAGTATCTTCTAAAAAATATTTAGTCAAATCAAGGAAACGTTTGATTGACGAGAGAAGAAAATTATCGAATCACTTTCGTCCAGATTGCAAAACCGGTTAGTTGCAGTTACTAAATATCTTGTCGGTTTAATAAAATGTTTGTTTAAAACAAGTAAACATTTAGTAAGAATGACAACATATTTGGATACAAAGACATTGGCATTTCAACTAATTTATTAGTTAGACCTAACAAACATTTATTTAAGTTGACTAATTGTAACTTAGAAATCGGGAGAGAAATTTTTTAACCAATATTTTGTTGGGGTAAGGAAATAGTTTTGTAGATAGAAGCACGCAATTACTCCTTTTAACAAAAGATTTATTTGAAACCAAGAAATATGTAGTCAAATTAACTACATTCTTTTATATTGTCATAGTGCTTATTTAACTAAACATTTAGTTAAATCTAATTAATATTTAGTATCTTCTAAAAAATATTTAGTCAAATCAAGGAAACGTTTGATAGACGAGGGAAGAAAATTGACGAATCATTTTTGTTCAGATTGCAAAACCTGTTAGTTGCAGTTACTAAATATCTTGTCGGTTTAATAAAATGTTTGTTTAAAACAACTAAGTATTTAGTAAGAATGACAACGTATTTGGATACAAAGACACTGGCATTTTAACTAATTTTTTAGTCAGACCGAACAAACATTTATTCAAGTCAACTAATTGTAACTTAATAAGAGTAAGAGAAAGTTTTTAACTAAATTTTGGTTGGGGTAAGGAAATAGTTTTGTAGATTGAAGTACGCAGTTTGTCCTTTTAACAAAAGGTTTATTTGAAACCAAGAAATATGTAGTCAAATTAACTACATACTTTTTTATTGTCATAGCGCTTATTTAACTAAACATTTAGTTAAATCTAATTAATATTTAGTATCTTCTAAGAAATATTTAGTCAAATCAAGGAAACGTTTGATTGACGAGAGAAGAAAATTATCGAATCACTTTTGTTCATATTGCAAAACCTGTTAGTTGCAGTTACTAAATATTTTGTCGGTTAAATAAAAGGTTTCTTCAAAACAAGTAAGTATTTAGTAAGAATGACAACATATTTGGATATACAGATATTGGCACTTCAACTAATTTATTTATTTGAATCTATGAAATAGTTAGTAGTAACAAGTAAAGATTTTGTAAATTAGGATTCGATTCTTTAATAAATCCTTTAGCTAGTTGAACAAAATCATGCTGTCGAAGTTACTAAATAAATAGTTGAGTTAACAAAATATTTGTTAAAGGAATGAATGGTTTAGTTAATGCGACGGAGATATTTCCTTGTTTTTAATTGTTTAAATCAACCAAATATGTAGTTGTTTCAAACAAACATTTATTTGTTTTTAGAAATTGGGTTCATCAATATTTCAGTTATTTGATTTAAGTAAATATTTCGTTAACTCTACCAATTGATTTTGCTAAAAACAATAAACATTTATTTGAAGTTATTTTCTTGTTTCAAGAAAACGAATTTAGTTCTTTCAATGAAACCTTTTAATTGAATCAACCATACCATATTTGAAGTAACTAAATGTTTAATTAAATTTACTAATTATTATTTTAACTAAATAATTTAGTTGATTTTACTCTTTATGTAGTTGTTTCAGAGAAATATTTAGTTGATTTAACTAAAGATAACTTTACTAAATATTTTACTAAATATTTAGTTGAAACAACAAATCTTTTTTTTCAGTGTGACTATTGACTGAAGAGTTATATGTATCCAATTTATTTGAGTAAATAATTTTTTACCGTCAAAATTAATCACTCAGATAAATTGGATACATACAACTCTTCAATCAATAGTCATATAAAATATCAAGATTTTAGGACCTGTCACATCAATATATATTATATGCAGTTCCTGGACCTGGAGTCGACGGCAGAGCCAAAATTTAGAAATGGCCATATCTTTGGATAAAATCAATAAAAAAATTTGTGTTGGGTTTCATTTTATCATAAATTAAATATACTTTCAGAATATTACTTCTAAATATTTTAAATTATTGAAGTTTATTTTTTTCAGGTCATTTTATGAAGAAAATTTTAAAAGTGTCTGACACCCTTAACACATTTACCTTTGTGCTCTTTTAAAAAGTCTCTCTGTAAAGAATATGAAAAAGTAGTTATTATCAGTTTTGTGCTATATTTATAGATAATAATAAAAATATTTCTTTAGCATAAGAAATGTACAGCACATTCGATAAAGAGCTTAGGACTTTTCCACCCATGCTTACAGTAGATGGCAGTATCTTTGAGACAGTGTTTCGCAGTGGATTTCTAAACCTTCATCAGAATTCTCATGACTATTGCTAAAATCTAGAAAATGGATCGATACAAGCATGTAATTCCTTTTAAAAATATGATCATTAATTCTGTGACGGAGATGCAACTCCACACACACACGCGCGCACATAAAGTACCCGTAAGCACACACACGTGTACAAGCAGAGCACATACACATACATACACGCTATGACACGGCCAGCCGAAGCAAGCAGCGAGGCAGCAGGAGCTGCGCGGGAGCGACACGCAGGTAGGACTCATGCACAGAGAGGAAGAAGTAAACAAGGGATGAGAGAGAGAGAGAGAGAGCGAGAGAGAGAGACAATAGGGAAAACCGGAGCACGAGACGAAATTCGGTGTGTGCGACGACAGTCTATTCCGTGTCACCGACAGACGCAACTCGATCTCGTAAGCGGGCCGAAGGGACGCTAGCCCCCACCGCGCGACCGAGCTCCGAAAGCAAAGAGCCAGGGCGCCGACGAGGTCCGTCCCGGAGGGCCGTCCGCCGCCGACCAAGTTGCGAGCCAGAGGAGGAAATTGATTCCCCCGCCGTCGCCAGAGACAGAGGCAGGCAGCATACAGCCGCCGATTCGCACTCACGCACGCCTGGGTCCCCTACAGCCTTAAACGGGAGAAGACAGCGTCGGCGAGCCCCGAACCGCGATAGCTGCACAGGACGAGCCAACTCAAGCAGCCCCGGAGCAGCGTAGCCCTGTGAGTGCAAACCGTTCGTATGCGCCGGCGGACAGGCGACCATCCCTGCTGAACGGACTGCTCGCGCTCGGCCTGATCTCTCTCTACACGGAAAAGTCGTTGGGCACGCTGCAGCCTCGTACAAGCCTTCGGGATAACCAATTGATAAGAGCGCGGCGCGCCCCGTATGAGGCTCCCGCAGCACGAAGATGCCGAGGCTGCGGCAGCTCGTTTCGTGGTGCTACAGCAAGTCGGAGCTAATGGTCGCATCGTTCTCTTTTTTTCGCGAATCTTCACGCATTACTGTTAATTCAAGACTTTAATTATTTTTTGCAGTAAAAATCTTATACAAACGCTGCGTAAATGAGTGAGCCGTCGGTTCGTCGCACTGATTATGAGATCATGCAGCGCGCTTAAAATTGAGACGACGGCGCGCCCGCGTATACCCGACTTGCAGCGCGCCAACTCTGCGGGCGCGCTGCAAGCCCAAAAATGAGCGTATCCACGTAAAAAAATGTTATAAAAATTTTATAAAAGTTATGTCAAATTTTTATAAAGAAATGGTTCTATATAAATAATATATAAACTTTATAGAAACCATATAGAGTTGGCAAAGAGGAAGATAATTTTTGTTCTAATTAAGGTAAGTATTTTTTTAATTACCTTAATTACAACAAAAATTACCTTCCTGTTGCCAACTTTATATTATGGATTCTATAAAGTTTATATATTATTTATATAGAACCATTTCTTTATAAAAATTTTATATAACTTATATAAAATTTTTTTACGTGGGTAATGCATCACCGAGGTGATGGTGGCGCCGGGAGCTCTTGGCAGAGGCCACAGTGTGCTCAATGACTTTTCCGTCTACCGCGACCGCGACCACGAGGCACTTCGGACCTTACCGATAATCAGTCTCAAGCCCTTCGTTTCTCGACGATAGCTGCGCCGTGCTCGTAAACACCCACATGCGTTACACCCAAGACACATCCCGCGAGGCGAGCGCAGAAGCGCGCTTTCATTTTGTACCGCGACATTGATGATAGAGGAAGCGGAACGCAGAAGCGGTGAGAACATTTGGTAAAGCGACTCTGGTCGCCGATTCATACACACACGGCGGCTGGGATACAACGTCACAATTCTTCTACATAAGAAAGTACAATTTTTCAATACAATATCATGAAAAATTGATATCTTTTCTTGAATACCAACGACGAATTTGAAAAGTAAAACACAATTTTTAATTTTTCTTATACTAAAAAACAATATTTAGAAGAATCTCCTTACTTCCCCGTCAAAGTAACCATCTTCCTTAGCAATATAATTAATTCTTCAGTACCTGTAATTCTTCACTATTTAGTTCCATAGATTCCGAGTCAACTTCGGCGTGAATACCTTCAACTACAACGAAAACCAAAACAGCGCAGAGCACAAAAAGTAGCGAGGAAACACCATTGTTATCACTTAGTTCAGTGAAACACTACAACTGATTTCACTGCTCGCGCCTAATTTATACTGTGCACATTTTTGGCAAGAGGCCGTTATCGCCCAGCGATCGAAGCATCGGAATTAGAATTATGAGATGGTTTTGTGCACTTGTATCAATAAATTTTTCAAATATAACGATTGATTGAAGCTGACATGCATAATTGGTTTTAATTTGGTGACTCCTCACTCACTTCTTATCGTTATCATTGGTCATAATGGAAAATTAACAAATTTAATATTTTAATCATATGGTAATTGTTTAATATTATTCTGAAAAAAATTGGTATAGTAAGGTATTGAAACTTATCGAAACGATCTATCTATCACAATATTTTGAACATAAGAATTCATGTTGAAAACCACCTCCAATTAATTTAAAATTCACTAAAATGGTGGAGCACGCGCAATGCTTTGATAGTATATTACGATACGTGCGACTTAAGTAGCCCATTATTGCATGGCGTGAGATTAGCGTCTGAGCGCAGCGAGGGCGCTAAACGCCGTGTAATAATGAGCCACTTAAGTCACGAGTATCGTATACTATTTTATAGCTCGTGTGACATAAATCCGCCATATTCTTATTTTATTTATTTGTGCATATTTATAATGATAGTTGGAAGTGGGGTGGGAGAAGTGTGGGGCGGGGGGGGGGCGCAGCCCCCCCGCCCTGAAAAATATTAATAAAACGTTATTTAAATAATAGAATACCTGATATAGAATATGGTTATTATTGAATCGAGAATATTGAATATATACATAAAAAAATCATAAAACTAGATTCTTGGCAATTTGATTTGTATATTTAACAATAAGTTGAAGTTTATGAAAGTGAAAGATTTGTATACGTTGTATCATTAAAGAGAAAGACTTTTAAAACTAAAATCCATACAGTTTAATATTGAATATTTAAAAAGCGCGCGGTCTGCTATCCCATAGCAGATGAAACTAACCTATAATATAGACAAGCCTTATTATCATCATTTTTATTTATTCTTTGTGGTTTGTCAACTATTAACGAAGTTTTACTTCTTTTCCTGTTCATTCTTATATGTAAAATCGTATTTTTGAATAGTTTTGGTAGATAATTGGCGTTAATTACGTTCCTGTGACTTAAGTAAATTCATTATTTCACAGTGTAATAATGGGCTACTTAAGTCACAGCTAGCCGTGACTTAAGTGCGGATTTAGGTCACACAGTGCTATAAAATTTAAAAAATAGGACTAAATCAAAGTACTGATCCAATTGCAGTAGCATATCATCGGAATATTGAAATCAGCATTCAACTACATAATTTATTTATTTATTTATTTTATTTATTTATTAACCAGACAAATTACATAGCGTAATCCTTAAGAGGTAGATATAACTCTACCTGTACAAGGGCTGGGATATACAAAATAAAAACTTACAAACTAACTTAAAATTGCTTTAACATTATAAATTTCCAATAAAATATAAACAGCCAAACAAAACAGTAGTTATACAATCTATGTTTTTTGTATATAATTAATTAGTTTTTTCTTTTTTTTTATATTTCCCAAAATTACCATTACAGGTCAAACTTTTTAATTCATTAGGAAGACAGTTAAAGGTCTTCAGCGCTACCATGAAACTACTTTTTTTACTAACAGACTTATTTATTTTTGGTTGCTGAATACTCTTATTCCTAGTTTTAGATGTACTTTTTAAATATAATTCTTTCAGTTCTTCATAGTAATACATTAGTGCTTCCAAATCAAACACTTCCCTTACGTTTAGAGGTCTTCTTTCTACGAAAGAGTTTTTGTATATAAGTTTCAAAATTCTTGTTTGTATAATTTGTAATCGCATTATATTATTATTGTAAGCCCCACCCCATGCTATTATTCCATAATTTATGTAACTGTGAAAGAAGGCATAATATATTGTTATTAGCGATTTAATGTCCAAGAGATTTTTAATTTTTGCAAAGATAAATATTAGATATTTGGTTTTATTTATGATATACTGAATATGCATATCCCATTTCATATTGTAATCGAAAATTATTCCTAGGTACTTATAATTAGTCACTCTAATACTTTCTCTAATACTTTCAGATATTTTTTATTTTGTTCAGTATTTGAAAAATATCTTGGTTTTTTTTTATTTCAAATATTTTTTATTAAATAATATTACAAAACGTATTTTTTAAATTTTTATATCTAGGAATTGATATAAACCGTTAAGAAAAAAATACCTACTCTCTAAATTAAATTCAGTGAAAAAATACTATTTTAGAGTGTAAAGTCGGGCACTCTTGAAATAGTGCATATTATGCACTCCTAAATAGTGTATATACACTGAATTATCAGTGATACACTGATAATTCACTGATAATTCAGTGTCTATATACTATTTCGGAATGCATATGCACTATTTCGACGGTGCCCGACTTTACACTCTAAAATAAAGATTTTTCACTGAATATAATTTAGGGAGTATTTTCTTCAAAATTTAAAGCTATATCTTTCAATATAATTGACTAAAAAGTGACAAAAATACTTGGATAAATTTGGAACGCGCATTTTGGTGGAGTGGCCAAACTACACCTTAGCTGATCAACGAAGTTCAGCGCCGATGTGTATTGTTAGTTTTTGATGGGTTTGAAGTTTGCATCGTTGGAGTGCAACGAAATAATTTTTTTCAATTAATTAAGGTTATTAAACAACGGAAATTTTATCTAAATCTTTGTTATAAACTTATTTGATACTATAAAGTAATAAATCTACATGCAAAGTTAATATTAATTATTACAAACTTGAAGTAAAATCAAATATTTTTTTATTTCGTTGTGCTACAACGTTGCAAACTTCAGACCCATAGTTTTTGGGTGGGCCACCGCTACAAATCAATGCAACTTTGACGATTATTAAAATGATATTTCAACCTTAGTAAACTTTTGGATAGGTGACATCGATATGCTTTCGGTGTTAAAATGTATAAAATGTGACATAAATGCCAACAAAGTATTCGATCATCGGGTAATGCTGGAGATAATAGAGCAAACCGTTAGCTCCCCTATAAGAGGCCGAGATATCAATACTCACTAACAATCACGTTTAAGATTTCGCATTATTAAAGAAAGGTACCAATATAGAAAGTGAGTATGGAAAAAGTATAGGTCACTTGCTGTGCTAAATATATGGCAGGAAAATATTTAAAAAGTATATACTAGGATAAATCTAGAAGTTACTGTGTCTTTACCAGTTAATGTGCTCCATATATAGAGCACTGTAATTATGGAACAGAATAATAAAACGCTATATTTGTATGGCACTCTCAGTAATTGAGCCATGTATCGACCAAAGATTACATTAAAATTCAATAATTTATGGCAAATCTAACGTAAAATATATTTTTTGTTTGACTAAAATGTCGACATCGTCCGTTTTTCTTCCATTTGTGAAACGGGTTTTCGAACTCTTTCTACCCATTTTATCAGAAATCTTTTCAGAAATGGGAGAAAAATAGACGATTTCAAGCAGGGATGTTTTAAATATAATGAAATGGATTTAAAGATTAAAAACCTATACAAAGAACGGCTGTATACGATTAGTTTTACTGAGAGGTTATCTTTACCGTTCAGTAACTTTCAGCCATATCCTAATATATGGCTATGATAGGTATAGTACATATAGTCTATTTGTCACGAAATTTTCGATTGTTTAAGATTTTTTTAAATATTACATTTCTATTCCGAAAATATTATTTTAAAATAAAGTTATGTAAATAATCGTTTTCATAATATTTTGCAAATTCTATTTGGTACTGTATAAGTACTGTGACGTCACACGTACTTATTTAAAAATTTACGTTTTTTTTTCTTTTTCTTAGTTTAACGCTAATTTCCATAAGCCCAAATTCGCGACTATTTACCTAGGTCATAAAATTCATATCATTCTTTCGCCTACTGTTATTTTATGACTATCACGCACTTCTTGGTCGGGAAATGAATAGGATCTTTTCGAGTGCCTTAGGTGGCTTGCGTGATTAACGCGTGCATTATGGATGATGACAAATGATGTTGCAAATATGAAATAGCAAAAAGATGCTGTAATAAAAGATGTTTCCTTGATAAAACTTATAAGGATTGCGCGAAAAAAAGTCATTAAAATTGAACCTTGAACTTCAACTGATGAGTACCGAATAAATTCTTTTTCAGTTTGGTATGATAAAATTCAAAATTTTCAAAGTGTGATGATGTTAATAACTGGAAATTATTGGGAATTAATAAAATAATAACAAAGTATAATTGGAAAAATAATTTATTGAAAATGATTAACATGACATTTAAAATAATTTCTTGTCATCCGATTTAACACATTCACGTTTATGCTCCTTTAAAAAGTCTCTCTGTAAAGAATATGAAAAATTAGTTATCAATTTTCTGCTATATTTATAAATAATAATAAAAATATTTCGTTAGCGTAAGAAACGTACAGCACATTCGATAAAGGCCTTAAGACCTTTCCACTCTTGCCTACAGGAGCTGATAGCTTCTTTGATGCAGTGTTTCCGAATCAATTTCGAAGTCTTAATCAGCATTATTATGATTTTCTCTAAAATCTAGAAAATAGGTCGATATAAGCATGTAATTCCTTTTAAAAATATTATCATTAATTCTTCTATGTAAAAAAATACAATTTTTCAATAGAATATCATGAAAAATTGATATCTTTTCTTGAATACAAACGACGAGTTAGAAAAGTAAAACACAATTTTTAATTTTGTTACACTAAAAACAAAATTTGAAAGAATCTCCTTACATACTCATCAGTGAAAGCATCTTTCTCAGCAAGATAATTCTTCAGTGTCTCCCATTCTTCACTGTTTAGATCGATAGGTTCCGAGTCAACTTCGGCGTGAATACCTCCAACTACGACGAAAACCAAGACAGCGCAGGGCGCAAAGAAGTAGCAAGGGAACACCATTGTAAGCACTTAGTTCAGTGAAAAACTAAAACTGATTTCACTGCTCGCGTCCAATTTATACTCTGCTGTGCACGTTTTTGACGAGAGGCCATTATCGCTCAACGACTTATTTAAAATCTTCCATTTTTTTCTCTTTCTTATTTGTTTTATTATTATTATTATTATTATTATTATTATTATTATTATTATTATTATTATTCTTGTTAGTTTAACGCTAATCTCCATAAGCTCAAATTCGCGACTATTTACCTAGGTTATAAAACTTATATCATTCTTTCGCCTATTGTTATTTTATGACTATCACGCGCTTCTATCGAAGGGTAAATAAAACTTTACCTTCCGCCAAATATGAAGACTACGGGCTTAATTTTATTACCTTGTTTTTTTTGGAAAAGGCTTTATAATCCAAAGATCACGCGCTTCTCCCGTAATCTAATTTCTCGTATAAAAGCTGGACACGTTTAGTAAACCAGTGCTAGTTCTACAATAAGTCGGCGACCCGCGACTCAAGGCTACGCCCGCACGAGTATTCGCGATTCACGGTTAAAGTGGGTAATTAAATCGCTCACCGTTACCTCTGCGATTGTAAATCGAAATTGCTTGTACTAGTAATTTTTCATTCTACTCATACTAAATCTTTTACAAAGATGTTTTCAATTCATAAATCTTATATCCTACACAGGTGAAAATATCCACGTATAAGTAAGATGCATATTTGAAGAGGTGAGAATGATGTACTTGAAATTTCGAACGTTCATAGTGACGAAAGATTTTTGCCATTTTCAGATTTAGCCGAATTCGGCTATTTAATACATTTAAAAAATGATAATAACTGTATCTCTTCACTTCTCACTCTTGCAGTGAGATTAAACTTTAAATTAATATTTCGTTCATTGTGAACGTTCGGAATTTCAAACACGTTAAGAATGATACACTTATTACTCAAGAAGATACTTCATCATGAAAAACAGATATGCATGTTTCTTCCAGTGAGCCTTGCAGTGCATTGCAGCATTCTTAATGCAGTGTTTTGCGGCCCACTTAACAGCCTGTTGTATGATTTTCATGGCTATTCTCAGCAGCTATAGAATGAATTAATATATACATATAGTTTTTTATAAATGAGTTAATTATAATACTTGATTTATAATACTTGATTCTTTTTTTTTGTAAAAAATTTTGTAGTATTAAAAGAAATTCTTCTATTTTTGGAAATCCTATTTGAAAATATGTCTCAAGTAAGACTAAATTCTCATGAAATTATTTAGAATGTTTGAACAATTCAGTTAAATTATAGGTTAGTTTCTTTTCTGTTACATGAATGCAACATACATGTTATTTAACATTAGCTTTTCACAAGAAAATTTTATTTAAAATTTTTACGATTGTAGAATTTCTAAAATTGAAATAAATTTAAATGTCGTTACAACAGGATTGCGTTCCTCAACGGATAAGTCGACGTTGTCGCCATTCTGCTCAGCAATGGAATTGCTCAGTACTTCCAAATCGAGATCACTCAGTTCAATGGGTTCCGACTGTATATGTGAATTCCTCCGACAGCAGCGAAGAGAATGACAGCGCAGAGTGCGAAGAAGAAGCAAAGGAAGATCATCGTGCGATACCCTGACGAAGGACTGATACCGTGTTTCCCTCGGTTCTCGGTTTATATTATGCTGTGATTTTTTTACTGCTCATGTTTTCCGATAAGTAAGTAATAAACGATCGCAGATTGTTGGAATAAGAATTATGAATGGGTATTACTGCGTATCAGATGTGTCAACAGGTTTTGCTTTCTTTACGGATGGTAATCAGAGGAAAGTAGAGATGAGACAATGAAGAGTAATGAGCAAGTGGAGAATCACTGCCTAACTATATTAATGCACGTATACCGGCAATACATTGTAAGATGTTTTAACTCTAAGCTTATCGTAGCTGTTATCATGTCATGTAATTTTACCTCGTAACTAATGTACTGAGAAAGTGTGAGGAAAATGTCTGATATTAGTGCGAAAATGCTGATTGCATAAAACTTCAACTGTACTTTATTATTTGGAGTATAAGAAGAATCGATCTTTTATCAGAATCTATTAAATACCATTTTTAAGGATCATACGAGTTATCCATTATTGGTTTGATGTACGAGTGTCGTACTGTTGCTCCGAAATATAATATTAATTGATTTTTTAATTTTTAGTTGAAATATTAGAAAAATGTTATGTCTCTAAAATTTACTAAAAAATATTAAAATATTAAAGTTATTGTAAATTTAATGGTGATTACTATATTACTGAATCAAAATTACGGATTTAAAATTTCGAATGGAAACAAGAATTGAGTATCGAAGTTTTATACTAATTTATATGTAAAAAATGAGCCTTATCTAT
This sequence comes from Torymus aiolomorphi, assembly GCA_036365515.1. Lineage (NCBI taxonomy): Eukaryota > Metazoa > Arthropoda > Insecta > Hymenoptera > Torymidae > Torymus > Torymus aiolomorphi. The sequence continues at coordinate 22,222,791 of CM070873.1, read as the reverse complement.
CTTCATATATATTTTTTAGGAATGAATTGTCCTCAAGCAGAACATTGTATGAATTCAATTTTGAAATTTTTAAAAGGTGATATAAATTCGTTTAAAAGAAATTATATTGACAGCATTCACTTGAAATTCGTTACGATTCAGAATGGCCATTAAAAGGTTGGGCAATAATGAGAGAAATTTTTTCATTTTACGCGATGAAACGTACTTTAAAAACTTCACTCAGAATTAGTGATCTTTCTTTAAATAAACGACCTTTTTCGTTTTATTATTCTTTAGATATTATTCTATATTAAATGCGTCAAGTACTGTATATTTAATTAGATTTTATTATCTTATCATTAATAACAACGTCGGTGCTTTACTGTCAATCTAACTACTTCATCTTTTCCTTATAACGTTATGAATCACGCAATCGGAGAATCATAATTATGATTTTGCGAAGACATCGGCTGATTTGAAATGCCAGAAGAGTCTATTCCAATATTAATTGGAAGTAATAATATTTATTTAGTCATCTTTCAATCAAACTATCGGTTTAGTTTTTGTATATTGTATATTTAAGTACTGCTTAAGTTTGCATAAAATGATATATATTTACGGATTGTTTCGTTATTATTTTTCAATTGATCACAGACGCTGGATAATCATAATAATATCTAAGAACTAGAAAACAAATTTTAATAAGGAAATTAAAATGAGTAAAAACAAAATTCAATTTCTTTTTTTAATTTTACAATATTTACGCTATTTGACTTTTATCAACGGATCAACGGAATCAGTAACATACTTTTCTGTGTAATTATGATTTAGCGGGCAAAAAGTACACAAAATTTGTGTAGACCAATGTAAAGTAAATAGGGTTATAACACAACTTTTGTGTACTCGTTTATTAACTACACAAAACACACAATTTTCAACCGCGTATTAACGAAATGCAAAATTTAATTAAATCAATTTTTCATAATTTCCTCTCTATAAAAAAATGTGGTTTAAAAATATTAGAAAATAACTTGAAATTCCTAAACAAAATATGTTATCACCTCAAAATAAGAAGAAAATGAAGAGTTTTGCTCATAATAAAATCCACTTTTTCATCTGCAGAAATTTAATTTTTGACATAGACTCTTATGGAGAGACAAGCATTTTTCCTCGTCATTTCATGAAAATCGATAATTTTTTCATAAAACCACCTATAGAAAGTATAGCATTTCAGTTATAAAATCTTATTCTGTAATGAAAATATCAAGTCACCATCAAAATTTAAATTTAATTTCATATAGAAACCGAAAATCTTGCTTTTTATACGCATGCATACATCCCATGCATGGTGGTTATTTTTACGTATCATAACATATAATAGGTCCATATATATATATAGTACAAGATATTGTACTGCTATAAATAAAAATTTACTGGTCATTTGACAACAAAAATATTGGTACCCCCCGGGCCCCTCATAGATACGGCCCAGCACAACGAAGCCACCTTACGGTAACAAAACATCTTTATAAAAACAGAAAAAGAATTTACCTTTTTTTTACAAATTAACCGTCCTTTGAATCGGACTCGCAGTCTATGAATTATAGTTAATTACAAGAAACTTCTGAAATTGAAATTACTTGAAAATGAAACGAATAACACATTAAAAATTCGTAAAAACACAATTTTTTGTACATATAAAGTATAATTAAATATGTTATATATCACGAAGACATTGAGTTTGATTAAAATATATTTCTTTTGTTTGAAGTAACTATTTTTTGTTTTAATTTCATAAAAGCAATTTCAAATTTCTATTGAAAAACAGATGGATCAGGTCAGATACGACTGTTCTACAAATTTTAAAGCAAGTAGATTAGCCAGATTATTCATTTATTATTTTACTTTGAAAAAATGTTTACCAGGCTCCTTTGACCAGTTTTTTGTTATCGTTCTCTACCAACCACTACCCAATACTTTACTAATCCATTCAAAGTAAACTCAGTGCAAATATCACCTCCCCGAGTACATCCCTGGCTTTCTGTTCTTTCAGGTCTCACTACCTCATTACCTTATCTCTATCAAAACAAATCAGTGGTCAGCATCTGATAACACGGCTCGTCGCGACTATAAATACGATATTCGGCGCCGGTAAAGTCATCATATGGCAATACTCGAACCATTAGAAACAATGGCATCTTCCCGAGTTCTCTTCGCTCTTTGCGCCCTGGCGCTCTTCGTCGCCGTTAGTGCGAGGTCGGTGGAGGAGCCTAAGCTCCAGAACAAACTCCTCGAGCAGGAGAACAGAGTCGAGGAATCCGGCGATGTCGAAGAACGCAACGCAGTAAGTTGGATTTTTTTATTGGAAAATTAGTCGCAAGTCGATTAACAATTTATTTTTTACTTTATTTTGTTTTGATTTTTTCTGGTTTGGAACACTCTATCGTTTCGTAGTTATGTTTTACAAAATTATATGTCGATTTTTTGCAATATTCATAATGAGTTTAATGTTCATATTTAATTTACGTTCTTAACATTAGAGAAAAAGAAGATTAAGAAATTTAAAGGTAGTTGGAAGTATTTTGTCAAATATTTAATTTTTTTAACTTTTAATTGAAGTTTCAACTACTACTAACATTACATACTGATTCTTTATTTTACTTTACTATCATTGTGATCGTATCCATGTCAATGTACCGCTATGAATTTCAGATCATCGACGCCATTATGGCCTTTCTGAAAGAGAAGTTCTCCTGGGCTGCCGAAAACTGCCTGAAGGAAGTCCTCAACTCCTGCAAGAAGAAGTGGTACAACCCCAAGAGGTTTCTCAAGTGCGCTGTACGTATACTTTTTCATCTCACTTCATTACTTAGTAATAATAAACATAGGCTTTCATTCTTGAACAGACAACACTTGAACATTGTTTTTTTTAATCTTTTGCAGAAGGAGTACTTCAAGGAGCACGAGGGTGAGTGCGCTCTCCCGCCTAAGAAGCTCGACTAGAAACAAACGTTATCGTTCCTGTATTAAACCTGTAAATGTTGTTATTCCTAAGCCATATGAATGTCATCATTCGTCACTCGACCTTTTTTCCACTCTGTTGTTCTTATAGATTTTAATAGAAAAATACATATTTAATTATAAAATGAGAAAAAATGTCTTCTTAGTTTTACTAACCTCACCAGTAAGCGTACTTAAAAAAATCTTTTATTTGGCATAAGATATCAAAGATTTACTATTGGCTAAAATGTATTAAAAAGTGGAATGATAATTAAAAAGAAATAAAACAGATAAGCAATGTTATTTTTAAGAAGCACTGCTTTGCTTAATATTTATAATGTTCAAAATCAAATAGAAAATATGCAAAAAATAATTTAAAAACTCTATTTTTCTTTATTCACTAGTAAAACAAAAGACAAATAACTATTCGATTGGACGTTTTGAAATATAGTATCCAGACACGCGAGACTAAGTCTGATGCCTTTGCATTCGTTCAACTGTGCTATATTTTCTGTTGGTTATTATACAAATACTTCGGTCTTTACTGTTAGGGGAGACTGGGGCAAAACCGGAATCCTCAATTTATCGGTTACTAGTGCGATCTATATAATAACTATGGTATCTCTTTGAGAATGCTCTTATTATCAGGTTTTATACGATCGGCATGTCAAAAATAGCCTCGCGTTGAGTTTAGAAGAGATTAAAGATTTCTTAGCTCGCAAGACCGTTCATCGTAACAGTCATAGTGCGCATAATCTTCCCGTAACTCTTGATCTTCATTTTCTCTAATCTTAAGAACGCAAATTAAATATGAACATTAAACTCATTATGAATATTGCAAGAAATTGACATATAATTTTGTAAAACATAACTACAAAACGATACAATATTCCAAACCAGAAAAAATCAAAGCAGTCGAATAAAGTAAAAAATAAACTGATAATCCACTTGTGACTAATTTTTCAATAAAAAAATCTAACATACTGTGTTGCGTTCTTCGACATCGCCGGATTCCTCGACTCCGTTCACCTGCTTCAGGAGTTCGTTCTGGAGCTTGGGCTTCTCCACTGACCTCGCACTAATGGCGACGAAGAGCGCCAGGGTGCAGAGAGCAAAGAGAACTCAGGAGGATGCCACTGTTTCTAATGGTTCGACTATTGCTGTATGATGACTTTACCGGCGCCGAATATCGTATTTATAATCGCGACGAGCCGACTAACATTAAATATGTAAACCCTTATACTACAGATAGATGAAGCTCATTTTTGTTTAAATATAAATTAGTATAAAACTTCGACACGCAATTCTTGTTTCCATTCGAAATTTTAATTCAGTAATATAGTTATCACCATTGAATTTACAATGACTAATATTTTAATATTTTTTATTAAATTTTAGTAATATTTTTCTAATGTTTCAACTCAAAATTTAAAAATCAATTAGCACTATATTTCGTAGTAAAACCACATCAAACCAATAATGAATAACTCTTATGAGTCTAAACTTTGCATCGTTGGAATGCAACGAATAATTTTTTACAATTGGTTAAAGTTATTCAACAATGAAAATTTTATCTAAACCCTCGATATAAAGCTGCTTTGTACTATAAAAACACTAAATCTACAGACAAAATTAATATTAATTAGTAAAAACTTCAAGTAAAATGAATTATTTTTTTATTTCGTTGCGCCCCAACGTTGCAACATTCAAACCAAATAACTTTTATGATTTTTAAAAACGGTAGTACTTAATAGATTCTGATAACACTGAGAAAAAAATAACGCTGCAACGGCGGAAATTTTATGCAGTAATGGCATAATTTCTCCCGCAGAGGGATATAGGCTGTATTGGCGTTCTGCGATATGCCGAAAGAGCTGAATCCTACCGCTAAAACTGCATTAGTACTCATGCAGCGAGACTTCCAATATTAGTACATATGCTCTTGGGTAGGTTTGTCTGGAGGCTTACCACAATACCTTTATCAAATGCATTCATATAAATTAGTAAGTTATGTTATTTATATACACTGTATAATTCATTTCAAAATAATATATACAGTTAAAGGATGTGCGAAGAAATTACACAAAAATTTGAGGTTATGTAAGGGTTTTCGTCGTGTGACGTGTTATTACGATATCGCATGGCGGGCAATGCAGATACTGCAGATTAGGCACGCAGATTTGGCATTATCGTAGTAAGCTATTCCCGCGTGTCTAGTTCCTGCCAAAGCAGCGTATTTTTTTTCTCAGTGAAAAGATAGATTCTTATACTCCAAATAATAAAGTACAGTTGAAGTTTTATGCAATCAGCATTTTTGCACTAATATCAGACATTTTCCTCACACTTTCTCAGTACATTAGTTACGAGGTAAAATTACATGACATGATAACAGCTACGATAAGCTTACAGTTAAAAACATTTTACAATGTATTGCCAGTGTACGTGCACTAATATAGTTAAGCAGTGATTCTCCACTTGCTCATTACTCTTCATTGTCTCATCTCTACTTTCCTCCGATTACCATCAATAAAAAAAGGAAAACCTAGTTGACACATCCGATACGCAGTAATATACTTTCGTAATTCTTATCCTAACGATCTGTGATCGTTAATTTCGTACTTATCGGAAAAAATGGGCAGTAAAAGAATCATAGCATAATATAAACCGAGAACCGAAGGAAACACGGTATCAGTCCTTCGTCAGGGTATTGCACGATGATGTTTCCCCGCTTCTTCTTGACGCTCTGCGTTGTCTTTCTTTGCGCTGCTGTCGGAGGAATTCACGCCAATATACAGTCGAAATCCATTGAACTGAGCGATCTCGATTTGGAAGCACTGAACAATTCCATTGCTCAGCAGAATGGCGACGACGTCGACTCGCCCGTTGAGGAACGCAATCCTGCTGTAAGGACATTTAAATTTAGTTCAATTTTGGAAATTCTACAATCGTAAAAATTTTAAATAAGATTTTCTTGTGAAAAGATAACGTTAAATAACATGTATGTTGCATTCATGTAACACAAAAAAACTAACCTATAATTTAACTGAACTGTTCATTCTAAATAATTTCATGAGAATTTAATCTTATCTTCCCACGTGGAAAAAAATTGTCAGGATTGTATACAAATTGTATAAAGTTACTGAATACAATTTGTATTAAAAAATGATCATATACAAATTGTATACAATTTGTATACGCAATCCTGAATGTTTAAAAAAGTAGGATTGTATACAATTTGTATACAATTTGCAATCCTGAAAAATGATTAAGCTATATTTTTATTAAATAAAATTCACAAATAATTATAATTACAGAAATTTATTACATTACACCTATGTAACAAATTTTTGTAAAATTAAAAAAAATTACTTTTTATAAAATTTTATACAATTTTATTATTTACAAAAAACATTTTTCGTAAGTAAAAAGATACAATTTCATATCTTCTGTTGAGGTCAACCTCAACATAGTCCACATGATCTTACGTACTCTGCAGCACTAGTGAAGGCCGATACTACCCGATACTTGAAAAAGTATTTGATTCTTTTTCTAAAGTATCGATTATTTCACCGATACTTAAAAAATTCGATCCTTACTAGATCGATTCTTTTTTAGTCAAGTACCTATCGAGTAAAATATCGAGTCACGAGTTTGGTCAAGAGCCGGTCATCAACACGTTTTATGTTCTGTTGTTCCGTTCCCTGTGATATATTGTAGACACTAGATATGAAAAATACTAATACAGCATATTTTTAAAAAGAGTTTGAATTTAATTACATATCTTTTTTTCAGCTTAAGATTTGTTACACTGTTTTATTAATTTGGATCAGGTTTGACGATAGAAAAATGTTAAACAATGTAAATAAACAAATTAATCATTGGTAGTTAAAAGTGTTTGTTACACTGTATTATTAATTTGGATCAGGTTTGACAATACAAAAATGTAAAACAATGTAAATAAACAAATTAATCATTGTTACTTAAAAGAGTTGATTTATTTATAGCAATAAACATAATTTAATAAATAATATAATAAAATTAAAATACGGTATCGATTCTTTAATCGATTCTCCAATTATTTAAAAAAAATATCGATTCTTAAGTATCGATACTTTTTGAGATTTGATTGTTGAACATCGATGTTTTTTTAAGAATCGGCCTTCACTATGCAGCACCATAGAGAGCGCATCACTTCAAAGGCGTGGAGCTCGTCAGGCCCGAGGCTCAGGCGGCTCATGCCCACGGTCACATGTAACCCTCTCGTTGCAGTTGACGCAGTCGTTATCACCGTTGCCACCACGGCCGTCATTCCCGCCAAGCAACCTCTCTTTTTGTATGCGGTTATTCCAATAAAACTTTGCCGTCGCCGCTGCCACCGTCATCACATTTCTCAGCCATCCTGAATAAAACTTGCACCTGTAAACGCTATAACTCACAAAGAGTTCTGTTTTCGCTACTACGAAATGATTATTTATAGAAAATTTGCACGTATCTAATAAAACCAGAAGTAATTCATAACCAAGGCACATCGAAATGAAACTATCGAAAAGTTCAACAACATGAAGTGATTTGTTTTCGGCAATCTTAACAAATATATTTATATATTGAAAACAAAGAATGTTTAACTGATTTCATGATGTTTGGACTTCTCGATAGTTTCGTTTCCGATGTATGTTGGTTATGAATTACTTCTGGTGGTTTTATTAGATACGAAAAAATTAAAAATAATCATCATTTCGTAGTACCGAGAACGAAACTCTTTGCGGGTTATGACATTTACATGTGCAAGTTTTGGTCAGGATGGCTGAGCAATGGAAGGCAGTCGGTGTGATACGGTGAGAACGACGGCGTCAACGGCAACGAGAGGGTTATATGGGACCGTGGGCATGAGCCGCCTGAGCCTCGCGCCTGACGAGCTCCATGCCTTTGAAGTGATACGCTCTCTATGGTGCTGCAGAGCACGCAAGATCGTATGGATGACGTTGAGGTTGATCTTACTAGAAGATATGAAATTTTATGTTTTTTACTTACGAAAAATGTTTTTTTTAAATAATAAAATTGTATAAAATTTTATAAAAAGTAATTTTTTTTTTTAATTTTACAAACATTTTTTACATGAATTTTATTTAATAAAAATATAGCCTAATCATTTTTCAGGATTACAAATTGTATACAAATTGTATACAATCTTGCTTTCTTAAACATTCTTTCAGGATTGTATACAAATTGTATACAATTTATACATGATGATTTCTGTATACAAATTGTATACAATAAGTTTATACAATTTGTATACAATCCTGACAATTTTTTTCCACGCGGGATTGAGACCTATTTTCAAATAGGATTTTCAAAAATAGAAGAATTTTTTTTTAATACTACAAAATTTTCACAAAAAAAAGAATCAAGTATTATAAGTGTTTAAAGTCATTTATAAAAAACTATATGTTTATGTCAATTCATTCTATAGCTGCTGAGAATAGCCATGAAAATCATACAACAGGCTGTTAAGTGGGCCGCAAAACACTGCATTAAGAATGCTGCAATGCACTGTAAGGCTCACTGGAAGAATCCTGGTGCTCTCGTAAACTGCGCTGTACGTTTACTATTACATTAATTAATATTATTCATATTAATTGGTTCTAAACACTTGAAAAAAAAATTTTATAATCTTTTCAGAAAACCTACTTCAGGGCTAACAAGGCTCGATGCGTCGTTGGATGATAGAAGCGAATCATTGACTTGTGCTCTCGTAAACTACGCTGTACGTTTACTATTACATTAATTAATATTATTCATATTAATTGGTTCTAAACACTTGACAAAAAAATTTTATAATCTTTTCAGAAAACCTACTTCAGGGCTAACAAGGCTCGATGCGTCGTTGGATGATAGAAGCGAATCGTTGACTTGGGTTGATTTTCGTGTATTAAATTAATTTTTTCAATTACATATTTTTATAAAAAACTGATATTATTTTATAAATATACAATCCGATTTAATAATATTAACCATGTATTATTATAATAATTAAATAAATAGTATTTGCAAAATATTTTTTGATAAAATAATAATCGAAATAACTATGTAATGTAATTATTATCATTGATATTTTCGGTATGCATACGTAAGCTCAGCGTCGAAGAGCATGAGAGGATGTAGGAAAAAGGTCGAGGTGATTGAAAAAAATGCGTTAGAAACAAAATATTAAAGTTAAAAAAATACTTCAAATAAACGGTAGAGCAAAATAACTAATATAATAAAATTAAATAAATAATAGAATAATGAAAAAAAATGACGTATTATTCGCGGTCGCGTTAGTTGTTTCGCGGGCCCGCGAGACTCTCACCATGAGGGTACTCCTGCCATGTCCTGGTGACACCGGGCGTGGCTCGAGGTGTCACCCCCTTTTTGTCCGAGCGGAGTGTTGTCCGCACTTGGCGAGGGTAAGGATTCCTCTTACGCCCCTAGCGACGGAGTCGCTGTTGGCGAGAAGGCGAGAGGAGAGGTCACCTGGTGCGAGAGCCTGTCGAGTGGAGAGTCCCATCTCCGGCGGAGCGCGGAGAGCGAGTCAGCTCCGAAATTTCGGAGCTGAGCAGAATACCTCGGAAAGGGTTGAGGCGAGCGATCGCGCGCGCTGATTGGTCGCCGCAAGGCGGCGGTAAAACAGTCGGCAGATAAGCTGCGGCTGGGGTTGCGGATCGGCTCGCTCCCCTCTCCCCGAGACCGAGGGTGCGGTTCGGCGGCCGAATTGTGACGCGAGCTTCTCCGAAGCTCGCGGGGTGGGCGACATAGACGGTTTTCGGGGAAAAAGTCGTGCTTGACTAAATTCTCCAAATTAGTAAAAAAAACCGCTGCAAGTCATTGGCACGTAGCTTCCTCCAAATTAATTTATTGTTCCTATATGTATAGCATGTAGTTCAAATATAATATATGTTTATTCATTCTACGTGTTTTAAAAATTATTTAAAAATTTACAATAATTTAAAAATTCATTAATATTTAAAATTCGACCTTATTCCGCTCGACCGTCGATATATCGCATACAAAATAGTCTATAAATTTCAAACTGATACATGAAGTGTGATTTTTCAAAATCACGATTTTGAAAAAAATCGTAAAAAAATTTTAACCTTAAATAGACGATTCATTTACCTAAAGGACTTATACGATAAAGATACAAACTCTACATTTCCACAAAATTTCAACATGATTAAATCAATTTTTTTTCACTAGTTATCAGGCGACAAAGAAATTGACTTTGTATAAAATACGAAAATTTTCAAAAATATCAAATATCTCAAAAAGTAAGCGTTCGATTTAGATGAAAATTAGCACATATATTATCTATATCGCATTTATCACATTGTCTATAAATATGGAGCTGATACATAGAACCGTTCTCGAGAAATTGCGATTTGAAAGAAAGGTTAAACAAATTTTAACCTCAAATATCTCTGAAATTTATGAACCAATCATTTTGCCCACATAACTCGACCGAGAGCTATCCAAAATCTACCTCCACAAGGAATTTTGAAGCGATTAAGTCAATTTTACATTTTACTCTCGTAATCGGTTGACATACAAAACTCATTTTGTTCATTTTTCAATGTTTACGTTTTGGTTAATAACAAAAGAACCGTGATAGCTAGAAACTTTTTTGTTTAGAAAATATAGGTATTTGAATTCTCTTTCGAATGCTACCCTATCATTAAAAAAAAAAGCAAAAAACAATTTTGAGAAAATCGAAAATTCGAAATAAAACAAAAACGCATCGGCCCAATCAAAAAACGGATTTTTGACCCGCAATCACACAAAAAAAAAAACAAAAATAATGAGATCTGTCCGGTTAAAATCGACCGAGTAGAAGCTGAGATCCAGGCGTACACACATACATGCACGCACACACGCACATACAGACATTTTTCAAAAACGATGTATTTTGATTCCTAACACCTCGGAAAACAATTATAACATGTTTTTACAACAACTCAAAAAATTAATATCACAAAGCTTCCTCTAGGAAGAAGCAAAAAGGAAAGTACGCGATGGTTGCGAACGTCACCTGTTTTGCTTCCTCCTATAGAGGAAGCTTTGTAATAGTAAAATTTTAAGTTTCGTTAAATCGATCTAGAAACACGAATAGAGGTGATAGAAGTTCGAATCTTCACCAATTCAATGAACGAAATGGAGGTTAAAAGTTGAAACAAGTGATCATTTGTTTTGAATTAGATTTAACCTCTATTTTGTTTATTGACAGAAACAACGAATTAGCTCGGTGGGTAGCGAGCAAGTCTGTAATCCGAAGATTCCTAGTTCGAATCCACCCAAGAATTTTTTTTTTTAGAAAATTAAATCTTAAGATATTGGCAATACATTGGAAATAACACCCAAGGCAAATAGCGCCAATAACCTTGCAATTGTTGTACATCTGTATTGCCAATACATCAGCGATATTAATTTCCAATATAGTAGCAATGTTGTTGCAATAGTTTCAATTTTTACGCGGGAAGGTTAACATTTTGTTACGTATTTTTCAAAATCGTAATTTCTCAATAAAGACTTAATGTATCAGTTTGAAATTTATAGACAATTTTGTATGCGATATAGGCAATACCTATGTAAAATTTCATCCAGATTATAAGGTTAGTTTTTCAGATATTTGATATTTAAAATTTTGGTATTTCTGGCTATGTCGCACAGTAATTAGAGTAAAATTTAATTGCTTAGAAATTTGATAGAGATGTAGATTTGATGGAGGTGTAGAGTTTGTATATTATTTATGACATGAATGGTTAGGGTAAAAGAATTAATTTATAAATTTCAGAGATATTTGAGGTTAAAGCTTTTAAAAACTGTTTTAGCCCCCTCTTTTCAAATCGTAATTTTTGGAGAACGTTTTTATGTATATGTTACTAGAAAATGGATATGACGCGCAACACTTAAAGAAAATCATTAATACTGAGGTGCATATTCCATGTACTGATAGACTCATTTCACAAAAACTAAAATTAACGAAGAACTTCTTAAAGACACATGATGATATATTTTTCACAAAAGCTGACAAAGGTAATGTCACAGTATACCTAAAAAAATTGGATTATAAGGAAAAAATGTTAAATCTATTGTCCGACGAAAAAACTTATAAAAATGTACGAAAAAATCCACTATCATCTTTAAAGAAAGAGACATACAGCATCTTAAGCTACTTAAATGATAATGATTTTTTACATAAAAAGTTTCATAAGAATGGTTTAACACAAAGTGACACGACGTTAGCAAAAGGTTATGGACTTCCAAAAATTCACAAAATGAATGTACCACTGCGCCCTACAGTATCGTTAATTAATAGTCCCACGTATTCATTAGCCAAAATTTTATACCAAGCACTTAAGAATAATATATCCAAACTATTTTCACACATTAATAATGGTTTTCAAATAAAAAAAATTAAAAGACATAATTATTGATGACGAATATAGATTACTGTCATTAGATGTAACTTCCCGATTTACAAATATTCCGTGTGAAATTAGTACAAAATAGTTTGGATAGACGAGCCGTTTCGATTCATAATAATTGTAATATTCCACTGGATGAGATTAAAAAATGCACAAATTTTCTGTTCAATAACACGTTTTTTACTTTTAATGGACAAATATACCAACAAATTTTTGGCACACTGATGGGCTCACCGATTTTCCCATTATTTGCGGATATTGTAATGGATGATTTGGAAGGAAATTGATTACCAATTGAGAATTAAAAGAATTTTGACTGTATCCCTTTGTTTTATTTTAGATACGTGGATGACACCGTTATTTCTGTGAAGAAAAAACACATTGACGTAGTAATTAATGCTTTTAATTCTTATGACCATAATTTAAAATTTACTTATGAGTTAGAAGACAAAAATAGAATTAACTTTTTAGATTTGACGTTACTTAGGCAAGATAACAAAATCATGACAAACTGGTTTCAAAAACCAACATCATCTGGTCGTTTAAGGACGTTCTCCGAATCGAAACAGCAATTTTAGTTTTTATATTTTTAAATAATGTTTTTTAATTTGATAATCCAAGAGTAAGTACATGTAACAAATATATACTTGAAAGAACATAAGACAATTTTTTTCAGACAAATTCAAGCAATAGTCACTATGGTATGGTTACAATTAAAGACAAAAACTTCAATAAGTTCTTTAAATTTTTTTATTTTTTATCCGATCTTAACGAAATGAAGCTTATTTTGTTCGTTAAGAAATTTCAAGGGGAGTATCGATGGGAAAATTTATGATACGAGTTACCAGTACGGCGCAATATTAATTTGTTTAAGAAAAGCAAGTCAAGTTTTCATCAAAACTTTCTTAAACAAATTGATATTGCGCCGTACTGGTAACTCGTATCATAAATTTTCCCATCGATACTCCCCCTGAAATTTCTTAACGAACAAAATAAGCTTTATTTCGTTAAGATCGGATAAAAAATAAAAAAATTTAAAGAACTTATTGAACTTTTTGTCTTTAATTGTAACAATACCATAGTGACTATTGCCTGAATTTGTCTGAAAAAAATTGTCTTATGTTCTTTCAAGTATATATTTGTTGCATGCACTTACTCTTGGATTATCAAATTAATAAAACATTATTTAAAAATATAAAAACTAAAATTGCGGTTTCGACCCGGAGAACGTCCTTAATCAATTACTTTTCAAATCACCCAAGTCAACAAAAAATGAATATTATATATAACTTATTAGATAGAGCGGTGTTATTGTCTGATTCTAAGTTTCATACTGAAAACCTAAAACATGTAGAAGCAATATTACTGAATAATGATTATTCACGGTAGTTTATTGGAAAATATATACAAAAAAGATTGAATAAATTAAGGTTTCGCACGAACACAGGTGACAATAAAGATTATTATGTAAAACTACTGAAAATTTCTATTCTGTACAACGATAATTTTAATTGTTTATCAAGGAACGCGGGAGCGTTCCGAAGGCAAGTATAGAAGAGCCTTAGGACGACCGCGTGATGATATACATTGAAATGGATGTACGAGAAATTCTATGAGCTTATACACCTATTGCGCTAGTTTTAACTATATAACATATCCCTCTTAATCGAAAGCCATTTGATTGCTCTACTCAAATCAAAAGATTTTATTTAAAAAGATTATCTCATTCAAAAGATATAAGGGACTGAATTTTTTTTTGTCGGCTTTCCGATTTCTTAACTTTCTCCATGGTATTCAGCCTCGCATCCGGGTTTTCCCGACTTCCTGTGACGTCACATATGTATCTATATATACACACATACAATCACCAGGAATTAATGGCCATGAAGAGTTAAGCAGTGATAATGGCCGTATAATAATAAAGAAAGACAAGAGAAAGAGAAAGATAAAAATATAGATAGAGAGAGAGAGGGAGAGAAGAAGAGACATAAACATATGTATATTTTTTATTATATACAGTATATATGTTTATTAGTACATAACCTCTCTCTATGTATATACCTCTTTATATGTATATACACAAACATATAAACATGAACATAATATCTGTGGATTCCCGGAATAACGACCTAACCCACTTGTACGTGTTTTCGACAAATTGACGTTTTAAAATTTCTGTCATGACACTTCATATGTAAGATCGAATTGCGCGAGATGAGTCATAACAATGTAGACTTTTACAAAGGTATAGAGTACTCGGCTCGGACCTCGGCTTTACCTCGGCTCGGACCTCGGCTTTACCTTGGCTGGGACCTCGGCTTGGACCTCGGCTTTACCTCGGCTCGGACCTCGGTCGAGCCTCGGCTAGAACTCGGCTCGGACCTCGGCTTTACCTTGGCTCGGACCTCGGCTCCAGCCCCGGATTTGCCGCGGCTCGAGCCGAGGTACAGTCGAGGTGCTGCCAAGGCTAATCCGAGGCACACCCGCGGCTAGCTTCAGGTGAAATCGAGGCTCATCCGAACTGTACCCGAGGAACTCGAGGTAAAGCCTTCGGGGTAGCCGAAGATGATGTCTAGGTGGTGCGCTCCGTAGCGTTTTACCACTAGGTATTGGAACGCATCGAATGCGTGGTCTAGGTCTTTGAGGTGGCCGATGATGGAGTCTAGGTAGTGCGCTCCGTAGTTTTTTGTGATTAGATCTCAGGGTGCATCTAATACGTGGTCCAGGTGTTCGGGGTAGCCGATGATGACGTCTAGGTGGTGCGCTTCGTAGTTTTTTACCTCTAGGTATTGGAACGCATCGAATGCGTGGTCTAGGTCTTTGGGGTGACCGATGATGGAGTCTAGGTTCTGCACTCCGTAGTTTTTTGCGATTAGATCTCAGGGTGCATCTAATACGTGGCCCAGGTGTTCGGGGTAGCCGATGATGATGTCTAGGTGGTGCGCACCGTAGCTTTTTGCATTTATATGTCAGGGCGCATTTTACAGGAAGTCCAGGTATTCGATTTACCGATGACGATGTCTAGGTGGTGCGCCCCGTAGTTTTTTGCATTTAGATGTCAGGGCGAATGTAATAGGAGGTCCAGGTGTTCGAGGTAGCCGATGACGATGTCTAGGTGGTGCGCTCCGTAGTTTTTTGCATTTAGATGTCACGGCGCATCTAATAGGAGGTCCAGGTGTTCGGGGTAGCCGAGGATGATGTCTAGGTGGTGCGCACCGTAGTTTTTTGCATTTATATGTCAGCGCGCATTTTATAGGAAGTCCAGGTGTTCGGGGTAGCCGAGGATGATGTCTAGGTGGTGCGCACCGTAGTTTTTTGCATTTATATGTCAGTGCGCATTTTACAGGAATTCTAGGTGTTCGGGGTAGCCGATGACGATGTCTAGGTGGTGCGCTTCGTAGTTTTTTACCTCTAGATATTGGAACGCATCGAATGCGTGGTCTAGGTCTTTGGGGTGGGCGATAATGGAGTCTAGGTTGTGGTCTCCGTAATTTTTTTCGATTAGATCTCAGGGTGCGTCTAATACGTGGTCCAGGTGTTCAGGGTAGTCGATGAGGTGCGCACCGTAGCTTTTTGCATGTATATGTCAGGGCGCATTTTATAGGTAGTCCAGGTGTTCCAGATAGCCGATGACGATGTCTAGGTGGTGCGCTCCGTAGTTTTTTGCATTTAGATGTCAGGGCGAATGTAATAGGAGGTCCAGGTGTTCGAGGTAGCCGATGACGATGTCTAGGTGTTGCGCTCCGTAGTTTTTTGCATTTAGATGTCAGGGCGCATGTAATAGTAGGTCCAGGTGTTCGAGGTAGCCTTTGACGAGGTCTAGGTTGTGCGCTCCATAGTAGGTTCATTTTCTTCGACAGTGGTTATTACATGCAAGATCAGAAGTATATTTGTACTTTGAAATGAAAATATAAATAATCAGATAAGTAGTAAACTTTTATATAGTAGAAAACTGTTATTAATATAATAATAAGTATTGTTACTTTGTGAAATTTTGTTTTTATTTTTACAGAGTATCAGAACGTACGAATCATATGGATAAGAAGATCTTGATTGAACAGTTTATAAGTAGAACTGTTAACAAATACATAAATTACACGTCTGTCAAATTTAAGGAACCCACAAGACATTCTATAGAAAAAGCAGCTTAAAAGAACATTCGAATTTAAAACTTTTGTTAATACCAATACTACTATTTAATAATGATATTAAAAATATACTGTAATAAACTGTCATAACGTTATCACGTTATGTAAGTATTAACTGTATAAATAATAATATTGTTGATATAAAACTTTCTGCAAAGTTATAAAATAAGGCAAGTACAGACATTTTTTCTGTATAATCTACTCTCCCTCCGTCTCTTCTCCCCTCTCTCTCGCCCTCTATTTCTCCCGCTCTCTTCCCTCTCTCTTTCTCTCTCAACATCCGTCAAATTCTGTACCAAAACCTTTAATAAGAGTTTAAAATTTTTTTTTTAAATAATCAACACGTTTAAAAAAAAAAAAATTTATTTACGTTTTAACAACACAATTTATCTAGTCCTTTAATTTCTTCTAATCTCATCTATTTAATAAGCATTCTCTACAAATGGTAATAATTTTTTTCATGACTGTACAAATAAAAACTTTTTATAAAAATAAAAAGAAATATGTTTTTTTTTTCATATGATTTTACAATTAATAATATTGTTAATTTATCATCATACCTAAGAAAATACATGTTTGATTAAATTATTTCAAAAAATTTAACTAATATAATCATTTTATAGAGCTCCTTGAAGAAAAATTTGACTGTTTCTTCAAATTTAAAACTTTTATGAATAACAATACAGCCATTTAATAATGATATTAAAAATATACTATAATAAACTCTCATAACGTTATCACATTATGTAATTATTATTTTCTCTTAAAAAGTTGTGAAATCTATCTAAAAAAACATATTACAAAAGTTTAAACTAAGACAAGTACCTATTAGTCTCTCTCCCACCCTATCTCTCCCTCCCTCTCTTTCCGACCTCTCTCTCTCTCGCTCTCTCTCTCTCTCTCTCTCTCTCTCTCTCTGGCTCTCTCTCTATCTCTCCCTCTCTCTCAACATCCGGCAAACTGAGTACCAAAAACTTTAATGAGTGCTTAAATATTTTTTAGAAGAATCAACACGTTTTTTAAAAGCTAATTTTTTCATAAAACTTTCTACGAAAGTATAAAATAAGGCAAGTATAGACGTTTTTTCTGGATAATCTATAAAAAACAACACAATTTATCTAGTCCTTTTATTTCTTCGAATCTCATCTATTCAATAAACACTCTCTACAAATGGTAATAATTTTTTTCATGACTGTACAAATAATCTATAAAATAATAATATTTATGATTTTGTAAAAGAAATCAAATAAATACGAATGAAAAAGTCTTTTAATTCTTTGAGTCATTGTATGCTGAACAAATTATATGTAAGTACATTCAAAAAATTGTTCACTGCAAATCAAACGAACGAAAGTTGTGAAATCAATTATCGATAGTCAAGTAATGCAAACAACTCTCAGAAACTACTGTATGACTGTTCTCAGAAATATATTCAAATTTGTTCATCTTTCTGAGCTATAGAAATTAAACACAAGAAAGTACTGACATCAATTTATTGTAGTCAAGTACCGGCTATAAGTTAACTTGACTGACATAATAGAACTTTTCGTATCTAGCGTGTAAAATTACATTTTACGCCCACGTTGTAACTTCAAAATTATTCAGCCAGCGGGCATAAAATACTACTTAGCGCCCAAGAGGCCCAATAGCTCACATACTCTTACAAAATTTTATAGAACCTACGCACTTTACGCCCATGTGGGCGAAAATTATTTTAATTATATAACTATAATGCCTTCTCTTTATTTCTAAAATTCATAAGAATTTTTTCAGATATTTACGAAAAGTCAAGGCCTATATAAAAAATTACATAGTTATCAACACATCACTATTTTTCATTATTCTTTCTCAATTTTGAACTTTCTATAATATTACGCACCTTGGGAGGAAAAGAGAAGTCTAGAGCTGCTCTAGCAGGGGTGGTCCTCCGATCTCCCATACATACTTGGCGGGCCCGACGATTTGCAGTTTACCGGTGGGCTACTTAAATATAGAATACAAAATTTTTGCATAAATTCATTAACAATATTTATACCTATAAGTCTACTATAAATAATTACATTGGCTTTAATTTTTAATTGGTACCGTTAAGTACAACATCCCTATATGTGCAGAATCATGATTTACTTTTATTACCCACAATATTTTTCTTTGTGTCCGTTCTTTTTAAACGAGAATAAAATAAAAAATTCATATAAATTTATAATCTACTTAAAAGTGCTTTACATTTTACTAACCGTTTTATAAGCAACCTATCGTGTATCCTTTTCCCGCGTGTAAATATCATATAAGATCTCATATGAGAATTCCAGGCATCGCATATCTCGTATCAGATCTCATATGCGATGTCATCTGCAATTTTATATATTATGGGATTACATATGAGATCTCATATGATACTTTTAGGCGGGTTTGCACTTTCTATTTAAAAACAGAGTGATAGATTCACGGATCAGTAGTTAATATCTAGAAGCAACCCATTTATACATTTTATCTGATCTTTAAACATATGAATAGTTATATGAAAATGACCATGTCTTACACCTTGAACTGCAAATCGTCGGGTCCGCCAAGTATGTATGGGAGATCGGAGGACCACCCCTGTTAGAACAGCGCTAGACTTCTCTTTTCCTCCCAAGGTGCGTAATATTATAGAAAGTTCAAAATTGAGAAAGAATAATGAAAAATAGTGATGTGTTGATAACCATGTAATTTTTTTATATAGGCTTTGACTTTTCGTAAATATTTGAAAAAATTCTTATGAATTTTAGAAATAAAGAGAAGGCATTATAGTTATATAATTAAAATAATTTTCGCCCACACGCGCGTTAAGTGCGTAGGTTCTATAAAATTTTGTAAGAGTATGTGAGCTATTGGGCCTCTTGGGCGCTAAGTAGTATTTTATGCCCGCTGGCTGAATAATTTTGAAGTTACAACGTGGGCGTAAAATGTAATTTTACACGCTAGATACGAAAAGTTCTATTATGTCAGTCAAGTTAACTTATGGCCGGTACTTGACTACAATAAATTGATTTCAGTACTTTCTTGTGTTTAATTTCTATAGCTCAGAAAGATGAACAAATTTGAATATATTTCTGAGAACAGTCATACAGTAGTTTCTGAGAGTTGTTTGCATTACTTGACTATCGATAATTGATTTCACAACTTTCATTTGTTTGATTTGCAGTGAACAATTTTTTGAATGTACTTACATATAATTTGTTTAGCATACAATGACTCAAAGAATTAAAAGACTTTTTCATTCGTATTTATTTGATTTCTTTTACAAAATCATAAATATTATTATTTTATAGATTATTTGTACAGTCATGAAAAAAATTATTACCATTTGTAGAGAGTGTTTATTGAATAGATGAGATTCGAAGAAATAAAAGGACTAGATAAATTGTGTTGTTTTTTATAGATTATCCAGAAAAAACGTCTATACTTGCCTTATTTTATACTTTCGTAGAAAGTTTTATGAAAAAATTAGCTTTTAAAAAACGTGTTGATTCTTCTAAAAAAATATTTAAGCACTCATTAAAGTTTTTGGTACTCAGTTTGCCGGATGTTGAGAGAGAGGGAGAGATAGAGAGAGAGCCAGAGAGAGAGAGAGAGAGAGCGAGAGAGAGAGAGGTCGGAAAGAGAGGGAGGGAGAGATAGGGTGGGAGAGAGACTAATAGGTACTTGTCTTAGTTTAAACTTTTGTAATATGTTTTTTTAGATAGATTTCACAACTTTTTAAGAGAAAATAATAATTACATAATGTGATAACGTTATGAGAGTTTATTATAGTATATTTTTAATATCATTATTAAATGGCTGTATTGTTATTCATAAGAGTTTTAAATTTGAAGAAACAGTCAAATTTTTCTTCAAGGAGCTCTATAAAATGATTATATTAGTTAAATTTTTTGAAATAATTTAATCAAACATGTATTTTCTTATCGAATATACTTAAGTCTTACAACATATGCACAATCCTATTGATAAAAAAGAGTTTAACTCCTATCATAAAATTAGGTAAAGATGTAACTAAAAAATGGGATTGCACAAATGTTGTTTACAAATTTAATTGCAAAGATTGTCCGGCTACATACATAGGAGAAACAAAAAGATCCTTAGTTACTCGTATTAATGAAGATAAGAAAAATAAAAATAAAGATTCGGTGGTTAGTACACACCAAGTAGAAAATAAACATAAATTTGACTGGGATAATACGCGGATTTTAGATTTTGAAAGTAATTATTTAAAAAGATTGATTTCGGAAATGATTCACATAAAAAATAATAAAAACAGTATTAATAAAACGAAGATCTTCAAAAACTAAGTATCACGTATTTTCGCGTTATTAATTTATTATAGTCATATTCAAAATAAGGTAAACACTGTACACATGTATGTAAACATGGGATCAATGTTGATGGTTTTAGTCATCAAATAACATCTGATTGACGATGGACTATATCTGAGCTATAAGGCTAGGTAATGTAAAAAATAAAAAATGTGTTACTCAAAAGTTTATGCAAATTTATGTAAAAGCTACAAATAATATGTGTTTTGAATAAAGGGCCTGATGAGGTTGGCGTAAATAGCCAACGAAACGTTGCCACAATTAGAAAAGTCGTTTTCGTTTCACATCTTTGCCTCCTACGATCGTACTCAATAATATTTTTGGGTAAAAAATGGAATTATTATATATGATTTTGAAAATGTGAGTAAGTTGATCTCAGGGTAGATAGTAATTTTTTTATTTTATAGTTTAAAATATTACTTTTTTTAAAATAAAATAATTGTCAAATAACAAATAATTTCAATAATAAGAAAAAATATGCAATTTTTTAAATATTAATGAATTATTAAATCATTGAAAAAAAAGTATAATGAATAAACATATTTTATATTTAAAATATATACTATACATATAGAAACGATACATTAATTTGGAGGAAGCTACGTGCCAATGAATTGGCAGCGGTTTTTTATGATGAAATAGCTTCTTAAGTAATAAGTGCAGCAATTTTACCTGTTCAAATACGCATCTTACTTATACGTGGATATTTTAACCTGTATTGGATATAAGATTTATGAATTGAAAACATCTTTGTAAAAGATTTAGTATGAGTAGAATGAAAAAATAGAAAAAATATCGAATGTTTTTAAAATTTGAATTGCTATCTTGCAGCTGTCAAAATGAATTTAAAACGTAATGTCACGTTCTATGATTTTGAACGTAATTACTATTTTCAAGAACCGCTGATTATAACAGCTAAAATGTTAATTTGGTTAAGGTTATTTGAGTTAAAAAATAATTAATACATTGCGCCGAGCGGTTTGCGCTTTTCTATAAGGGTTGCGTATCTTTATGGGGGACTGGGGGGACCGCGTCAGCGGCCTCGAGAAGCTGTGCCGCCGTAATATGAGAGAGAGAAAAGGCCACTTACCTTACGTCGATGTTCTCTGCCTTGCCTGGAAAGGGACAGGTGTTCAGCAGCAAATAAAAGTTTTTAAGCCGATTTTAGGTTCAAACAAATTGTACTTTTATTTAATAAACTTAAAAACTATTACAAATGAACTATCATTGGTTTACTAAAAGTGGCCAAAGACGAGAAATTAGATTACGTAAGAAGCGCGTGATCTTTGTATTATAAAGCCTTTGAAAAAAACAAGGTAATAAAACTAAGCGCGTAGTCTTCGTATTCGGTGGACGGTAAAGTTTTATTTACCCTTCGATAGAAGCGCGTGATAGTCATAAAATAACAATAGGTGAAAGAATGATGTGAGTTTTACGATCTAGGTAAATAGTCGCGAATTTAGGCTTATGGAGATAAGCGTTAAACTAAGAATGAGAAAAGAAATGGAAAATTTTAAATTAGTAAGTCCTTGAGCGATAACGGCCTCTCGCCAAAAACGTGTACAGCAGAGTATAAATTGGGCGCGAGCAGTGAACTCAGTTGTAGTCTTTCACTGAACTAAGTGATCACAATGGTGTTCCCTCGCTACTTCTTTGCGCTTTGCGCTGTCTTCGTTTTCGTCGTAGTTGGAGGTATTCACGCCGAAGTTGACTCGGAACCTGTCGAACTAAAAAGTGAAGAATTGGAGGAACTGAAGAATTATCTTGCTAAGGAAGATAAGCAAGTAAGGAGATTCTTTCTAATTATGTTTTTAGTATAAGAAAACTTAAAAATTGTTTTTTACATTTCCAACTCGTCGTTCGTATTCAAGAAAAGATATCAAATTTTCATGATATTCTGTTGAAAAATTGTACTTTTTTACATAGAAGAATTAATGATAATATTTTTAAAAGGAATTACATCCTTATATCGACCTATTTTCTAGAGTTTAGATGAAGTCATAATGCTGCTGAAGACTTCGAAATTCGCTAAGAAAAAGTGCCTCAAAGAGGCTGTCAGCTCCTGTAAGTTCCTCTGGAGAAGTCCTAAGGACTTTATCGAATGTGTTGTACGTTTCTTATGCTAACGAAAAATTTTTATTATTATTTATAAATATAGCACAAAATTGATAATAACTAATTTTTTATATTCATTACAGAGAGACTATTTAAACGAGGCCAACGATCAATGTGTTGTTTCGCCTGATAATAACTGATTTCAAATGCCATGTTAATCATTTTCAATAAATTATTTTTCAAATTATACTCTGTTATTATTTTATTAATTCCCAATAGTAATCCAAGAAGTTTGTGGAAAATAATAAGTTCTAAATTAGGCAAAAATATAAAAAAAGAGACAGTATAAACCAAATGTGAGATAAATATGCAAAAGATTACTAATGCAACGGATATAGCAAATACAATTAACAACTACTTCAATAATATTGGTAAAGAACTAAGTGAAAAAATTCAGCAACCACTTAATATCGTCTTTCGATATCCAAAGATGAACCCTAAAACTATCTTTTTAACACCAACAACTTGTCATGAAATTACTAATACCGTTAATAATATGAAATTGAAAAACGTCGGAATTGATAATAATATAAATGTTAAAACACTTAAAACTATCCTACACTATATTGTTCTACCCATGGGATATATAATTAACCTATGTATCGAAAAATCGGTTTGATCAGATGTGTTAAAAGCAGCAGGAATCAAACTAATATATATATATAAATATATATAAAGCAAACAACAAAATCTTCGCATCGAATTATCGACCAATGTCTTTGATTTCTAACACTGCAAAAATATTTGAAAAAATAATATATAATAGAATGCTAAATTTTATGAACGAATGCAAAATTATATCCGATAGACAATATGGTTTTGTTAAAAATAAAAGTACAAAGGATGCCTTGGATCATCTAATGAACATAATATATAATAGACTAGACAATAGTTCTCCAATTGCAATGCCATTTCTAGATCTTGCAAAAGCTTTTGACACTCTTGACCATACTATATTACTAAATAAACTTTATTATTATGGGATAAGAGGCAATATGCATAAACTTATAACAAGTTATTTAAATAATAGAAAGCATAAAGTAAAAATAAATGAATATGTAAGTGAATATAAAACTATAATAACCACTGGAGTTCCACAGAGAACAATTTTGGCACCGTTGCTGTTAATACTGAACGTAAATGATCTATTACAAGATATGGCAGAAAACAGTATAATGTCATATACTGATAACGCCGCTGTTATATCAACAGATGAGAACTGGAGTGAAGTAACGCTAAGGTTAAATCTTGCGACGCTGTAAAAGAGCGTTGTAAGTATAAATGCAAACGTGAACTAAAGACTGAGCGCGACGCGAGAACGAAGCGAAAGAGAGAAAGAGCAGGCGACGTAAGCAACTCGATGACTTCGGAGAGCGCGCTGTAGCGCCATGTTCGATTGCGACATCGAGCGATCGAACTCGAATTTCGGTGGGCCCGCGCGTGGAGGGGAGGACACGACGGCGCGAGCTCAGTCCACCTCTGACACGCGCGCGAAGCAGAGCACAAAAATCCCGCCCGCTTTTCGTCCGAGTACTAGTGCGAGGGTAAGAGAGAGGGGAGACCCAGGTCGACCTAGGGAGCGCAGAGGAGAGAGGGCCGAGCTAGACTCCTGCCCCACTGCACGGCCAGGGCGACGCCGCCAGCAGTCCACGAGACGCAGACAGCAACAAAGGTACAGAGTGGTTTTCTGCTTATGCGGACTAGCGAGTGAGCGAGCGTGGTACGGCGTCACGGGGACGTCGTCGCCGTCGAGTAGGAATAGCGTGCGGAAGTGAGTGAGTGTTGTATGAGAGAGAATACGCGCGCGGGACGAAAATAAAGATCAACGCCCAGAATCGGTAGTGTCGAAGTGACCATCGCGCGATTCGTTCTGTGTGTGTCCGGGTAGTGGTGATCCTCTCCCAGCGGGGAGAGTAGCGTAGCTTTCGGGTAGTGGTGCTCTCCTCCCTTCGGGGAGGACATTTCTTCGTAGACGGAAGCAGCGAAGAATTGAGCGCGCGCGAGCGAGTGATAAAACCGCGGTCCCGAGGCGGCGTGTCACGCGAAGCACGCCTTGAGGAAGAATCTCTTAGCCGGGGATTTTGTTGCAAGTGAGACTGTATAGTGTGTGTGTGTGTGTGCGTGTGTGGTGTGTGTGTGTGTGTGTGTGTGTGTGTGTGTGTGTGTGTGTGTGTGTGTGTGTGTGTGTGTGTGTGTGTGTGTGTGTGTGTGTGTGTGTGTGTGTGTGTGAAGAGTAACTGCGTGAGATCGCCTGGCGCTTTATAAATTCGGCAATCTATAGAGTCGGGTGTTGAGCGAGAGAACGTTTTGTCGCGGTATCCGGGACTGGCCCCGCGAGCGTGAATTACCGCGTTATAATCTAAATACAATTTCTACATGGCTCGCACTAAATAAACTCTCACTGAACATAGACAAAACAGTCTACATGACCTACGGGAATTACTGTGACAGTATTCCTTATAGTCTAAATAGACAAATCAATGGAAAAACATTAAACAGAGTAAAAAACTGCAAACACCTGGGTATTATAATTGATCAACACGTGAGATGAAATAAGCACTTACAATACATAATAAAGAAAACAAAATATTTAACTTTAATATTCCACAAAATAACAAAATTTATGACAATAGAAACATTACAAGTGATATATATTATGCTTTCTTCCATAGCATTATTAGCTATGAGATTATAGCTTGGGATGGCGCATTTGCAAATAACATTAATTTACTACAAAGTCTACAGAGAAGACTACTGAAAATAATAAACAAAAACAACTTTATAACACACAAAACCCGTCTAAATCTTGGCCAGCGATTTGCATAAGAAACCTTACTATATCATTATAATGCGCTCAAAAGTAAATATTTAAATTCAACAAACATAACAAGAAATAAGAGCATTCAATTACCCCTAAAACACAGAACCGTGAGTAATAGAAATAGCTATCTTCAATTGATCATGGTCTTTAATCCATGTAGTCCCAAATGTCGTTAATTTTCACTAAATATTCATCCAGTTTTTTTTTTCATATTATTTGTATTAAAAAAAATTCAGAAACATGACATCCGACATAAAATTGTATGCTCTTACAAAATATGGTATCAGAATTTGTCTAACATTGATGCTTAAAAAGTTATAAACAATTTTTTGCAAAAAAGTAATTTTTTCTATTAAAAAAATATTTTTGATCTAAAATTTTTATATGAAACCGGTAATATACACATCCTTTTACGGATAGAAAAGTGTTTTCGAGTCATAAGCTTAAAGATAGGTGGGTTTCGAAATAAAAAATTAAACATGGCGGTCCTCAAAATGGCGTCCGAAATAAAAATTTTGTTTAGCTTAAAAAGTATGAGCTATTTCAAAAAAATTCCAAGAGTGAAAAGTTCTTAAAATTCATCGAGGAATACACTGAAATTTTTTCAGATTTTTTTGGTGACATTTTGAAAAATTTGTTATTTAAATTTTTAGAAAATTTTTAAAAATTCACGACAATTTCTGAAAAAATTCTAGCATATTCTTTGATAAATTCTAAGCATTTTTTCTTCTCTACAAAAATCATAAACATTCTAAATGATGTATGCAGACTATTTTTTCTTGCGAAAACTATCAATTTTAGGAAAAAATTGCAGAGAAGAAAAAATGCTTAGAATTTATCGAAGAATATGCTAGATTTTTTTCAGAAAATTTCCGTGAATTTTTTAAAACATTCTAAAAATTTAAATAACAAATTTTTCAAAATGTCACCAAAAAAATCTGAAAAAATTCCAGTATATTTCTCGATGAATCCTAAGAACTTTTCACTCTTGTTATTTTTTTTGAAATAGCTCATACTTTTTAAGCTGCAGCGTCCTGTAGTTTATCAAAAAACCGCTGTCAATTCATTGGCAAGATGCTTCCTCAAACTAATTTATCGATTCCATTTTTTAAATTTAAAAAACAAAAGTAAATTTTTCACAACAAAACTTTATTAATAAATAAAACTGTTTTCTTTGTTGTTTGTTAAACAATTTGACTGAATATAAAAAATATCTTTTTTGTTTTTTCATTTATTTATCCTATACAAACAATTAATTATTGTTATAAAAAATTTTAAAGAAATACATTAGTTTGAGAAAGAAAAGTATGTATTGGCAATAATCTAATAAATATTTGTTTTGAAACAGGTATTTAACTACTATCCTGCTCGACTTAATGGTTTAAAGATAATCCATCAGTGTAACAATCATACAAATATAATAACTAAGTTATACTTCTTAACAAAAGACAATGAATCTTTTTGAAATTTAACAGTTTTTTTCATATTTAACAATCGATATTTTAGAGGGTCCAGAGTTTCGATGATTCACTATAAAATTGAAGTCAACTATAGATGTTTTTCAGTTCGACAAATGATAATGCAGATTGTTTTTAATTTCGAAATTCTAAATTACGAAAATCATATTTTCTATAAAAACATCTATAGTTGACTTCAATTTTATAGTGAATCGTCGAAACTCTGGACCCCCCCCCGCCCTAGTACATGTTACCGCGGGACTCAATCTGAAATTACTTTCTCGGGGATATGCCCTAGTACACAATAATTATTTTATTTATATATGATATACAAATTAAATAGAACTATTGCATATTTTGCTCTAAAACTTTATATTTGTGTTTCGGGGCGAATTTGGAATGAGTAAAAAAATTTTGACCAACATAACCTCTTGAAATTTTAACACAATGTTTTACACGATAAGTGTAATAAGTAGTACAAATTTTGAGTCAATCAATCGAATATTCTTTTTAAAAATGCAAATATAAGAAATTTATAAAACAATTTTAACCTCAAATATCTTTGGTTACAACGGTCAGATTTTTTTCGACAAAGAACTGAATCCTTAGATATAAAAAAACTAATTCTTAGCCAAATTTCAAAACGATTCATTGACTTTTACTCCTGATATCGTTAACGAAAGAAAACGCACTTGTTTTCAAAAATAATTTTTTTCTCAGAAACAAATCAACATAACCTCTTGAAATTTCAACACAATGTTGTACTCGATAAGTGTAATAAGTGGTAAAAATTTTGAGTGGAAAAATGAAAAAGTTTTTGAGATATTAATTAAAGAAATATAAATCATATTTTCATTAATAACAAATGACAGGCTAGAGATAATTTAAATTTTAAAAAAATAAATTGTAGGTAATTTAAAGACCTTTTAATACAAATTTAGTTTATCAAGTAATACTGGCTGAAACAAATTAAAAAATCAAAAAAACGAAAAATTCAAAATCGTTTTTTGGTTATAAAAAAAAATCGGTAAAATCAAAAAGTAGGTTATGCTCTCTCTATTCTCCTCCGAAACGAAGAGAAAAAGCCTTTTCCGATGTAAATCGGTCGATCGGTTCAAAAGTTATCGCCTGCACACACCCATACACACACACACACACACACACACACACACACACACACACACACACACACGCACGCACGCACGCACGCACGCACGAACATTTTTTTTATCAAAAACAACGGATTTTAGCGCCAAAAGTCTTAAAACATATTTTTGAACATTTTATGTTTCAAAAATTTTTTTCACCATTACAAGCTTCCTCTTTGAGGAAGCAAAAATTGTTATTTCGGACGCCATTTTGGGGACCGCCATGTTTAATTTTTTATTCCGGACCCCACCTATCTTTAAGTTTCTGATCCGAAAACACTTTTCTATCCGTAAAAGGATGTATACTACCAGTTTCATGTAAAAATTTTAGATCAAAAATATTTAATAGAAAAAATTGATATTTTTTTTTGCAAAAAATTGTTTATAACATTTTAAGCATTAATGTTAGACAAATTCTGATACCATATTTTGAAAGAGCATAAAATTTTACGTCGGATATCATGTTTCTGAACTTTTTTTTTAATACAAATGATATGAAAAAAAACTGGATGAAAATTTAGTGAAAATTGACGACATTTGGGACTAAATGGGTTACTAGGTTACCAAATGAACTAAAAATTCTAAATGATACTTCTTATAAGAAAAATAAGTTAAAAGAGTTGATTACCAAAAATATTTAGTAAATAGTGAATAATATATTGATTATAAATTAAGGACACTTGTATTGTGTCACTAAAAAAAAAATTGTTTGAAGTTTAAATATATATCTATTGTTGAAAACGCATCGGTTGCACTACTCTGCATCTAGTGACAATTTTAGACCACATCGCCAGTGTCTGTAAAAAAAAAATTTGTGCTCAAACGCTATGAAAAAAAACACGGAATCCTAAAAGGCTATGAAAAAAAAAATTTTTTATGTAACGCCGTAAAAACAAACACATGCACATAAAACACCGTGAAGAAGAATACCCGTGCGTAAGACGCCGTGAAAAAAAACACACGTGCGTAAGACGCCGTGAAGAAAAACACCCGTGCGTAAGACATAGCGTTAATTTACATAGTATATTTTTCATAGCATTGCTATGGTATGTGTTTTTTTTCACGGCATCTCGAGAGCAAGGGTTTTCTTTTACAGCGTTAGTCCATACAATACTTTTTTTCATGGCGTTCTCATCAAACTGTTTTTTTTCACGGCACTTAAAGAGAGGGATTTTTTTCACACCAGTTTTGGGCGTGCTTTTTTTCACAGACACCGGCGATATTATAAAAACTGTTATATTAATATTTTTTCTTTAATCTCAGTTTCCAGTTTTTAAATTAATTTTTGTAAATCTCGACCGCCCAGCGAACAAGTAACTGCGCTTACCTCTACGGGATTTTACTTCATGTAAATTTTTTGGTTGAATAAATAAATAAATAAATAAATAAATAATTCCCAGTTATTGATATCACCAAGCTTTGAAAATTCTGAATTCTATCATACCAAAATGAAGAAGAATTTATGAATTTATCACCTCACCACACTGAAAAACTTTTCGTGTAGATTATAACCATCACACCGAATAGCAGCAGCGCCGCCGTTCGGCGTGGTCAGTACTCCGAAGTGAGTAACAGCTGCGCGTTTTCGGCGCGCTCCATACGCTTTTCCGAGAGGTTAGGTCATACGCACACAGATCAGCGCTGTGGCTATACCGAATCTGCGTAACCACTACTCCAATCGGAGTAACTGTTACTCCGATGAGGAGTGTAGCAACTGACCCTACGGTTCAGAGCTCCATATAAACTTGAAGAGTACCAGCTACTCCGAAAGTTTCTCAGTGCAGTTGAAGTTCAACGTTCAATTTTAATTACTTTTTTCTGCGCAATCATTATAAGTTTCATCAAGGAAACATCTTTTATAACAGCGTCTTATTATTTATAAATATAGAACAAAATTGATAAGAAAAAATTTTCCATATTCTTTACAGAGAGACTTTGTAAAAGAGCACAAAATTAAATGTGCTAAATCGGATGACAAGAACTTACTTTAAATGTCATGTTAATCATTTTCAATAAATTATTTTTCCGATTATACTTTGTTATTATTTCATTAATTCCCAATAATTCCCAGTTATTGACATCATCACACTTTGAAAATTCTGAATTCTATTATACCAAAATGAAGAATTTATCACCTTACCAGTTGAACTTCAACGTTTAATTTTAATTACTTATTCCCGCGCAATCCTTATAAATTTCATCAAGGAAACATCTTTTACAATAGCATCTTTTTCCTATTTCATATTTCCAACATTATTTGTCATCATCCATAAAGCACACGTTAATCGCGGAACACACCTAAGGCATTCGAAAAGTACGAAGCTTAAAACTCAAGACCAAGGCGTTCGATTTTTGTCACGCGGCGACGCTCATCCGGTTTATTTCCCGACCAAGAAGCGTGTGATAGTCATAAAATATCAATAGACGAAAGAATAATATGATTAGTGTTAAACTAAGAAAGAGAAAAAAAATGTATGTGTACGTACACACAAATGAAGCGGCGCTATGTGTGCGTGGACACCCGTGTAAAAAAAGTCTGGGCGTAGTCTTGCAGAAGTCTGGCTTGAAAAGTCTAGCCAAAGCCTCGCAGGTCGGACGATCCCAGACTTTTTGCCAGACTTTTTAAGTGGGTAAACTAGGAGAGTTCCGCGACCCCCCACCACTCGCCCACTGACTCAAAGAAGCGCTCTGATTGGTCGAGACGGACAGGTGCGAATTAATTACAGGTGAGACAGTGACGTCATCGAACCTTCTCGAAGATTGCATGCTCTTACGTAATAGCATCCAAAACGTTTTGAAACGTTTGCGTGTGACGTCATATTGTGCAAATATGTGATGATGGGTGTCAAATTACAGAATCCAAGAAATAGCAGTTGAAGGTTAGGATGTCAAATCTCCTTTAATTATTTGTAATTTGACACCTTATGTGCGGCGCCCCCATCTCCCATCCCTGACACCTGCATCGATGATGCAATTGCGTGAACGCGGATAACCCATTGGAATCGTCTAGAACCCCCGATTTGCGATGCCACCATTAAATATTACGCCACCCTATTAAATATTGCAAACTATTATGCTATAGACACCTATGTGTGTGTGAATGTGACCCTCACTCTCTCGCTTTCTCTCTCGTGGGTCGGGTTGATCGGGGTTGCGGTGTGCATCACGGAGCGTACTGTATGAGATGTAAGTAGCATGTAGGTGAGGGATGAAAGTTTGCAGACTGGAGCGCGCAGTCGTCACGCATTGCATGACGTCATAAACTCGACCTGCGGTAAGCCGGTTCTCCACGGCCATCCATGATCCCCTCCCCCACCCGCTCCCCTCACCCATCGGCATGACATATTACATCCATTTCCTGTCAACAAGTTTTGTGAGAAAGCCTGACTCAACCCTACCGAATGTTCTAGATCGATTTGTGATTTGTCACCTCCTGCAGGGTCGTCGATGATACGGATTGTGCAAAACGTTAGGCGTGCATCCGCTCCCATTAAATATGGCACCGCATGTTGTACTACAGAAGAATGAATCATCACTATGATAATTGCTCTGTGGCGTATTAAAGAGCAGAGAGGCTATACACAGAAGTTATAAAATACACCATAAAACCCATAAGATCATATATTCATGAATCATGTACCATTAGCTTCCAAAATCCGAAAAAATATCGAAAACCCCATAAAAACCCCATAAAAACCCCTTGAATCTGAAAATTTTTGATGTAGGTACACTTGCCATGGTGCAAAGAGGATATACACAAAAGTTATAAAATACGCCATAAAAACCCCATCGACACCCCATAAGACAATATATTCATGAATCATGTACCAAATCCAAAATCTGATAAAATATCGAAAACCCCATAAATCTGAAAATTTTTTATAAATATTACGCCGTATTCCGAGAGATGAAATAATGCGCATGCTGTACAATGGAATCTGCTCGAGGGTTTCAAGGTCAGCTGATGGGTGAGTATGCAAGGCAGTCTGTTGACGAAATGAGATTGATATGCGCAGACATTTCGGTAGGGAAAAATAGTCACCGCATGTGTTTATGCTGAAACTTTTAAGGATATTGTATTATCTTAAGTTTGTCTCATATCTTCTAATAAACACCTTGCGCGAGAGCGCAGTGTGAGGTACGCATCATGATCCATGCACCCTACTCCCTATGCTCTCACAGCTTAGCGTGCTTACGCATAATAATCGTATAGCTGTTGACACCTTTTGCGTAGCAGCCTTTGAGATTAAATTCCTCTCTCAATATATCTTCGATAAATTGTTTACAAGTATGTCAAAGCGATACGATAGCCTTTCAAAAGGGAGACCGCATCTGTATTACAATTGTCTCATACTTTGCAAAGGGTACCGTTTAGAGAACAAATATATCTGGCAGCCTATAACATTGAGTTCCTCTCTCAGTATATCTTCGATAAATTGTTTACAAGTATATCAAAGCGGGTAGTATAGCCTTTCAAAAGGAGACCGCATCTGTATTAAAATTATCTCGTATACTTTTTCAAAGGATACCGTCTAGAGAACAAATATATCTGACGGCATATCGAAAGGTATAATACACTTCTTAGAATTTTACAGCTTGTGTCTTGTAAATACTTTATGTGTTATATATTTCTAGAAGGTTCTAGAACGAGATTATCCGAGATTTTTACGTCTTACACACCCTATAAATATGACGTGGCTGCTGCTGCAATTCTTTCAGTATAAAACAGAATCTCCAAGTGATCATTATGTCTGCAATCGACTGTAAGAACATTGTAAATTTAATGTTGGAAGCCTTTCGTTTCGTCTTATAAAATTAAGGATTATTAATTTGTTAATAAAAATTTTATTTGACAATGTCAATGGATAGATGACCCGATAATCACGTCTCATGAGGAACCCAAAATTTGATTATTTTTTCGATATCTTAAGCTGTTTACGAGATATAGAATGAAATGGATTTTAGCATGGGTTTATCGTATATTAATGCCCCGTATATGCAATGCGTTATCGATCGCACCTCTTCTTTGTTCCGATATTCGCACTGCGCGATTCTTGGAACTGGAGAGTATTTCAATTGGGCTCTCCTTATCCACTCTCGTTTCGTCTTATAAAATTTAGGATTACTAATTTGTTAATAAAAATTTTATTTGACAATGTCAATGGGTAGATGGCCCGATAATCACGTCTCATGAGGAAACAAAAATTTCATTATTTTTTTTATATCTTGAGCCGTTTACGAGATATGAGCAAAAATCAGATTTTTTCTTGTAGTTATGGTTCTTGAACTTGAATTATTTCAACCACAATCTCCTTATGGACCGTTTCCTTTGTCTTATAAAATTAAGTCAGAATTCTGAAAGCGGTATACTGAAAGGGTATCGAATGCCGTCAACAGATTTACGTAGCATGCATTCTGACTCGTGCGAATTAGATTACAATTAATTCTTTCTACCGATTTGTCATACATAACGCTTTTCATTTGATGATCTAGCTTTGTAACTTATTTTTCACAGCGTACCGAAAGAGTATCAAATTACAACCACATACTTACGCAGCATGTACACAACAGATTGAACGCAATTCTTATGTGAAATATCAATATGGTATTCTAAGTATTGCTATGAGTGTGGGGATTCACTGTTATTGCATTCCATGTATTGAAGGCTACGGTAGTATAAACATTATGTACTCAAAATTTCTCGATTGTTTTCTTATATAATTTCTGCGCAGTTTCTTTATACAATATTAAACAAGATACTTAAATAATGTTACTGTTTACGCCTAAAAATATTGATCGCGATTCTTACGTTAAATATCTGTATCGGATTCTAAGAAAAGCATTGCCATGAGTTTATCATTATTACATTCCATGCGTTAAAATATAAACTTTATAACACCCCCGAAAGCGGCATACCGAAAGACTATAAAATTACAACCACTTCTCGTCAACATATTTACGCAACATGCATTAAGACTCATGTGAATTAGATTCTTCATACCGTTATTATTATTATTTATTAATCATACATGCCCTATAAATACGGTAAGAGTGCAGAGTGCAGCAGGGACACAAACCAACAAATTTACAGACCGATCAAAGCAAAGAATTTTACAATCCTACATTTCAAAGTTTCATGCAACGGTATGGAATTAATCTGTATTCGACATACAGTAATCTCAAAGCATCTATTTGTGAGGGTTTCAATCGAATGCTCAAGCAGAAGATCTGGATGCAATTCACTTTGCGTGGAAAGTACAAGGGGCTTGATATCTTACCCAATTTGCTAAAGGAGTATAATAACAGCAAACATCGTACCATTGGAATAAAGCTTAAAGATGTAACATTGGCCAATGAGGCAGGAGTACTTGCGAAGTTTGCTCAACAGGTGAAAATAGTGAAAAAGCCAAAATTTAAGATTGGAGATGTAGTAAGAGTTAGTAAGATAAAGCAAGTATTTGAGAAGGGTTATACACCTAATTGGTCAACAGAAATTTTTACAATACGTCAAGTGATGGCTACTAATCCAGTTACCTACAAGCTAAAAGACTATCGAGATCAACCCATTACCGGTGGTTTCTATGAACAAGAACTACTCGAAGCTAAATATCCAGATGTCTACCTTGTGGAGAAGGTGCTTAAGAAGAGTGGAAATAAGATTTATGTTAAATGGTTAGGATTTGATAACTCACACAATAGTTGGATAAGCAAATCATATATATAAAAGATAAATTCTTTTATTTATAAACCTACATTTACAATCAATCTTCATTCATTTCAATAGTTTTATAATGCCCCCAAGGTAAAGTATCTGTTTTCCCTGGTATTAAGTATCGCTTATCATCATAGGGACTTAAAGCTAACTTTTTTTGTCTTACAGTTTGTACTACGTGTGCTTTAGATTGTATTACACACTGCTCTCTGCGTTGTGTTGACAAATTTAATAGACAATCAACATAGTCATCAAAAGTAATGGTTCTATGAACAACTCCAGTTTTAACACCTTTAACTTTTTTAACATGATCTTGCCCGTTTACACGAATGATGTACATTTTACTACGCAATTCAACAAATTCAGTCATAATTTGACCATTACATTCATCTTTCATTAGGCCTACAACTTTCTTATTGACTTGAGGAATTCCAAAAATGTTATCAACTGGGTAGTCAGAAGTATCAAAATTTGAAACGTCACGTTTTATCACTTTATATACATCTTCATCATTTATTTCATATATTAAACTATCAGTGTCAGTATATAACAGTTTGCAGCGATCCCCGAATTGCTTTTTCATGTAGTTTTAGTGAAAATCATATACTACAGTTTTTGATAAATCCAATACACAAAGACCTACATAAATTGGCTTATTCATGTATACTTCAGTCTTCTCTAATTCTATGAGAACAAGGTTTTCATCAATGATTGTACGGCTATGGAATTCTGATCGTGCAATAAGAGCTTTTGCTCCATATCGACCGTCCCATTTGGTCAGTAATTTAACATTGACCCTTTTTCGAACATTTTCCATAGTCTTACCAAAAACGGCATTACTCATTAGCTTGTAAAGATTTTTCTCGAAGTCATTTTTAGCTGCTTGTCTCATTTTACTATTTAAATCGATATATTCTTTGAGCCAAGGTCTTTGATTAAATTTTAAAACTCTATGAATTTTCGTTAGTTTTAATCCATTGGCTAAAGCTTGCTTTAATACGATAATGAAGTATGTATCGCGATTTTGATTCAACAATTGTAAGCAATTTAGCTTGTGAGGAGCCTGGTAGTTTTTTATGCTCCGGACAAAATGGCAAGTCTTTGTGCGCATCATGTAAATTTTCTGGATATTCCAAATCGACTTCAAGTATATAGCCTATTGGAACATTATCTGGAATATTAAAATTTATATGCTCTACATCTTCAATCCATTGAAAGCTACCATATGGTAATGACTCTTGCATAGCCCAGCCGTAAAGATTGTTTACATCGAAATACATGAGATATTTAGACTCCTTTTCTGTATCACAGTCACTAACCAGGTATTTGTTATTGGCTCGGGCATAACGATTCGAACACTGACTTATTCCACCTCGTATTCCACGCTCAATGAACATAACTTGATCAATATCAGTGAGCAACTCAAGCTGTATTTTGGTATACTTGAGCATGACATCCCAAGTTAGACCTGGAGTTGTATAATAGTGTGCTGGATCCAAACCATAAGCTTTAAGACAGCTATTGCGAAAATTTTCGAATACTTCCGCTAAGAGTAATACATCTGTTTTTAAGTATAAATCTGAATATTCGCCTAAATTTGATATATTAAATGTTGTCCAAACATTTTTTGCATGTTCGTAATCCTCATCTGATATGTGACAGATATTCAATTTACTATAGAATTCATCTTTCAATGGTAGTTTTGAAACATTAAGTTTTTCTTCAGAGTCTAGATAATCATAAGGAAATACTCCTTTTCGTTTGAGTAATTGAAATTTCTGTTCGATTGGCGGTTCATCTTGAGAAAACCCTTGTCGCAAAATATCAAGTTCGCCAAGATAAGATGACAGTTTGTCCAATGATGAAGCCATGAATCGAAAGAAATCAATAAATCTAAAGTTAATATCACTACCATCAATGTGTTTCGTGAATGAGATGAAGCGCTCTTTGTTTAAAGGTAACAAATCTACTCGTCCGAGGAAGCTTTGAGAAATATCTTTCATGAGAAAGTGAGAATCATAGCCTGTTAAATTGTGAAAAATAACTGGAATGCTGCGTGAACCTTTATAATTTAGATTACAATCTTCGTGAGCAGCACCTCGATATCTGAAACATAAAATACACATTGACTGTAAAGTGTTTATTTGTGTGTGCGTGCGATATATATATATATATATATATATATATATAATTTTACCTTCCAGTGAGATGACAATGATCCCGAACACGCTTCTCACCTAAGAGTTCCCCACACATGTGACAAATTTTTGTATTTTGAAAAGCATGTTCTTGCTCCAAAGTTAATGGTTCCATTGGTAATGCACATTTGAATGCAGTCTCTACATTCTCAGCTAAATCTTGCAATTCCTTTGCAAACCATTCAGTAGGATTTGGTCCTCTATAGCTACGATAATATGATAAAGAGTTATCATAGCTACATTTTAAGTAATATCCCACACTGAATGCCCCATGCTCTTGATAGGCGTTTCCAACTTGTGTAGGTTTTAGAAGACACTCAAAGTCTGCATAAATAACAAATGGAACTTTCTCTTTGTTATTATAATTTTTAAATTGTAAAACTTGATCATTCGGTGTAGGTAGATAACTTTACATTTGTTGATTTGTGCACAATCTTGTTCATGTAGTTCTAATTTAGAGCTATCTCTAAAGTAATGTAGGCATCTATCACATAAATATTTTTGACTATTTCGTTTTGAAAGTTGTGAAGACACTAAGCGAGATAAGTCTTTGATCCAAATGTAGTGGGATATAACTGAATTATCTTCCTCCACGTCTTCCTCCTCCTCATCTACATAATTATTTTGTATTAGAAGAAGATTAACATGGATTTCTTTTTTACACGATGTAATGTGAAGTAGTGTAACTGTGAATTTCCCATTACACTTTTTCAATATATAAATATTAATAGATATATTATTTTGTTTTTCAAATTTTGGAATTTGTTTTGGTCTCATAGGGAGGTCGATTCCCCTAAAATTCAAGTCATTTTCATAGGCTTTGTACGATGATACTCTGCTAGCATTTGCATTATGGTGTACTGGATGTAAAGCTGATAGTATAGCCCACTTGAAACATTCATCGTCAAAATTGTGTACATTAACACATGCATGTTTTGCTTGTATTTGTGGGGGTAGACTAACGTATGAGCTACCTTGCATCGGATTATACTTGTTGATATTCACAGATAAATTAAGAATTTCACGAAGTGTTCAGCCAGAGTCTCTCTTGAAATGCCTCCATGTCTCTCTGAATAGGCTGTTGTACATTATCGGTGAACCACTGTTTCAAATATGTTGTTGGTAAAATCGATTCAGTCTTGGTATTGAAATACTTGATTTCTACTGTCTCTTCATCAGCTTTTTTTATGACATATTCAGCTGATAAAACAGTATACACTTTAAGAACCTTTTCCTTTTTTAAAGCATTATTTATTCTAGATTTAAACAATGCTGTAGCATCTTTCATGAATGCAGTAATATATCCAAGTTTTTTATGTTTGTAATGACTCCAGATGGAAGCCGTTCATTAAAGGCACACTCCACATCTTGCCATCTTACTCTAGCACTACGTCTTTCACGCAAACCCGCAGCACTCTTTAATAAACACTTTAGTCTGTCTTGTACACCTTTGAGTAGACCAATAGTGGATATAAATTTTTGTTTTTCAGCGACACTTGTTGCATTTTTACGCAAAAGCAACCTCAAGAGTCTTAAATTCTTATTTCCAAGTTTAATCCACTCGATAACTTCCTTAGGATTAACTTGTTTATATGCTAGAAGTCTATAGGCTTCCAACATTATATTGACAACGTTTTTACAGTCGTTTGCAGACACAGTGATCACTTAGAGATTCTGCTTTATACTGAAGGAATAGCAGCAGCAACGTCGTTTTTATAGGGTGTGTATGACGCAAAAATTGATTGGAATCCCTGATAATCTCGTTCTAGAACCTTCACATAAACTGTTTACAAGATCCCCTTTTAATTTGATATCCTTTGCATACCAGACATTATTATTTCAATTCAAATTCTAAGAAGTGTTGATGAAGACTGCTTTATATTCTATGCCGCAAACACATACAAATTTTTACAGAGGAGTTGTTGACAGGAAATGGCTGTAATGTTATACCTCTTCAATATGACACACTTGTTCATCATATAGATTTCTTCACAACATTTTTTTAACTTGATACCATGAAATCATTCGAACTGTTGACAAAAGCGTTTACCCTTTGATATACCGCAAAAATTCTTTCCAAAGACTTGTTGACAAGAAAAGGCTGTAATTTGATATCCTTTCGATATGTCACATTGTTACTGTTATAAAATTTCATTTATACGTCTCAATGTATAGTAAATTATTTTAAATCTCAGCAATAAACTCATGCTAAAATCAATTTCATTCTATATCTCGTAAACGGCTCAAGATATAGAAAAAATAATGAAATTTTTGGTTCCTCATGAGACGCGATTATCGGGCCACCTACCCATTGACATTGTCAAATAATTAACAAATTAATAATTCTCAATTTTATAAGACGAAACGAAAGAGAGTGGATAAGGAGAGCGCAATTGAAATACTCTCCAGTTCCAAGAATAGTGCAGTGCGAATATCGGAACAAAGAGGAGGTGCGATAGATAACGCATTGCATATGCGGGGCATCAATATACGATAAACTCATGCTAAAATCGTGGTTTTGAAAATGGGAAGTTAAAGTTTTTTTTTGTGTACCTGGGTTGATCCTCACCATCGTTTCTTATCATTGAAATTCATGCAAAAATCCATTTTATTCTATATCTCGTAAACGACTCAAGATATCGAAAAAATAATTTTGGGTTCCTCATGAGACGTGATTATCGGGCCATCTACCCATTGACATTGTCAAATAAAGTTTTTATTAACAAATTAATAATCCTTAATTTTATAAGACGAAACAAAAGGCTTCCAACATTAAATTTACAACGTTCTTACAGTCCATTGCAGACATAATGATTACTTGGAGATTCTGTTTTATACTGAAAAAATTGCAGCAGCAGCCACGTTATATTTATAGGGTGTGTAAGACGTAAAAATCTCGGATAATCTCGTTCTAGACCCTTATAGAAATATATATCACATAAAGTATTTAGAAGACACAAGTTGTAAAATTCTAAGAAGTGTATTATACCCTTTGATATGCCGTCCGATATATTTGTTCTCTAGACGGTATCCTTTGAAAAAGTATACGAGATAATTTTAATACAGATGCGGTCTCCTTTTGAAAGGCTATACTACCGCTTTGATATACTTGTACACAATTATCGAAGATATACTGAGAGAGGAATTCAATGTCATAGGCTGCCAGATATATTTGTTCTCTAGACGGTACCCTTTGCGAAGTATCAGACAATTGTAATACAGATGTGGTCTCCCTTTTGAAAGGCTATCCTATCGCTTTGACATACTTGTAAACAATTTATCGAAGATATATTGAGAGAGGAATTTAATCTCAAAGGCTACTACGCAAAAGGTGTCAACAGCTATACGATTATTATGCGTAAGCACGCTAAGCTGTGAGAGCATAGGGAGTAGGGTGCATAGATCATGATGCGCACCTCACACTGCGCTCTCGCGCAAGGTGTTTATTAGAAGATATGAGACAACCTTATGGTAATACAATATTCTTAAAAGTTTCAGCGTAAACACATGCGATGACTATTTTTCCCTACCGAAACGTCTGCGCATATCAATCTCATTTCGTCAACAGACTGCCTTGCATACTCACCCATCAGCTGACCTTGAAACCCTCGAGCAGATTTCATTGTACAGCATGCGCATTATTTTATCTCTCGAAATACGGCGTAATATTTATAAAAAATTTTCAGATTTATGGGGTTTTCGATATTTTATCGGATTTTGAAAGCTAATGAATGGTACATGATTCATGAATATATGGTCTTATGGGTGACTATGGGGTTTTTATGGGGTATTTTATAACTTTTGTGTATAGCCTCTCTGCACCATGGCAAGTGTACCTACATAAAAAAATTTCAGATTCATGGTGTTTTTATGGGGTTTTTATGGGGTTTTCGATATTTTATCGGATTTTGGAAGCTAATGGTACATGATTCATGAATATATGATCTTATGGGTTTTATGGTGTATTTTATAACTTCTGTGTATAGCCTCTCTGCTCTTTAATACGCCACAGATCAATTATCATAGTGATGATTCATTCTTCTGTAGTACAGCATGCGGTGCCATATTTAATGGGAGCGGATGCACGCCTAACGTTTTGCACAATCTGTATCATCGACGACCCTACAGGAGGTGACAAATCACAGATCGATCTAGAACATTCGGTAGGGTTGAGTCAGGCTTTCTCACAAAACTTGTTGACAGGAAATGGATGTAATATGTCATGCCGATGGGTGAGGGGAGCGGGTGGGGGAGGGGATCATGGATGGCCGTGGAGAACCGGCCTACCGCAGGTCGAGTTTATGACGTCAAGCAATGCGTGACGACTGCGCGCTCCAGTCTGCAAACTTTCATCCCTCACCTACATGCTACTTACATCTCATACAGTACGCTCCGTGATGTACACCGCAACCCCGATCAACCCGACCCACGAGAGAGAGAGCGAGAGAGTGAGGGTCACATTCACACACACATAGGTGTATATAGCATAATATTTAATAGGGTGGCGTAATATTTAATGGTGGCATCGCAAATCGGGGGTTCTAGACGTTTCCAATGGGTTATCCGCGTTCACGCAATTGCATCATCGATGCAGGTGTCAGGGTTGGGAGATGGGGGCGCCGCACATAAGGTGTCAAATTACAAATAATTAAAGGAGATTTGACATCCTAATCTCGAACTGCTATTTCTTGGATTCTGTAATTTGACACCCATCATCACATATTTGCACAATATGATGTCACAC
The DNA here is from genome assembly GCA_036365515.1 of Torymus aiolomorphi. Lineage (NCBI taxonomy): Eukaryota > Metazoa > Arthropoda > Insecta > Hymenoptera > Torymidae > Torymus > Torymus aiolomorphi. The sequence goes on along the minus strand of CM070873.1, from coordinate 22,180,653 downwards.
GCAAACGTTTCAAAACGTTTTGGATGCTATTACGTAAGAGCATGCAATCTTCGAGAAGGTTCGATGACGTCACTGTCTCACCTGTAATTAATTCGCACCTGTCCGTCTCGACCAATCAGAGCGCTTCTTTGAGTCAGTGGGCGAGTGGTGGGGGGTCGCGGAACTCTCCTAGTTTACCTACTTTTTTATATTTTCTATTAAAAGTCTTGGAAAAATCACTATACTTTATCCAAGACTTTTCACCAGACTTAGCATACTGCGTAAAAAGTCTGGGAAAATGCCCAGACGTCATCCAAGACTTTTTACCAGGCTTAGCATACAGCGCAAAAAGTCTTGGAAAAGTTCCCAGACTTTATCTCAGACTTTTCGCTAGACTTTATGGTCCGCGTATGAAGATTATACACACCCGACCCTCCCGCATGAAACCGATGCTCATAGTCTTCTGCTGCAATCCCATGGATCGTCGTTGTCGCTGTCATTTGCAGATCTAATAATTTTTGGAGACACAAAGAGTAGGGCTTTGTAAAACTCCAACCTACAAATCGAATTTCTTACAAAGCATCTCTACTACAGCGCAAGTAAATATTTTATAGAGGATTTTAACTTATCTGATGTTAACTTGATACTGGCCATTGCAGTTCCTCGTAAAAAATAGTTGCCATTACTCGAGATTCCAGACAAATTTTGTAATCTAAACGTGTATAGCAAGATAAAAATATTTTTAAGTCCAAACAACATAAATTAAACGACAATCGCGTGAAAAATGTGAACATAGAGTATTCTGCAACTAGTTTCAAGTTATTTATGGACCTCAAAATATTTTCAGCTCGCGACATATTTTTGCTATTAAGTTGTTTGTTCTCTATGTATGTGTCTAGAGAAGATGCCAAGATTTTCCACGAGGAACTGAAATGGACAACACCTAGATAATAATCAAATAAATTCTAATTTTCTATAAAATATTTACTTGCACTGTAGACGAGATGCTTTGTGAGGACTTCTATTTGCAGGTTGTAGTTTGACAAAGCCCGACTCTTTGTGTCCCCAAAAATTAATAGATCTGCAGAGGACAGCGACAACGACGATCCATGGGATTGCAGCAGAAGACTATGAGCATCGGTTTCATGCGGGAGATGCCGGGCGTGTATAACCTCCATACGCGGACCATAAAGTCTGGCGAAAAGTCTGGGATAAAGTCTGGGAAATTTTCCAAGACTTTTTGCGCTGTATGCTAAGCCTGGTAAAAAGTCTTAGATGAAGTCTGGGCATTTTTTCCCAGACTTTTTACGCAGTATGCTAAGTCTGGTGAAAAGTCTTGGATAAAATCTGGGGATTTTTTCCAAGACTTTTAATAGAAAATATAAAAAGTCTGGCAAAAAGTCTGGGATTGTCCGAGCTGCGAGACTTTGGCCAGACTTTTCAAGCCAGACTTCTGCAAGACTTCGCCCAGACTTTCTTTTTTACACGGGCAGTCTCGCGTGAAATTTTGAGAGTGGGGGACTCGAGAGAGTGCTAGGTGTACAGCGTTCGACGCGCTGTACTTTTAGCTCGTGTTCTACCGCACTAACCCTTAATAATATCTGTTATTAGACTATCTCTTTAAGACAACCAAATAATTATTTTTACTGGGTACTTCACAGGTTAATGAAAATTATCGGTCTATTAAAGATTTATGATTTATCCCGATAAAGATAACCCTGTACGTTACATTCAATTATATGGGAAGCCCCGAGAATAAAGAAATATAATCATTTTTTATTGAACGACCTAAAATTAAGTATTATTAATATTAATATACGAATAATACTCATTTAATTACACGTGTAGAAATTCAAATTTTAATAACTATGTATCCTAAAAGTTATAGACCGGTGTGAAAGTTTAATATTTTTCGAGCTCTGTTTCATGGGTATTGAAACGAACGGAATGAAAATTCATCGTGAAAAAAAAAACGCAGTACGAGCTATAGCTCAACAATATTTGCCAACAAAGATTAAGTTATTATAAAACGAAAAAATATAAGGAAGCTGAAGCTATTTACGGTAGTTAAATTAACTTCTTTTCAAAAAAGTCAAAAGTTAGTAAAGAAAGTAAAAAAATAATAAAAATAAGTAAATAAGTAGAAAAATTAGTTCTCAAACTAACCTAAAAAATAAATGGTCTTTTTGTCTTTAAAGAAGAAAAATTCTTTTATAATTTCAATAACTTATTTTACAAAGAGTTACATTTACCATCTTTTTTCTTTAATCCAACCATTTCTGCATTTGAAATATCGTAGCGCCTCTAAATACAGATTAAACCTGCCGAAAGGTCCAAGCTAACCCTGCAACGAAAGTCGTTGCTCCGCTAACAAGACACGGGATCTTTCTTCTTCTAGTTAGGCCAGGCGCACGCGTGCATATGTATACGTGCTTTAGTCGAGGCTGCCGAGACGGTTCGCGTTTTTTGGTTGGTAGGTGGGTAGGTACTTGAGTGTGTCAATGTAGGTGGAGAATGTGACAATGAGGTTCTCTTTAGAAGTTTTTGTAGTTTGTTGTAAAATTGATTTGCCTAAAAACAGAAGGATAAAAATGTTGAAGTTGTAAAGAATAGAAATATATCTTTACAATACAATTATAAAGAGATGATTAAGTAATATCTTTCTGGCGAATTTCGAAAAAAATAGGCATACGGATCTACGGATCCTATATCTAAATGTAATCAAGTACATTTTTTATTAATATGTAAGAAGGTACTTTATTTCAATCTAACATATTTTGATAATGAATTTATTAAAGTATTTACACATTGCAGTGATATTATCATAGTATTACAGCAAAGTTGTACAACATCTTTAGAAATCTACAACGGTATAACGATAAGGTTGTATTGCAATTACAATACTATAAAGTAACGCTGTAAAACAAACAATGTAGACAGTATTATTTATATATTTTGATACTACTTCGCAGATTTAATAACGGGCATAAATAACACTTTTTATGGTTTATTAATTAAAATATTCAAATTACATCACGCATACAATTATTAATTCTGTTAAAATGTCACCTTAATACGAAAATACTAAAATATCTCGCTAATAAAAGAATGAATATAAAGTACATGTAAATCGCCGTTTGCTCGGTACTTTTATTACCGCGCTCTTTTTACATCTAGATAACTACACGTCATGTTCGTCTTAATGAAAAAAAGAAGCGAAAGGGGACCGGAGGAGAAGAGGGAGGGGAGAGAAGAAAGCAAAGTCGTTCTCGCGCGGAGCATGACGTAAAATCCGCCGAACAGATAAGAACTAAGCTTATTAAATAAACTTTAGTTCGTCATAAGGCTGACATAAACCCAACGTACTTCCAAAACTTTTTGAGAGGAAAACTTGCCCGCGCCTCGCCTCTCGCTCGCTCTTGCTTGCTCTCTTTCTCTCTTTCTCTCCCTCTCTTTCTTCTGTCTTTCGTCCGCGGTATATCAAGTAGACGCTTAAAAGCTTCCAAATTAATAGAATTAAAAAGAGGCTCTTGAGATGACACTCATCTCTTGCTCTTTCACTCTTTTTACTCTCGGCCTCTCCACTTCTCCTCTTCTCTTGTTTCCTCTTATTTTTAATTTTAAAATCTTTTCGTAGGGTTAGTTTTGCAGGCTCATGAGAGAAGTGCTTGAGACATAGGTAAGTAACACACTTGCTCCTTTTTGTAAAACACAAAACAATAACAGAAAAGAATTTATATTTTTTTTATAGACTTTATATTAACTTTTATATGAAATATTATAAAAATATTTTTGTAATATTTCATTTACCGAACAGTTTCTTAAAGGTGTTCTATTTTTAAAAACGAAATTCATATCAATGTCAATAATATATCTTAATAGTACTAAAGTGACAATGCATCAATATTTTAGTAACTTTGTAATGGTATTGTAACAACATTTTTAAAATAACGCATAAATTATATTTATAAAAACCTTATTTATAATAAACTTCTCCGCATAAAAATATTAACCATCACGCACCATACTTTTATGGTCACAACGAAGCGTCAGTTCGTCTGACCGGAACCCACTCATCAAACCCATCACCGCCTCTCTCTCTCTCTCTTTCTCTCTCTCTCTCTCTCTCTCTCTCTCTCTCTCTCTCTCTCTCTCTCTCTCTCTCTCTCTCTCTCTCTCTCTCCTCTCACTACTACTCTATTCACCCTGATACCTAGGAAGCGCACCATCCGCACACGCAGGCGCATCGTTTGGCAAAGGAAACGAGCGTAATACTCGTGTACATACGCACGGGCAGGGCGTATGAGCTACTGGTCTCTCTAACGAGGCTGCATCCTCCTCCTCCGAATACGGGCGGAGGCAACGATCGCGTCGTCGTCGCTCCAATTATTCGATGACACGGCGCGACGTAGACGACGACGATTGTTCTCTCCTTTAATTAATCGCCGTCGTACGGGAAAAAGGAATGTGGAATGCGCAACTGGGACGACGGCGACCGGCTGGCTGGCTCGCCCGCTTGCCGGGTAATTAATGAGGCGTTTGCGTTTCGAGACACACGCAGCACGCGCGGTTATTACGGACGGCGCGCGCCGTGCGGGGAAACGTTATGTGCGCCGTGCGATGCTGGCATAGGGGGATTGTAAAGGATATTGTGGAATTAATTTTCGCGATCGTTAGGTATGGGGGTTCGAGGATTGCGGATTAATGAGTTCTTAAATACTGGAACGCTGAACTTGTTTCTTCGATTTTTTCGTTATTTTATTTTTTTTTTCTTCTTTCTTAAAAGCTAAAACTAATTTCCGATTCGATACTAACCGCTATCTCTCTTTTACAAAGGATTACGTACGATTATTACCTTGAACATTTTATTTTATATATATTTGCTCATGTTATTTTCCAGTTTTTGTAAATTCATTTAAATCAAGAACCGTTAGATTATCTTACAATTTACAAAAAATTCCCAGATTAAAATACACTTTTCACATAAAATGCGCTCCCAATGTATCTTTTTTTCGCATCGAAACCGTACACCGGTGACAACCCAAGTATACCCATTACGTGTAGCCTGCACATTGCGTCACCCATAAGAAAGCTGACTCGCGCTACGCTTGCTACACCGGTGTCTATCGCATCAGCTATTACGCGCGGGACAGACGGCTGCCAGACATCGGACAACCTGCGCTCACTCCGGCTCGCACTCTTCACCCGTGCAGCGAGCCGTGCGAAAAGCGCGCGCGCAGAAAGCATATCCCCCCTCCTGTCCCCCGTTTCATTCTCGCGGGACGTTACCTCTCTCGCGTCGGCGATATATTCAGTTTCCGCGCGCGGGGGCATTACTGGGACAAAGGTCCTGTGTGTGTCTGTGTGTGTCGAAAGTACCGGAAACCCGTGCAGGTCTATGTGTGCCGCGCGAGGAGTAATTACTCGCGCGAGGCGCCTTTCGTCGGCTGGATGTTATTACAGCTCGTATAAACTCGAGCCTCCGTGCAGTGCGCTGCGGCTGTGCTGCAGCTTTGTGCGCAGAGGCGGCTGTCGTCCCTTTTTTGCCTAGGGTATGGGGGGTATACCTATAATATGCGTCGCGAGGAGTGTAACGGTGTATACGCCGTTTCCGTTCGAGTTCGAGGTTTAGTAGTTTAGGGAAGTTGGGGTTGGATTTTTTTTCTAGGTGTGTGTGAATGATTGTGTTTGACTCTTGATTTTGTGATCTTATATAGTGCAATGTAATTAGATCCAGGAATTTTACTGAAGTATGGTTATACTTTTAGGGAAGTGTTTTTTAATTACAATGTATAATTTCCGCGGCTATACTATTACAAAGTTACCTTGTATAGAAAGCTTCATGTGGTTTTGTGGTAATAATCTTTTTGAAACATTAATTTTGCAATACTAATGTGATATTTATCTCTGTCAGTAAATACAGCTAGTTCAGATAAAAATTTTTCAAGTATTTCGACTTTTAAAAATCATATGTTCTAATACATTTTTAATTTCATTCATCGAGGTGCCGCATCTTCAAATTTTATTCGATTCTTGTTTTTTTGGTCTTATTTTGTCCAAGGGAGAATTATTAATAGGCTCACTAACTCAAAAATAAAAAAACTAACTTTATATTTAAGATAATAAACATTTTAAAGTGTACAGTCAACTTAAAAAGTGAGTTCCTTTTTTATAAAACTAAACTTTAATGAAAATGTAAGACATATGTTTTATTTTTGAGTTATATTTATAATTCTCCCCTGGACAAAATAAAACAAAAAAAAAACAAGAATCGAATAAAATTTGAAGATGCGGCACCTTGATAAATGAAATTAAAAATGTATTAAGACATATGATTTTTAAAAGTCGAAATACTTAAAAAATTTTCGTCTGATATCTTATTTTGAATTTCTTATTTTATATTGCTCATTTGACTCATTTCTCTAAACTTATTTAATAAAAAAGTAGCAAATACGGTTTTATATTTAATTATTAATAATTTTAGTAATACTGATATTCGACGCCGATAGTATAGCCCATACATCCTTAAAATCTAAAACTTCCTAAAACGTTTATGCAAACTACAATTGTAATTAATTAGAATTATTTGTTTGAAATATAGATCTTATCTCCATAACACTACTATACTAAATCCATCTCAACTGACAGCCTTAACCTTCTAATCTACTTCTTCACAGCTTTTTCAATTCGAAATCACATGGTTCTCGCGTCTCCAATTAGAAAAAACCTCGCGCGCGCGGCGCCGCGTCATCATCTCTTAACCACATACACACACACTTCTCGTTCGACAAATCACGCCTTGGACTAAAATTAATTTCCAAACTGGATCCCAGCGTCGCGATAGCAGCGCTGTGTGCACACATTCTTCTCTCTCCTTTTTTTTTATCCAGGCCATGAGCAGAGGAGAGATATCGCATCTGAGGGGCCGGGCCGCGCGCGATTGAATGATTCCGCGCTTTGATGAATGGGAGGCGACCGGATGACGGAGTGTCGCGCCCCGGGGCGACGGTTATTGAATCGTCAAAAAATGCTGTGAGCGCACGCGCGAGCGTTTTTTTTTTTTAATTAGACCGTAACGGCTGTTTCTTTATCGCGGGATTGTATCGTCGGTAATGTGGGTTTTTTTTGTCATTGGTTAGGGATATAGAAATGGGACGCGAGTGAGGTGAAGGAAAAAAAAGGCTTGCTGGGATGCTCGAGAGGAGGTACAACATGCGATATTGCGCTAAGTATGCAAATAAGCTCCGCTTATTGATCATTGTTGGGCTCAAAATATTTTTATGATCGTGTGGACGTGATAGTGCGAAAATACTGTTAAGCATCCGTATGATAACTTTTTTTGCTGACTTATCGACACATCTATATGTACATACTTGAAAAAGAAATTGAAAATATCATATGCCAATTTAGATTTGTAAATTATGTTGTAAATATCAATCAAGTATTATATTTGATACTTTTATTCATTTTTATATTTCTTTTCATGTTGTTTTTAATTGGAAAAATATCCGTAAAGTAATCGGAGAAGAAAATTTAATCGAGGTAATGGAAAATGTCGAATCATTGAACTTTTCCAATAGAAATATTATTTTGTTACATATTCCTGGAAAATGAAAATCCAATCTTTTAGCCAAGATATTCGAAACAGTAATTTTATCACTTCCATCTACAACATTCTAGCTGGTATTAATAAATAAATAATTAACAAATTCTGAAAAGACGTTTTACCATTTAATTATTTTAATAAAAAAATTTCACTGCAAGAAACGCTTGATGAATTAAAAAACTTTTCTCCCTAAATTAAAGCACGACGAAGAATACTTGGAAAAATATGCAAATAAGAAGCGAGCGAGTCTCCCTTTAATAAAATTCCAGCGGCGCAAGACTATCGGTTTCAGCGTTAAAAAGAGGCGAGAGACTCAGTTACGTGGCCGTAGAGTCTGAAAGCCTCTCTTCTGTCCGCACACTATGCGCGCACACCGGCGTCACCGTGTAAACAAAAAGGAGGAGGGAGAGAGGGGGGAAAAAGAGAGGAACGAAACAAGAATGTAGATTGTCATGCGAGCGCGCGGATATTGCAACGAGACCCTCGTCCTCTCCTGGCTTCCTTTCTCAATTCGCGTTCTCCTTTATTTTCTCACTCGCGCTCTCGCTCTCTTTCTCTCCCCCCTCGCTCGCCTATATCCAATTTCATTTTTTCCCGAGTGCGCGAAGTACGAGTGCGACGCACTGCAGCCGCGGACGAAAATAAATTTACGAGATGCGTGTGTGCAGTGCGTACTTATAAGCAGGGAAAGCGTAATTAAATGTGTCCTCCGGTGCGGCTTTGCTTGATTTATCTTTTTGTTTGGCTAGTTGAAAATGCGTCTGCGTAAACTGCTTTTTTTTTATTTTTTTATTTTTAAGTTATATTATTTAATTACGGTTCTATGGTGATCCAAGAAGGGAAGATTAATTTTTTCAGTCAGTGTAGTGCTTCTTTGTTTTTTTTTTTCACATTATTCAGATAATTTGGGAACAGACTTCGAAATTTGTTTTCTTGCAATCGTGAAAAATTAAACAACCGCATAAACAGCGAAGCTTATTATTACAATTTTCTCATCATTTCAAATTTATACAAAAATTTGCAATGCATCGCCAGAATTTCTTTATTAAAAAAACCGTTTGTCAACCTCACCGAATTTCCTTCCAAATAACTTAATTAGACTTAATTTCCCTAGCTTTAACAAAACGAGAAAATCCCTTCCTGAAACAACTGCACGCGCGTTAGCGCCCCAAAATACTTGGGCGGTCCGTTCCCGACGAAATTCCACCTCGACCGAACCTCGCCAAAACGAGCTGACGGCTAGTTTTAATTAAAACAAGGCAAAAAAAAACATACTACTTTTCCGCGTGCCCGAACCGCTACTCCCATTATAATGGGAAAAAATTTTTTGCTCCAAATGCACACACACGCCGCCGACGCTTCATCCAACGCAACACTTTTTCAGGTCAAAGTTTCTCTGTTTGTGTTTCCGCGACTGGCTGCCGACGAGCCGTTTTCTTTCTCTCCTCCCCTGCGCGGAAAGTTGGAAAAACCATCGGAACTTCCCGGCGCGGAATAAAACTTTTCTGCTCGCGGAGAGGGAAACAAAAAACGTCGAAGAGCGACAGAGAAAAGAGTCTGAGAAGAAAGAGCTACGATCGCCTCGCGCGTGTAGGACGACGAATCGAAGATAACCTCTGTGCGAGAGGCGGAGATTGCTTTCGTCTATATGTTCCGGCGCTCTGACGGTAATACGCGCGCGCTTCGAGTGCTTCCAGGTAGTAGGTGTACGTATATATGGGATGTTCGCGTGCAGATGGGAAAGTTGAGATATTTGTAAACTTTGGGACTTTAAATGCTTGTTGGGAAATGACAGGTAAAGACGCATAGTATTTTTAAGATTCCTTTTTCCTGTTTTTGTTCGTCGTTCTGCATGTGACAAAAGAAATTATATATATATATATATATATATATATATATATATATATATATATATATAAATAATGTATTTAGAAACGAATTAATTCATTAAACACTAAAAGGTCTAATTAAAAAACTTCAATGTAAACTTCTTATGATATAAGGTTTGTTTCATAGATATAGCTCAATTCAAACATATAAAAATACAAATTGTTTATCGTACATAAAAATAACGTTATTACAATATTGAAGTAACATTGTTATAATATTAAAATATTATTATTTCAATGTTATAATGATTTTGTTTGGCCCAAATACAGTTTTTATTTTGTGTTGTCAATGTAGATGAAATAAAAGTTTTAAATAAGAATTCAATTCGACTCACTCTCACTCTGTTTAATCTTTTACCACTAGAACAATTTGTATTAATTCTAAAGTCAGTAAGTAAAACCAAACGTCTATTTTTTTCTATTCTTAACTCGAGCCATCGGAACTTCTTGTCCGCGCTGTACTTATATTTGATTTGTTTACCCGGACCTTACAAGCAATATATCCACGGTAAAACACGCGGCTGGCCGTTTGATCGAGGCGTTAATTGAATTCCTCGCCTCTCGGTGCAGGCTAAGGAAGCGTGCGAGCACGCCGGTGGTCAGTGGTAATTTCAACTTTTTCCCGACGCACTTCGCGCCAGTCAGGGAATTTGATCGAAAATGATGGATTGTCGTTGCTTGGCACCATAAAGTAACTGTACGTAATTTCCTTCTTTGATGGCAAAAAAGGCCTTTCTTAATTACGCGAAAAAAACGTTAAAAATTCTTATTAAATTATGCTATAACTCAATAAAATGATGTACGCGCTGCAGCGTAGGTCTATGAAATTAAGTATTTTAAAGCAGCATCAATAAAGGCGGCTTATGACTAGATGGCTCATTTACTTTTTAGAATGTACATACATTTTTATAAACATCTAAAATATTTGTCATGGCTAGTTTTTATATGAGAAATATTTAATATCCGTCACGTTAATTAAAATGATATTTTTTGTAAATGTGATGCAATTTCAGCATCTAAAATACCAAAATAAAATTTTTAAATAGTAAAGTTAAAATATGAACGAAGTATGAGACACTTATCTTACAAACATACACACAGACACACACACTCTTCGTGTTCAAAGTGCGCAACTCTGGAACTCCATCCCTAGTAATATTAAGTTCCTGCCTTCATTTGGCAAATACAAGGTAACTTTGCGCAGGCGCTTCTTACAAAGTATGTAGAGATCGACTAATTTTAAGTGTAAAATACAAAATACCTTATACTGTGACGAGGTTATACTGTGATATATGATGTATAGACTAAATAACTATAAGATTAAGATAACAAGTAACGGACAACTACAACCTTTGATAGTGAATTTGAATCTCTTACTACATATGTTTAATGTGATGAAACTCAATATAATTAGAACAATAAATAATACTGGTAACTTCTGTAATAACATATGATAATATAATATACTGCGAATTAGATATGTTAAAACTGATGTATATATTTTGTAAACTCTTTTACGAATAAATAATATTCTATCTATCTATCTACTCTTATGGTAAACTTTTTAACTGATTTACAAAACTTATTGAGACTATATGTAAAACAAACATAAAAATAAATCTTATGTATAACGCAGTACATAATCAGAAGAACATAAGACATATTAGGTTAAGAATCTAGAATAATACAAAACTAAACTAAACATCCAACAAAGTTCTCACGGTACTTCCAGCGAAACCTCATAACCCCACAACAACGCTATCGATTTACGCTCGCTACTTCCCCTTCGGCACGGCTCTAACTAATTACAGTCCATTTATACTTAACCGGGAACAAATCAATCAGAGCCGCGTGCGCGCGGAGAGCCATCAACGCTTTCGCTCTCATCGTAACCCCTCCTCTCATTCGTAACCTCGCAAATTCGTCAAGCTCTCGAAGCGCGCGAACGAGTTTCCGGCCCGATATCATCCCCTGCGCTTTATTCGCACGCTCGAGCGAGAGACAGCGAGAGAGAGAACTACCATCCCTATTGGATAAAGTAACGGGCGATGATTTCCCGCGACGGAAGCTATTGTCGATGCGCGTGCGCGCGGCTCTTTTGGCTCTCTCCACGCGCGGGAGTTTAGATAAACGGCCGCGATAGGCTAATGGTACACGGAAAAAAAATAAGACGGGCCTGGTTACAGAAGGTGCGGAACGGATACAGTGCCGTAGTCCGTAACTGTATTGATGACAGAATGAAACGGTCGCGGTACGCTATACTTGCGCGCGGGGCAGTCAAAGGCGCGCAACGCCAGCCGTTCAGTGATGAAACGCCGTTCGTTCCAGTGCGTTGGAACGGCTGTCGTTTTGCAGCCGAGACGCACACGGTTTCGGGCTGAAACGACAGCGCATTGGTAACGTTATGTACGATAGCGTTGCAAGGCCGAACGCGCCCGGTTCGCGTGCTGAACTCGGATGGTTTCGGCACGCTGAAACGACTGCCGTTCCACAGCTGAGACGTGCACGGTTTCGGGCTGAAACGACAGCGCATCGGTAAAGTTGCGTGCGATGGCGTTACGAGGCCGAACGCGCCCGGTTCGCGCGCTGAACTCGGGTGGTTTCGGCTCGCTGAAGCCACTGCCATTCCACAGCCGAGACGCGCGCGGTTTCGGGCTCAAACGACAGCGCATTGCTAAAGTTGCGTGCGATGGGGTTTCGGTCCGAAACCGCGCGCTTCTTGGCTGGAAAACGGCGGTGGTTTGAGCTCACTTGGACGGAACGAACGGCGTTTTGATGCTGAGACGCGCATGGATTCCATCATGCAGCACATTATTGCTACTTGCAAAACCACTGGACAATTGATCTATATGTGGGAGTCTCTTTTTCCTTTTTTTTTTCACGCCAACGAAAGTACTTTCATGAATTTTTCTTTTTAAATTTCGTTCAACTCGACACTTATTGTTTTTCGTCATTTAATAAACAGAGATGCACTTTTGCTCTGTAATCATTAAAGAGATGACCAATACTTGTATATTCCAATGTTTTATTTGAAATTATTGACTACGTAACCTTTTTTTATTACAATAAAACATTTATCACGTAAATCAATACTGTTTTTATTAATGAATACAAGATATATTTATCAAAATTGATCAATACTTTCAGCGATACATTTTTCCATTGCCGAATGCGTATTTCTTCAAAATATTTGCCTTCAGCAATACTGAGAGCAAAAAATACATTTTTGGGCTTTTCTTATTTTCCCTTGCTGAGCGCGCACTGGACGTCGATTTTCACCTCTCACTACAAATTAATAGTTGTTCTCATCGACACGCATTTGAAAATCCGTTATTTTTTGACTTTTTATAAAATTGTCGACCTGACGAGTCATCTGTAATACCGGCTTCAGAAGCAACAATTTTTAATTGGATGGGGTGTCTTGCAAGGTAAGTTGGTCCAATTTTTAGCTACATAAAAATTGAATTCGTTTACCATTTGTTTTTGAGCGTAGCATCAAACTATTATGGTATTTTTTTTGTACAAGTCAATAGATGTAAATATATATATATATAATCTTGTTAAAAAATATCTTGTTAAAATGGATCCACGATGTGCTATTATTTTTATAATTATTGGAAAATTGACGATTCCTTCCGTTTTTCGATTGCAAAGAAATTTCGCATCGCAAGGCTGATTGTGGCTTCAGTTCATAGTCGGATTCTGACACATTCAGCGAGTTTTTTAAGAATTTTTAAACACAAATATTTTTCTCTGTACCTATCAAGCGTTACTGTCGACTTACGCGTTACGCACTCGACTGTTTACATGTTACCAATTTACTCTTTTAGACAGTCAATAAATGGAAATTGTTAAATATTGGTCATATTTGTGCAGAATTTTATAAAATACAGGTTGCTACTGAAAACATACATATTTTGTACAAAATATATACGAAATTTGTCTAAGAATATGTACAAAACTTGTATAAACTTTATATGCATTTTTTCGGAAAAAATTTGTAAAAATTTGATACACTTGATACAAATTTTGTATACAATTTATACAAGTTTTATACGTATTTTGTATGAATTTTACATAAATTTTACACATTCAATTAATTTTTTGCCTTTTTTTAATAGTTAATCATGATTATTATTAGTCAAAAATTTTTTCGTACAATAGTAATGAGTAGTCTACTAAAATTGTTATAATATGCATTATTTTACGGGATAGTTTGAATTTCCTTTTACTTTAAAAATTTTGGTTACAAAGCATTGTTATTTTCCAAGATTTATGAAAAATTCAGTATATAGATCGTGGATCTATTCAGTTTCCGGGAATCAAATTATGTAAAAATGTTTGCCATTTATGGAAACAAAATACTATATCTTGTTTTGCAAGTCCATTGACTCGTAAAAAGTAGATACTGCGATGTTATGATTAAAAAGGAATCGAATTTAATTTTCATAGAACTGAAAATTAGACCAACTTACCTGCATTAACTTACCTTATATGATTTTTTCCTTACTAAAGAAGATACTTTAAGACTCAGATCGTTGTTATTGGTAGATTAAAATGATCACGTGATGATGGTGTATTGCGAAAGCGCGAACGTTTGAATTTTTGATATAAAAAGTACTTGAATATACATTGAAAGCATTATACATTCTTTTGAAAATTCGTGTATAAATGTTTTATACTCATATCAGTAAAGTTTTATCGAAAATCAGTGTTAGGCAAATCCGAACTTCCGCTACCGCAACATATTTTGCTACACGAATAGCGGCGGTACAAGTAATGCAACTACAAATAAAATTTATTGTAGTAGTGCTACTTTACAAAAAATTGTACCCTACTCGTGGCATCGATATTTGCCTAGAGCGCTACACGATTTTTAAAAGGTGATAGTACTATTTGCATAAAGTAGTTGCACTACTTTCAAAAACAATGAAATTAAAATTTGTATGGTATGTCTTTTCGAATTAAAAAAATTAGACTCAGCGATAAGAAGTGGATGATCTGCAAGTCGTAAGTGATGCTTGCGATTTGTACACTCATAAAAACAGTATTTTTGCGGCAAAAATATTTATATCTTGAGAGCCGTGTAGTCGCACTATTTGATGAAAGCAGTGCCATTATCGTCCAAAAATCGTATAGCGTCACAAGTAGTGTAACGACAATTTTTTTGAAAAGTAGCGGCACTCCTGCAGTGCAACTACACTATTTTCTAAAAAAGAAGTAATTATTTATAAAGCGAATATAATGTTAAGATTTTTATGGTTATTCTTTTAATGTGACGAATATAAATTGTTTGATTGAAAATTATTTTTTACGTTTCCATGCAACCGGCTAATAATTTTACAGATAATAATCGATTGTATATAGCGGAATCTGTGAACGAATCAAGGGTGATCTACAAATTACTTTTGGAAACCCTGTTTCACTACATGAGGAGTGACCCGTAGGAAAAAGTATGCACAAGTTGTGTGCACAAATAAAATTTGTGCATAAATTTGTGCATAATTTAATAATTGTGCATATGTTTATGCACAAATTCGTGCACGGTTTTCGTGTGCACTTGTGCATGCATTTATATACAAATGTATGCACAATTTTTAAATTATGCACAAATTTATGCACAAATTTTATTTGTGCACAAAACTTTTTCCTACGGGGAATACTACTAGTATAACGAATTTAGGTTCATACAAGCATTCGGCTATACCATACCAGTACACTGAGTATAAGATTATCTTCCAAATAAAACATTAGAATATACATGTATTGGTCATCTCTTTAATGATTACAGAACAAAAGCATCTCTGTTTAATGACGAAAAACAATCAGTGTCGAGTTGAACGAAATTTAAAAAGAAAAATTCATGAAAGTACTTTCGTTGACGTGAAAAAAAAGGAAAAAGACTCCCATATATAGATCAATTGTCCAGTGGTTTTGCAAGTAGCAATAATGTGCTGCATGATGGAATCCATGCGCGTCTCAGCATGAAAATAGTTCAAATCAGTTTTCCAGCCAAGAAGTGCACGGTTTCGGACTGAAACCCCATCGCACGCAACTTTAGCAATGTGCTGTCGTTTGAGCCGGAAACCGCGCGCGTCTCGGCTGTGGAACGGCAGTGGCTTCAGCGAGCCGAAACTACCCGAGTTCAGCGCGCGAACCGGGTACGTTCGGCCTCGTAACGCCATCGCACGCAACTTTACCGATGCGCTGTCGCTTCGGCCCGAAACCGCGCGAGTCTCGGCTGTTTAACAGTAGTGGTTTCAGCGTGCGGAAACCACTCGAGTTCAGCGCGCGAACCGGGCGCGTTCGGCCTCGAAACGCCATCGCACGCAACTTTAGCAATGCGCTGTCGTTTCAGCTCGAAACCGCGTGCGTCTCGGCTGCGAAACGACAGTCGTTCCAGCGCACTGGAACGAGCGACGTTTCATCACTCAACGGCTGGCGTTGTGCGCCTTTGACTGTCCCGCGCGCAAGTATAGCGTACCGCGACTTCTGTAACCAGGCGCGTCTTATTTTTTTTTCCGTGTATCTTATCAATGGGTGGGAACGTTCTTAAGATAATGTTAAATGAATAATAATGTCATTATATGTATTTTTATGTTATAAATTTTTATTAAAATTTATTTAAGGGTGGGATGTGATCTTCTCGAACGAGATTCTTCTGCATAATTTTCTGTATAATTTTCTGTATAATTATGATCGAGCTTCGCCCGCCTTCGGCGTCCGAATTCGATCGTCCAATTATGCTTCATGTCTCGTTCTCGAGATCACTAAGTAGATGTTTAGAGTGACTATTTAGTCTCTTATTTCAGCAATTCTAAGATCTAGATAATTACGAACTTCGTTTGAAAAAGAAAACTATTTAACTTAAATACTTTAAGTATCAAAATCAGCTACTGGACTAGCTTTATTAGAATCTACCACATATAATAGTTATGTTTATAAAATCGAACTACATCCCATTGTTTATCTTAATAATTAAATCATTTGAACTAAAACACTTTCAAACCTAACATTTTAGTTTCTAAGTTTTGACTGTGATATTATAACATAGATACGACATTGAGGAAACTGAAAATTAGTCGTTGACACATTGAAATCTTAATATATATTGTGTATTTCTTATGTTTTTATGTAATTTTCTCGTATTGAAAATGATATTATTATTACGCAATGTTTTAAAACTTTTTAAATCTTTTACATGTACAATAAACGATTATTATTATTATTATTCAATCACTAGAGTCTCTCAAAAATGTTATTATTATTATTATTATTATTATTATTCACTTAATAATTTGATTAACCCAACTGAAATCAACCATACTTCATACTCTTGTAGAATATCTTTGTTCTCCAAGACTATGTACGATATTTCTTTAGAATTTTGTAATCATAAAAAAAAATTATAATTATGTTAAATTATCACAACAAACTCGCGAAATTTTTTCTTATATAAGTATATATTGATCGAATACACAAATTACTAAGTTTTTAATAATACTAAAGTCAGATTACGGATAGACACTACTATCGCTCTATTTTACTTGAATAAAGAGGAAAAGTTCCAATTCAAATAATAACTAAATTAATTTGGCTGCTTTTACCTACACTGAGAAAAGAATTTATTTCTGACAATGAAATATTTAATCACAATGTGATAACAAAAATATTAAATGTGTAACGGGGATACGTCCCCGCATACACGCAACACACGAAGATACACACACGCACTCACGCACACAGCCAAACGGCGCGAGCAAACCAATTGAAGAGGCAAGGCGGCAGGAGCCGCGCACAAGCGGCACGAGTGAAAGTGAGAGAAAAGGTAAGAGAGAGAGAGAAAGAGAGACAACAGGAGCGAGAGGTGTCGCGACGGAGCTTGCGACAGGAGAACAGTTTCGATTCTGGCGGCGAGAGAGGCGGACGGAACGAAGGGGAGCGGGGAAGAGACCAGGGGGATAGCAAGCCCCAAGCCGCCCGACAAAGAGGCGACGGGACGATAGCACCGCGCTGAGGCGCGCGCCCCGGCCTTCACCGCCGCAGTCTCCTTCGCACCCGAGCTCCGGCACCCTACACCGCCTCCTCCGACGCCGCTCCCAGTCGGCGGCAGCCGAAGCATCTCGGCCGGTCATCGGGCGAAACTGTTGGAGAGGACCGACGCCGTAAACACCGCACCGCCCTGCCACCCGTGTGTGACCCAGTAAGTGCACGTTCTCTCTGCGCTGGCTGAAGGTGGGTCGGTCACATCGCTAAACCGGCTCACCGACGGGGCCACCTATCTCTCTCTCTCAGTGCGGCCCTGGTACCACGACCGAACTACGGCACCGAGACAGGTGTCCGTTCAACGCGCCCCGCCTTCTGTAGACCGCCGACCCGCGCGTATCGACAGCGGTCGATGTATCCGCGAGCGACCGCAGCCCGTGTACTGCGACGATTATCGCCGAGGTCCTGCGGACCCATGTATGAGTAAGCGCGATTAATAAAGACTTTTTTACCCAACGCCCTTGCCTTGTCATTCGAACCTGCGCGAGTCCCCGTAACTCCTACTGCGCGCATGCCATCATCATTGTCAGATTCAGATTCAGATTCAGCAGCTGCCACCCAGGTAAGACTTGAGCAGCAGCGGACGCACGCCCTACGCTGAGCAGCCCGGCGACCGTCCGAGCGCGAGCTCCCTGAGCGAGCTCCCGCATTTTGTCAACGCGGCGAAAGGACGGACAGCGGTCCGACCTGGGGAAACGCTCGACCTGTAGAGTCGCAGACCCCGTCCCAAAACCACGTTACAAATGAAGAGAATTATAATATGATATTAAGACAATCTATATATATTTGAATTAATGAGTCGTGTAATAACTTCAATGACGCCTTAATTCTTTCAATTACTTTTTCTTTCAATAAAATGTATTTAAATGATTCAATTAGAAATTTTTTTTTTCAATGTATAAACGAATAATCTACGGTAATTCATCTGATATTTTACCTTTACAGAAAAATTTAGACGAAACTAAAGCATCAGAATAAACATTCTTGATATAGATTTGGTGTTGACTGAGACCACCAATTACTTGACTCAAATAATAGTTTATCCATATCACTTTGTAAGAATCTTGAAAGGGTTGTTAAAAAATGCCTTTATAAGACCTACACGGATAGAATTTTACTGTAAAAATTACCCTGAAATTCGCGGGAATAATTACCGTGACCATTGGAATCGCGGAACACCAGAACGGTCCGGAACTTTTTATGGTGCGCATAAGAAAATTTCCCGTGATGTCTCGGTAAAAATTTCGGGTTTCAAAAAATTAGTACTAAACTGTTTAATTAAATTTTTTGCGTTTGTTCATGCTTTATCCAATGACCTCTCAACATTATTCAAAATTTTAGTTTTTTATCACAATATTTTACTTATTTGGCAAAAAATATATAGCAATGTATCTATTATAAAGACAACGATCTGCATTTATAGGTTATGTACACGTCCAAAACGTCTAATTTTTATAAAAGAAAAATAATCAAGGCTATTAAAACTGTTGTAATAGATAAATAATTACGTGCATAAGCATGTAAACAAATAATTGCTTATTTTACTCTATTTAAACACTAAATATTAATTAAAATATTACTTGAATTAAATCTTTTGCATTTATTATTTTTAGATATATTATTAGATATATTATTGTATTAGAATAAATAAAAAATGCATTGATTTTAATGTCACTTAAAAATTTTATTATTATAACCAATTTCTTACAATAAACGTTCTACTGTCTGATACTTTTACATAGTGAGTTAATGTATATCCGGAGATTTCTTCGTCTGATAATAAAAACCATTTAGATTTTAAACTTTCCATTTCGTAAAGATCAAAATGTTCATCTAATGCTACATCGGTGTATAATTGAGCTATTATGCTAAATCTATTATTGTCTCCAACCATAAGACTCTCAATTTTATAAAATTGTGGCCCATTTTCATTTGGCACCATTATCATACTGTTATTTTTAATTTCCGATCCTTCGTATGTCAGACACTCTGTTACAAAGATAGAACGCGAAGTTTTAATTTCCTCGGGCAGTAATTAAAAAATTACAGGAAATCCTGGTAACGAAGAGACGGGTATTTTAACAGTTTTTAAACAGCAATTTTTTTGGGCTGGTAGAGAATACTTTTGCTGTAATAGACGGTAATTAAGCCTTAACTGATCTTTAACAGCGGTTGTCCGACAGATATTTATACGGTTCGTCGACACTTTTGACACAATTTTCCCTTCTCGATTTTTGCTTTCATATCGGATACATGAAATTTTCCATAGGGGACCAACGAGTATATAGATTTTGCTATAATGCGTTAAAATGTGATGTTTTGGCTTCAGGGAACCAGGAAACAAATTACTTAATAACTGTAAATATTCTGATATTTGTAGGCTTATCCATTTTTCAGCGTTTGGAGGAAGAGCTGGGCTTACTAATATTTCAACGATGTTACATAGTTGTTTAAGAAGAGCCCATGTCTTATTCTTCAAGGGAATGAAATGCCCTACAATCAGACGAATATGTCTAATAAGACATAACATTTCCGAAGCTGTCATTATTATCCGTTTCTCATCAATATGCCTTTTGAGAATTTCAGGTGGCTTATTTTGGTGTTGTCCATATTCGAATCCCCTTATTAAGTCATTCAATTCCATCAAAGTGAAAAAATGTTGGACTTGAATAAATTCATGTAAAATTCCAGCTAAATCATACTGTGCTATGCCTTCCAGGACGTCATGCATGACATCGA
Source organism: Torymus aiolomorphi (assembly GCA_036365515.1). Taxonomy (NCBI): domain Eukaryota; kingdom Metazoa; phylum Arthropoda; class Insecta; order Hymenoptera; family Torymidae; genus Torymus; species Torymus aiolomorphi. The sequence continues at coordinate 22,160,394 of CM070873.1, read as the reverse complement.
CTGATAAATTACGCGTTACATGAAAGTCATTGATAGCATGAAAAACACATTCCTCTAATACGCCTGTTTGTTTACTATTCTTCTGTAAAATGTCTTTTTTGTATTTTTCTTCTGTTCTAGTTTTACATTGGCTGTCGTTGAAAATCGTTTGAATATTGTTCTTTGTTGTACAACAAAATCTACAAAATAAAGTAGAATTAAAACTAGGGTTAAAATCAAGAATTTGATTCAAACTCAAATTGTCCCCTATAACCAAACAAAGTTTAAAAAATATCTGTTTTTCTTCGGTAGGTAACTTGATTGTAATGCCAACTTCTTCTAAATAGTTGAATTCGTCGATCATTTTTTGAAAAACAATTTTATTTCCAAAAGTAACTCGGTCTAGTGCATTAAACAGAGCGCACAAAAAATATTCTCAACTTTAGATTGAATATTTAAGGGTAAACATGGGATTGATACGTAAACAGCACCGCATTTCGCAATTCCTCTATGACTACCAAGAGGATTGTTATTTTCGTAGTCGTCGAAGTATAAAAAAAGGGGCAAAACAGTTCTGTCGTTACACTTTTTTATTGTTTCTTTCCACAATGACGCTTGAATGAAATTTGTAAGAATACTATCTTCTTGAAGAGAATCTATGTATTTTATGATATCATGAAACATCATCGGAATTTCCAAAAAATTTTTTAATACTAAACGCAAAGGTATTAACTCTGCCGTAGCTGGTACCAGACTTAACGTTTTCACACCGTTAATATATACAAAGTCCTTTCTTTCTCCAAGAAGATAACTTTCTGGTTTTATGTATGTATTCAAAATTTCAAATGTATTAAGAGCATGCCATTCTGTAGATATACTATTTATTTTTTATTGACTTTATCAATATTCTCTTCAAAAATGTTATCAATGGTTTTAGTTATTGCGCTCGTGCTGTCAAGAGCTCTAAGTGATTGTGAGACGTGTTCTTTTAATAAAGTCATTGTGTTACGTATCAATCCATGGCTATCTTGAATTATATTTTCAGCCTTATTGCGAGCAAGGTCTGGATGGGCGTAGAGTTTTGCAGCAAAAAGAACAATATCTTTACCAATGCTATTAATAGAAGATATATTATTATCATTAAACACCTGCACACAATCATCTAAATAGTTTTGTTTTATAGTATTTGTAGATATTTCTTCTTCAGTTATTGTTGAGTCCAAATCGAATTTATCTTCTGGTAGTGAGTCGTGAGACGCTGGCGTACAATCATCTAAACAGCCTTGCTTTACAGTACTTGCAAATATTTCTTCTTCTACTACTTTTGACTCAGATTCCAATTTATCTTCTTGTAATGAGTCTCTAAAATTTATATCTGCATCACACGATAGGGTTTCTTTTTGGATCATGGCACTGTTGTAAAATAATTCTATTTTATCAATTGATTTAATTGATTCCAATGATTTTTCTAAATTATGATTTGAGGTAAGATGCTTTCGAAGCGCTCTAAGACTTCCGAAAGACCGCTTACAATTTTTATTACAAGTATAATAATTATGTTTATTTTTACTGTGTGAATATTGTACATGCCTTAAAAAGTCATTTTTAGTGATAAGGCAAGCCTTACATTCAGAACAACGGAACATTGTTCGTTATTGTAATATTTTTTATAAAAATATGTTATAAAAATAATTATTTTAGAATTGTTCTTAAGATTAATATCTATTAACATTTTTTATGATTACTTAAATATTAAAACATTTTGGTATTTGTTTCACATTTAAACTATTTCCTTTTTATAAATTTATATAAATACTGAACTCTGAATACAAATTTTCTTCCTATAAAACTATAATTGAAATCTAATTTCCATTCATAGGGTTTTCTTGAATACGTTCATTTGCAGTAATAATACTTCTAACATCTCCTAATAGAGCATTAACAGATCTATTGCAATGATCGGTTTCAAAATGAATATCATAAACAGCCTTTTAGATAAATAGCCATAAAGATAATGCTCTCTTTGAATATGCGCAATCCAGAGCAATACTTATCTTAAAGCACAAATCAATCGCTTTCAAAGATGAATCTGCTTTGTATAATACGTCATTAACGAGGACATATGCAGCTTCGATGCCAAGCAGATTACCAACGAATGCAGGTAATGGCTGACAAGTGAGATGCTCCACCCTCAGTTTCTCTTTGTAATTTCTAATAGACGATTCAACGTTACCTGCAGTCTGAAAATGATAACAAGCCAATAAGTTAATGAAAATGATTATAAATAATATATTTAAAAAATAAAACACCTCTACGTATAAGAAAAGCGATTCTCGTCTCTCCTGCATGGATAGTTTGCGTGCAGGTTGATTATTTTCTGTATTTTTTTTTGCATTGGGTGCATCAATAAGATATGGAAGCATATAAAATATAACAGTATCCTTGTTATCTGAAAATATGAGTTTTCTGATTAATATACGATATAGTGTGTGTGTGTGTATGTGTGTGCGTGCATGCGTGCGCGTGCGTGCGTGCGTGCGTGCGTGTGTGTGTGTGTGTGTGTGTGTGTGTGTGTGTGTGTGTGTGTGTGTGTGTGTGTGTGTGTGTGTGTGTGTGTGTGTGTGTGTGTGTGTGTGTGTGTGTGTGTGTGTGTGTGTGTGTGTGTGTGTGTGTGTGTGTGTGTGTGTGTTTGTTTGTTATTACACAATTTATACTTACGAGCTAGTAGTATGGGTAGCAAATGTATAAAAGCTTTTTCCTCTACAGTCTTTATTTTAGGACTTGATTGTAATAATTGGATTAAATGCTCTCGAATAAGAGGCCACCTATTATTCAATGGATCATTAATCCCTGGTTGCAAATATGTTCAAAATCAGAAACAAGCTAAACAATATAAAAAAAAAATATTAATTTATATACATTATACATATTAATCAAGAAACTTGAAATATTGTAATAAAAAGCATATTTTACCAATTTTGCACCTCTCTGAATTGAAAGACAGTGAAATTTTGCATAATATTCATGAATAGAAGTATTATCCTTTTTCAGAAGCGATTGCCTCGAATTGAATGTTGATTTCCATTTTAGAAGTAATTCATTCGCAGGTTCAACATGTGTTTCAAGCCATTGAAGATTCGCATGTTCGTCTTCTGTAACCATAAATTGTATATAAAACTAGTGCTTATATACTATAAACAATAACATTGAAACAAAATTTACAAGAGTCTTTCATTATATTTACAAATATGCAGCTAAACTATTTTATATGATAGATGTCTTAATATTTTTACCTGGAATTAGATCAACTGTTGGATTATTTTGTTGATAATTTTTCCTCTTAGAAGGTTTTACTATTCCTGCACGCCTATATTTTTTTCTTGTGTATTCAAAGTGATCAAATAGTGCCCCACTTGGATTGATTTTATGTTTGTCTACCTTGCGGTATGGTTGATAGTACGTATCTCGATTCTCACTTGGAAACAGTTCTACAATTTGATTACCCAGTTCAATAAATCTTTGGGATCGAATTCTACATAAAAAAGTATATAACAATCATTACGCATGAAAAAGTATTATAAAATATATGATATAAAAGTGTACTTTAAAACAGGACCTATAAACTAATATAAAACAATTGTCAATATAAAACTTGTAATATATAATTAATGATCATAAAATCCATCATTAACAAATAAAACTCACTGAAACTGTTCTAATTGTTGTGGTTGACCTCCAATTACAACTGGTTGAAAAATTTGATCCTTTTCATTTTGGATTACCAATCTTGATAGAAGGTTTCTAGTGTTTCTACGAAAAAGCTTATTTTGTTCGTATGCCTTCAATACAGTTTTGCCATCTGCAGTTTTATTCAGCAGTTGATAAATTGGCTGTTATATATATATATATATATATATATATATATATATATATATATATATATATATATATATATATATATATATATATATATATATATATATATATATATATATATAACAGATTTACTTGTAGATTATGAAGACTTTGCCGATGTAATGAGAAATTACTGGCAATACTGGCATACATTACTACTGGTGCTGCTCCTTTGATAAGAATCTGTTCCAGAGATTAAAGACTGTGAGAAAATTCTATAATCTGAAATGAAAAAAATTTTCACAAAGTATCTATTTTTTATTTTTATTTTAAGTATATATATATATATATATATATATATATATATATATATATATATATATATATATATATATATATATATATATATATATATATATATATATATATATATATATATATATATATATATATATATATATATATATATATATATATATATATATATATATATATATATATATATATATATATATATATATATATATATATATATATATATATATATATATATATATATATATATATATATATATATATATATATATAACTTAAAATAAAAATAAAAAATAGATACTTTGTGAAAATTTTTTTCATTTCAGATTATAGAATTTTCTCACAGTCTTTAATCTCTGGAACAGATTCTTATCAAAGGAGCAGCACCAGTAGTAATGCCAGTATTGCCAGTAATTTCTCATTACATCGGCAAAGTCTTCATAATCTACAAGTAAATCAAGTAATTATTAGACAGACTTTTAGGAGGTGGAATATAAACATGATCTATTACAGAAATCTTTGGAGAATTTAGAACTGCAAAATCACAGCTTTGTAGACAGTGCTACTGCATTATACAGGACAGATTTTGCTGGAAAAGGAGAATTGGCAGCTTGCCAAATGCATTTAGCCAGGTTTCATAGATTATTGCTTAGATTAGCTGATGAATTTGGCTGTGCAGTGGTTATCACTAATCAAGTAGTAGCTCAAGTGAATGGTACAGCTAGTATGTTTGGAGGTGATCAAAAGAAACATATAGGTTACAATATTATTGCCCATGCAAGAATAACTAGACTATTTACGCTTAGATAATCTTGGAGAAAAACTCAGAGAAGCTAGGGGTATACGGCAAAAATATGTAGCACAAAGCATTGAACTTCAAAGTTTGAAAGTCAAGCTTGAATCTATTGATCAAAATTAGTTGGTATCTAAATCATTTTATTTTAAATTTATTTTAAATTGCTCTATGAAGAAATGTCGCTCAGGATGATTCTGTAATGCTCAAACTGTAATAATTACATTGCTGTGTTAACCGTACAACCTTTTTAAATTTGGTAAAATACAAGAGAAAGTAAAAGCAAATGGATGGGAAAAAGTATTTTGCGAAAAAACTTTGTATCAGCTGCTGCTATGGAAATGTTGCGGTTTTTGCCAAGGATAGAGGATCAGGTGATATCAGAGATTTAAGTCCTATTTTTGAAAACTTTAAGTAAAAGCAGCATTGACAGCTGGCTTATACCCAAATTTAATATGTGTAGAAGTCATGAGTTACTGCTACTACAGTTCATGGAGCGAAAGGAGTATCACCGGGACAGTATTTATCAGATAAGTATGAGTAACCTCAAAATTATTTGAGAAAACTTTGTAAAGATACTATGCCTCACTTTTCTTTGAGAAATAGGTTCTTTGTGTATGTTTTTCTTCTTCTGTCTAGGATGCGGAAGCAGACAACCTCATCACCCAGAAAGCAGTAATAGAATTGAGACCCAATGGCAAGTTTATCGAGAAAAGAGGATTATTTGGATTTTGAATACCAATCCTCTTAATTTACCGCCAACATCATTTTATTGTCTTCAAAGTAAAATAGAATTGTGACGCAGTAGTGTATCTGGATCTACGATCCTTGTAAGCCTTTGACATTTATGACATTTATTTGAGATATTAATCTGAGCCTTTGGTTTGAGAAGCATTATTTCTACTTCAACAAATTTAGTCGATGTCAGTGCTTACTCTTAAGCTGTTTTACATATTTACTTATGGATCAATCAAATTATTATGTAATAGATTTATTAATTCAAGTATTTTTAATAAGAATTTCAAGAAAGTTATGTATTAGTGACTGATCAGTGTTTTATAGTATGTTAATATTTGACGTATTCTCAATTAAAAATATAAAACAGATTAGGTATTTTTATTTTAAATTACAAGACTAGCATTAAAAATGTGTAGTAAATATAATACAATGTTGTGCAAATGGATGATGGATTTCTCGCATAGGATTTCTGAAGTAAATTTAAAAAATAAATTTAATAAAATCTATCAATCATAATTTTACAAACATTGAGAAAATAAATCTAAAACAAAATACCAAAAGAAGATATTTTAATTGTATTAAATATCTTCAATATATCAAATTTGGAAATGTGTTTTAGCTTTTAACGGTGCTCTGGAATCCCTTAAATAAAAAAAATATGCTTATTCGATTACTTTTCATTTGTTCAAGTCGCAGCTGGCTCACATAGTTGATTAAAACTTATTGCTGATAAAAGAGACTCGTTTACAACTACTGGCTTCGATTACAACAGTTTATCTCTACATTTTGTCGAAGAAGTAGGACTATAAATCAATTTAATTGAAATTGTCAGCGTCAAAAGAAGAAATGTTATGTGGTTAATTAGAACTGTATAGAAGCATTATCAGATTATAAACTTTATTTTCACAAGTACTAATACTAATACTAAAGTGAAATCATCAATATATGTATGGCTGTGAGCTTCACATTGTGGTTTGGCATGAATACCATTATTGTTTTAGTGACTCAGTTATGGTATATTAAATCATGCAAAACTTACATGTTCAAAAAATCTCTCTACCTTCCACTCCGACCCTGCTCTCTCTCTCTCTCTCTCTCGACTTACTTTCTCAACAAATGTTTAAGCGCTCTACGAAAAACTTTGGTAATTAAGAGCCTAAATATTTTTTTTAAACAACCAACAAGACATTCTGTATAAAAATAATATATTTATAATAATCAAAGGTTCATGCAAAACTTATATGCTAAGAAAAATAAATTATTTCTATTATCTCTAAACAACTGTTAAGTCGATTTACAAAAAAAAAAAATCAACTCCCCCCATCTTCTCTCTCTCTCTCTCTCTCTCTCTCTCTCTCTCGTCTCTTCTTACTCAATAACTGTATAAGGACTCTCCAGGAAAAACTTCGAGAAGAGCCTAAATATTTTTTTGAAACAGCCAACAAGACGTTCTGTAGAAGAATAATGTACTAATAGCAAACTTTATTTTGAAAGATATCTACAGAATTTTTGTTTTTTGTACTTCAATGATGTACTAAGTGTAATAATAATGTACTAAAAATCAAAAACATATTTCAAAAGTACAAAGTTGGATCTTATAACGAGAAATTGAGTAATCATCATTTAACAATATTATCGTTGATGCAATATTTTAATACAGTTCATAATTAATGAATAGCTAGGTTTCCGATACACGGCTAAGAAAGCAATTAATTTGTATTTGCATTTACTTGAAAGGCTGTAAAAATGAAGGGTATTTAAATGAGCTACCACGCATTAGTAGTTCATTAACTGATTTTTAATGTGCCATTGAAGTTTAATCAAGTAAAAAAGGATGCGATAATTTCAGTTGCATTTACAAGCTAGATTCAATCAAAAGCTGTTTGTGATTTCTTTAAAAAAAAAGGAAATATAACTAAAGTTACTCGCAACGCATCCAAGTTCACTTATATATATGAATTATTATGGATGAGCCTTGATTTTCGTGTTCCTGCAAAGTTAATATGTTGGTAACAGAGATCTGAAGACAAACTGCATCTGATCCCAATCGTGTATTTCATTACACTTCTTGTGCATAATGAAATTTTGTGCCAATTAGTTTGTTTGAATTGTAAATTTTGTATGCAAGATGTATATCAGGCTAAATGTATGTTGCTTTGTGTATTATTGAAATAATTTTTATTCTTATGACGATCATAAGAAACTTAAAATTTTATAAATCTCTGCAAATGTTAATAATTTTTTTCATGATTGTACAAATAATAATATTGATAATATAAAACTTTCTATGAAAGTATAAAATAAGGCAAGTATAGACGTTTTTTCTGTATAATCTATAAAAAACAACACAATTTGACTAGTGCTTTTATTTCTTCGAATCTCATCTATTCGTAATATAAGCACTCTCTGCAAATGGTAATAGTGTTCTTCACGACTGTACAAATAATAAAATTATTAATATAAAACATTCTGCGAAAGTATAAAATAAGGCAAGTATAGGCGTTTTTTCTGTATAATATCTAAAAATAATAATATTTATGATTTTTTAAAGGAAATCAAATAAATACCAGTGAAAAAGTCTTCTTTGAGTCATTGTATGCTGAACAAATTATATGTAAGTACATTTAAATTGTTCACTGCAAATCAAACAAACGAAAGTTGTGAAATCAATTATCGATAGTCAAGTAATGCAAACCATTCTCCGAAAAACTGTATGACTATGTTCTCAGAAATGTATTCAAATTTCTTCATTCTTCTATACAAATTAAACACTAGAAAGTACTGAAATCAATTAATTGTAGTCAAGTACCGGCCATAAGAACTTTTCGTACCTCGCGTATAAAATTACATTTTAAGCTCACGTTGTAACTTCAAAATTATTCAGCCAGTAGGCATAAAGTACTACATAACGCCCAAGAGGCCCAATAGCTCACACACTCCTACAAAACTTTATAGTACCTACGTACTTTACGCCCATGTGGGCGAAAATTATGTTAATTATATAATTATAATGCCTTCTTTTTATTTCTAAAATTCATAAGAATTTTTTTAGGTATTTACGAAAAGTCAAAGCCTATATAAAAAAATTACATAGTTACCAACACATCACTATTTTTCATTATTCCTCCTCAATTTTTGAACTTTCTATAATATTATGCATCTTGGAAGGACAAGAGAAGTCTAGAGCTGCTCTAGCAGGGGTGGTCCTTCGATCTCCCGTACATACTTGGCGGGCCCGACGGTTTTCAGTTCAAGGTCTAAGGCATGGTCATTTTCATATAAATATTCATATGTTTAAAGATCAGATAAAATGTATAAATGGATTGCTTCTACATATTAGCTACTGATCTATGAATCTATCACTCTGTTTTTAAATACACACCCGCGTGAAAATATCATATGAGATCTCATATGAGATATGCGCTGTCTGAAATTCTCATATAAGATCTTATATGATATTTACACGGGGGAAAAGGATATAACATATGTTGCTTATAAAAGGGTTAGTAAAATGTAAAGGACTTTTGAGCAGGCTATAAATTTATATGAATTTTTTATTTTATTCTCGTTTAAAAAGGACAGACACAAGGAAAAATATGTTTAGTAATGAAATATAAATCATGATTCTGCACATGTACGAATATGTTGTACTTAACAGCATCAATTAAAAATTAGAGCCAATGTAATTATTTATGGTGGATTTACAAGTATAAATATTGTTAATGCATTTATGCAAAAATTTAGTATTCTACATTTAAGTAGCCCACGTAACTGCAAACCGTCGGGCCCGCCAAGTATGTACGGGAGATCGGAGGACCACCCCTGCTAGAGCAGCTCTAGACTTCTCTTGTCCTCCCAAGATGCGTAATATTATAGAAAGTTCAAAAATTGAGGAGGAATAATGAAAAATAGTGATGTGTTGGTAACTATGTAATTTTTGCTTCCTCATAGAGGAAGCTTTGTGATAGTAAAAAAAAAAAGTTTATGAGATAATGTGTTAGAAATGTTATTTAGCAAATTTGGAATCGAAATACACTATTTTTAGAAAATGTCCGTATGGATGTGTGTGTGTATGTGTGTGTGTGTGTGTGTGTGTATGTATGTCCGTATACACTGATATCTCATGATCTACTCGACCGATTTTAACGGGAGAGTGATCATTTTTTTAGATTTTGCTTCCACAATTGGGGTCAATATTCTATTTTTGTCAAATTTAATTTTTTTTTTTTTATAGCCATTTTTTTATTTTCAAAATTTTTTTTTCGATTTTTTTAATATTTAGAACAAATATTGTTTATATATCATGAATTCTCTGTATGTAGGATAAAATTATCTACAATTTTAAAAAAAAGTCGGTAGCTATATTTCGTCATAAGTTATTGATGAAAACGTAATTTTTTGTAAATAGGTTATATTTCGAAATTAAAAAAAGATATTAACATGAATATTTTTTTGTTTATAAAGGATATTAAGTACTATAACTTACTCTAAAATTTTAGGTTTTTTTATTCATTATTTTTTGAGAAAAAAAATAATTTATAAAAAAAAGTGATTTTTTTTTGTCGTTCAATAACTATAGTAAAATTGGCTTAAACACTTTGAAATTCTTTGTAGGGGTAGATTTTGTATACCAATCGAGTGAGTTCTTTGGGCAAAAGGATTGATCCATAAATTTCGAAGATATTTGAGGTTAAAATTTTTTTCAATTTTTTTTTTTAATCGGAATTTCTCGAGAACGGCTTTATGTATCTAAATGGGGTGGGTGGTATTCGAAAGAGAATTAAATTACCTATATTTTATAAAAAAATTAATTTTCTAGCTATCACGGTTCTTTTGTTATTAACAAAAACGTAAAAATTGAAAAATGAAAAAAAAAGAGTTTTATATGTTCAATTATTACAAGAGTAAAATTGTCTTATTCGCTTCAAAATTCATTGTAGAGATATATTATTGATAGTTCTCGGATGAGTTCTTTTGGCAAAGTGATTCGTTCATAAATTTCAGAGATATTTGAGGTTAAAATTTTTCTAGACATTTTTAAAATCTATTTCTTGAGGATTAATTTATAATTTTTTTTTAATTTAGTTTATAATTAAATTTAATTTAATTTATAAAAAGATAATTTTAGTTTATAATATCTGTGAAAATTATGAACCAATCATTTTGCCAAAAAAAGTCTGCCGAGAACTATCAATAATATACCTGTACAATGAATTTTGAAGCGAATAAGACAATTTTACTATCATAATAGTTGAACATCCAAAACTCATTTTTTTTTTTAATTTTTAAATTTTTACATTTCTGTTAATAACAAAAGAACCGTGATAGCTAGAAAATTAATTTTTTTAGAAAATATAGGTAATTTAATTATGTTTCGAATGCTATAAATTACATTCAAATACATAGAGCTCTAAATATCAGTTGCAAATTTATAGGCAATTGTGATATATATTTTATGTATGTGAAATTTTGGGGAAATGTATAATCTATAAAAATTTGAATAAATTATGTTGGAGTTTTGTTATTTCTGTCTTTCTGAAGTATTAAATTTTAAATATTGGAATTAAAAATTAATTCAAGGAATCAGTAAATTAAGTTTGAGGAAGCTACGTGCCAATGAATTGGCAGCGGTTTTTTATATAGGCTTTGACTTTTCGTAAATACCTAAAAAAATTCTTATGAATTTTAGAAATAAAAAGAAGGCATTATAATTATATAATTAAAATAATTTTCGCCCACACGGGCGTAAAGTACGTAGGTACACACACACACACACACACACACACACACACACGCGCGCGCGCGCGCATGCACGCACACCCACACAACCACGCGCGCGCCCGCGAGCCGCATAAATCTCTTTTATTACGATTATAATTTCAAGTAATAAATTTCAACAATTATACTCAATTTGCAGATAATACCTTGACAAGAACATTTACTTATTTTGAGAATTTTCAATCGTTTAGGCAAATATTCTTTTTAGTTTACATAAATCAAATAAATTTAGTAATCAATCAAGAGAGAAAGTTTTCTATCGATAACTTATTAACTTTTGAATTTTATTAAAACTCAATACTATAGTTCATTAAAAACTGGGATAAATTCTTAAAAACGAATAAAAAAGTGATAGTAGATTGGTTGAGCACAACAGGAAAAATCAATAACGATTGTTGTAAACGAATATCACACGAAACGTACGTATAAGCTCTAAACAGGAAGCGATCAAACAACGATCGTTACAGCTTCGCGAGTCACGCTACCATCCTTACAGAGCTGCAGATTGTGACATCGTCAACATTTTCGCCGAATGATTGTGTTATTTACAAAACTTTATCAACAAAGGAAGTAAAATGACCGAATATAAAAAGGCGGGTCGGCGAAGAAAGAGCGTCAGCAGGAGCAAAAATGACTTTTGCAGTAAAGGGGTTACTGTTCACGTTGGCGTTGGCCTTCGTGGCTTTCGACAAGGAATGTTGCGCTTACGACCTCTCTTGTTCGTGTTCCGAGCCACATAATCTTCCAGTCCAAATTCAGGTATGTTTTATGTTTAGATTATTTTTTATTTTAATTTTATACCCACCTATTTATTCAAAATTTAAATGTCCATTACCATACTTTTTTACGGTTATATAAATATACATATAAAGGAAATATAGAGAAAAAATGCTTTCGTCATCGCATTAAAAAAAAAATCATTCAAAAAATATATAGATATTATATATTGTATAAATAATTATTAATAAGCAATGTAAGAGCTATACAAAGATAATATTGGGCTCAGATTCCTATATATATATACACACACACACACACACACACACACACACACACACACACACACACACACACACACACACACACACACACACACACACACACACACACACACACACACACACACACACACACACACACACACACACACACACACACACACACACACACACACACACACACACACACACACACACACACACACACACACACACACACACTTATCGGGGTTTTGTGTAACCCAATACTGTATATTAGTACCTACAGCTCAGAGTTCCCTATGGCAAGTGACTAAAGAAATAATGGACCCTGGGGTTATAGACTCTAGGTCGGGCCGCATAAACCCCTATATTTAGAAATATTATGAAGCCCGGGCTGCATAATCAAAATCGGGCTCGATAAACCCCTATATATAAAAAAACGGGTTTTATAAACCCCTTTCCAGAAATGTATAATATATGTGTGTGTGTGTGTGTGTGTGTGTGTGTGTGTGTGTGTGTGTGTGTGTGTGTGTGTGTGTGTGTGTGTGTGTGTGTGTGTGTGTGTGTGTGTGTGTGTGTGTGTGTGTGTGTGTGTGTGTGTGTGTGTGTGTGTGTGTGTGTGTGTGTGTGTGTGTGTGTGTGTGTGTGTGTGTGTGTGTGTGTGTGTGTGTGTGTGTGTGTGTATATATATATATAGCAAGACGTATAGGTGAAGAATTTTAGATGAGCCACAAAAAACCTTTTCTAATACACTTTTTCATTTTATTTATTAAATCTTAATTAGTTTCTGGTGTATTTTGATTTTTGTAAAGTTGTGAGAATTCGATTTAATATTAAAACATAATTGGAATTTTAATGAGCAACGTACGATTTCAAATGTTTTTCTCACAGTCGCAATGTATGTATGCACTTTCAATTTATCCACATGTAAATAGTCTATTAGCCTATCAATTGTCATTTACATTTTACCATACTCACTTTTAATATTCTATTAATTCCTCCAAACTTTGTTGTAAATTTTAGTAATAATTTAACAATGCCCTAATATAACAGTCTTGTTTTTAAACATTAACTTAATTAACTAAAAAATCTAGTAAGAAGATTTGTGAAATGACATCTCATTTTAAATTAGACAAGCAAAATCGAAAATTTCAGTTACATCTATCGTTATGATTGTCAGATAATTTTCACATAGCTTTACTATCCAGCTCTGGGAATGCTATTTTTTAATAAACTTTATATTTGTTTAAACAGGGTCCTGCTCCTTACGGCCCAGCTCCCGCTGCTTACGGCTCAGCTTCTTACGGCTCAGCTTCTTACGGCCCAGCTTACGCGGCTTACAGCCCAGCACCCGCCGCTTACGGATCAGCTCCCGCTGCTTACGGCTCCGCTTCTTACGGTTCAGCTTCTTACGGCCCAGCTCCCGCTGCTTACGGCTCCGCTTCTTACGGTTCAGCTTCTTACGACCCAGCTTCCGCTGTTTACGGCCCAGCACCCGCCGCTTACAGACCAGGTCCCGCTGCTTACGGCTCAGCTTCTTACGGACCAGCTCCCACTCCTTACGGCTCAACTTCTTACGGCTCAGCTTCTTACGGCCCAGCTTCGGCTGCTTACGGACCAGCTCCCGCTGCTTACGGCTCAGCTTCTTACGGCTCAGCTTCTTACGGCCCAGCTTCCGCTACTTACGGCCCAGCACCCGCCGCTTACAGACCAGCTCCCGCTGCTTACGGCTCAGCTTCTTACGACCCAGCACCCGCCGCTTACGGACCAGCTCTCGCTGCTTACGGCTCAGCATCTTACGGCCCAACTTCCGCTGCTTACGGCCCAGCACCCGCCGCTTACAGACCAGCTCCCGCTGCTTACGGCTCAGCTTCTTACGACCCAGCACCCGCCGCTTACGGACCAGCTCCCGCTGCTTACGGCTCAGCTTCTTACGGCCCAGCTTCGGCTGCTTACGGACCAGCTCCCGCTGCTTACGGCTCAACTTCAGCTGTTTACGGACCAGCTCCCGCTGCTTACGGCTCAGCTTCTTACGGCCCAGCTTCGGCTGCTTACGGACCAGCTCCCGCTGCTTACGGCTCAACTTCAGCTGTTTACGGACCAGCTCCCGCTGCTTACGGCTCAGCTTCTTACGGCCCAGCTTCGGCTGCTTACGAACCAGCTCCCGCTGCTTACAGCTCAGCTTCTTACGACCCAGCTTCTTACGGCCCAGCTTCGGCTGCTTACGGACCAGCTCCCGCTGCTTACAGCTCAGCTTCTTACGGCCCAGCTCCCGCTGCTTACGGCTCCAAACCTTATGGTTACGCCGCTGGACCCATTAATTACGGCTCCCGATCCCTTCCTTACGGCTCCGGATCACTTTCTTACGGCTCCGGATCTCTTTCTTATGGCCCGAAATCTTACGGTCTCAAATCTTACGGTTCCGGACCTGTGGCTTACGGCTATGGTCCCAGCGCTTACGGTCGACGCCGTTACAGCTCTGGCTCTTACAGCCCAGCCACGTACAGCTATCCTGCAATGTACGACAGCAGCGAGGAATACGACATCTCCTGCGATTAAAGGACAACCTCATCAGTGGCGCAATGACGTCAAGTACGTCTGAGAATTCCAATATTCATCATATGATACTAAAGCAAGAGATAGTATTTATTTATATATGTATCCGATTGTTTTTTACAAACCAAGAATTTGTAAATAAAATATTATTTATTGAAATTTTAGACTAATACTTTTTTATAATTCCATTAACTTATTAAAGATACATTTAAAGATATTAGTTACTATATTTATTTTATTAAATTAAATTAAAAATTAATGAATTACTTTTAATTCATTACACAAAGCGATCATCATTGAGGCAAATATAAAGAAGGTATAGAGTTTTATTCTAGGTCCCTTTATTTCTGATACAACTTTTGGGTGCATATTTAGCTAGCACTCTCTTTGAAATGTCTCTGAAGCTTACAGGCTAGCATTATCCATTATGTACGGTCGATTAGAAAATACAGTCTTCATTATTACAAACATAATTACCGGTTTGTGATCATATTAAGAATGAGGTAGCTTTCTTTATATTTAAATGTAATTGCAACAATTTATTTCAGAAAATTGGGACAATTGATCGTTTTGATAAAACCACTGTATATCAATGGTTTATACTGTTTTTGTTACCTACATGGAAACTTTAAAAAAAATGAAATTACATTACTTTTTTATACACTTTAATTAAATAAATAACTACTGCTATATTCTACAATAAATAAGTACATTAAGATAGGTTTGTATAGCGCCGAAATACTAAAGAATTATTCATAAAAGGTAAATCAAATGTAAAAAAACCGCTGCCAATTCATTGGCACGTAGCTTCCTCAAACTTAATTTACTGATTCCTTTAATTAATTTTGAAGTCCAATTTTAAAATTTAATACTTTATTTTGTATGGTGAGACTATCTTAAACGGTTTGTGACTTTTTATTTTTACTCTTTCTACTTTTTATCATAAAAAAGCAATTATTATTATACAATTTTATATTTTTCAAAAAAAAAAATTCATCGCCCACAAAAAACAAAAAGAAATAGCTAGTGCCAACTGCGTGAAAAAAACTGCGAAAAGAGATACATTGTGAGGTTATATTGCCTTACAAAACTCTTTTCGCATTTTTTTCCCGCAGTTGGATATGGCTAAGGTATACCTATATATAGTGGCCACGCACCCATGTCATATCCTAATACTTATACGTTACCGCCTGGTGCCTTTCATGTTGTATATTCGGTTGTAACCACATGGACACGTGGTTTCTCTTCAAAACTAAATAAATACTCTTTATTATTAATTTAAGTTATTTTTGTTAATACTAGAATATTGGGCGCGCTACGCGCGCCTACAATGTCGCTGTGTTCTCTTGAGTCGACTACAATAATTGTGTAATGTGACTCATTACGTAAATATATTTTAACCCTAACTTACAGTGAAGACGCACAGTTTTTAGTAAACGCGAATCTCCGTCAGATGAAATGCCCATTACAGTGATTCGTTCTTTAAACAATTAATTATATAATCCCACCGCTTTTGAACATCGGTAAAAACAAACTTATTATCGGTACCATATAAACATAAACAAAACGATGGACCTTTATCAACTAAAGATTGAGCAATTATCACATAAACCGAATGAGCTACAGTACCTTGCTCAAAACTTTCTTGTATTTTTTCTACTGAAGTTGCAGTATATGTATATGTAATAGGCATTCCATTTGGATCAAGTGGTAATGCAAACCCAACAAGTTGGTTTGTTTGCTTATCGTATTGAATACGACCTGCAATACGCGTCGCATCTTCACTTAGCCCTACAATTAATGGTAAACCTCTTGAGTCCAAAAATTCTTTCAGTTCTTTAGCTACATTGCCCTTCTACAATAAAACTATACGATTGGCTAATACTGCGGCTTATGGTACTCAATGAAGGAAGCGGTAAATTCGCGTATAAAATTTCATAGAGCATTCTATCTCCTATAGTATATAAATAAGTTGAAAAGAGTTTTAAAGCTTCATCATACCTATTATCGCATTTTTTTCTTATCAATATTTACAAGCACATTTTCAAATATTTTTTTTAAAAAGGGTGTCACATTCTTGGTGTTTTGAAGATCTTGATTTTGTTTGTCAGCTTGAGCATTACATTTTTTATCTGAGAAATAGTGTAATTTTTCTGGTAGAGATCTTTATTTTCATTAATTTGTCTTTGTAACTCGCTAAGTATAGGGAAAAAGCAGTGATTCGTGGTTGATTCAGAGTTACAGTTGAAAACATTTTTTTCATTCTACGCCCTGCTTTAACCTTTAGAGGGCCGGAAAACCACTAAAATGGCACACCCCCTTATCGACACTTTGTCTACGTTCAATCAATGATATATAAGATACCTTTTGTCCCAATTTTTTAAGGTGAATTTCCCTCTCAAAATACCGGCCCTCTAAAGGTTAACAAGATTTTGTGACGGTAAGCGAACATTTAATGAAATATTTTCGGAATGATTTGTTCGGTAATCATCCCGATTCAACATTCCCCCTGATCTTCTTGTTGAAGAATATCAAGTGAAGAGCGAATTAAATGCGAGGTAATACATGATGACTGAGGTGCAGCTAATACATTTTCTGACAATTCTCTTAAGGACGTTCTCCGGGTCGAAACAGCAATTTTAGTTTTTATATTTTTAAATAATGTTTTATTAATTTGATAATCCAAGAGTAAGTACATGTAACAAATATATACTTGAAAGAACATAAGACAATTTTTTTCAGACAAATTCAAGCAATAGTCACTATGGTATTGTTACAATTAAAGACAAAAAGTTCAATAAGTTCTTTAAATTTTTTTATTTTTTATCCGATCTTAACGAAATAAAGCTTATTTTGTTCGTTAAGAAATTTCAGGGGGAGTATCGATGGGAAAATTTATGATACGAGTTACCAGTACGGCGCAATATTAATTTGTTTAAGAAAAGCAAGTCAAGTTTTCATCAAAACTTTCTTAAACAAATTGATATTGTGCCGTACTGGTAACTCGTATCATAAATTTTCCCATCGATACTCCCCCTGAAATTTCTTAACGAACAAAATAAGCTATAAATACTATAAAGCAATACAGACAAATAATACATTGAATGAACCCCCGATTTTGATAAAATTGTGACGTTATAGAGCATTGAATAGTAGGAGATAAGTATTTTTTTTATCTGCGATATGCACTCTAAGGGGGTGAAAATCACCCGCGAAAGTCACCCTCAAATTCACATTTTCTTCAATATCTTCAGTTCTCTTCAACATTTTTCAATAAAACAAAATGGAAAAGAATTGTCACAAGAAACGGAACAAAAGTATATAGGCTTCGATAGTAAGGGTTGCAACCCTTAAATTTAATAGGGGAAAAACTACATTTTCTGAGCATTTTTTTCGTCTAGAATTTTACAGAACTGTTACAAAAATATACAGAAATGTTTTTCTAATATACAATGACAAAAGAAAGTTGACGTGTTTCGGCATTTTCGCACAATATTTTATTATGGGGGTGAACTACCCCTAAATCGTACTATAAAGCAATACAGACAAATAATACATTGAATGAACCCCCGATTTTGATAAAATTGTTATGTTATAGAGCATTGAATAGTAGGAGATAAGTATTTTTTTATCGACTAATATTCACTTCTAGGGAACGAAAACCACCCCTGAAAGTCACACACAAACCCCAATCTCATAAATGACAAATCCATAAACCCCAAACCCACAATCTCCAAACTCATAAGCCTCAAACCCAGAAACCCCAAACCCACAAATCCTCAAACCGTAAACCCCGAAACCCAAATCCACAAACCCATAAATCCCGAACGCACAGATCAAGAAATATCAATCTCACAATATCACGAACCCCAAACCAATAAATCCACATACCCACAAATCTGAAATCCATAAATCTCAATACTACCAGCCGAAGAACCCCAAACTCATAAACCATCATGCACATATCTACAAACCGCGATTGCATAAAAGTCCAATTTCAGAAATGCAAAACTGATTTAGGAATGGATTCAATGTTTGTGGGTTTATAGGCTTGGGGTTTGTCTTACTGTTGGTTTGAGATTTATATTTGGGGTTTTTAGATTTGGGTTAATACTAATGGAAAATTTGGCGTTGTTAGTGCTATATCAACTAATAAATAAGCTGATAAATGTTTATTATAATGATGTAGAATGTTACATTTTAAATACTAGTATTTTAAAAATTTTCAATAACTTTTATGAAGTTTTACAATTAGTTTTATTCATTCGTTATATAATGAACAATAATGGTAGTTTTCAAAAAAGTGTTTAAAGCATAAAGATTGTAACGTACCGAAGTAATGACAACTCTCAGATTTGAGTATTTACTTTAACACTTGAGTTTATTTAAATGTAGTTAGGTGTCGTAACTTGGTAGAGTATAATAATTTTTTAAGAGTTCATGTACTGGACTCGAGCATATATCGATTTAGGAATTTTTCCTCTGTTCTCGGGTAAGATACCGGCGCGCAGTGTGCCGGAGTCCGTGCCGTAGATACAGATAGAAGGTAGGTGGGTTATGCAGGTTAGTAGTTAGCGCTGATTGGCTGCTACCGTGCTGCGTCGGAATCGGGTAAATAGTCGGCGCAGAGGGCCTTCTATCGTGCCGAGAGATAGGATTGCCGGGTAAATAGTCAGCGCAGAGGGCCTTCTATCGTGCCGTGGGAGGTAGGTAAGGTAGAGTTCCTTGAGTATGCCAGGGTTAGGTATATGATTTGACAAATAGTATATCTATAAGTATGATATTCAATGAGTTTATTTGTATGGAAATGAAATTAGATTACAATAGAATATTTACAAAGTTTAACGAGCGCAAGGGGGTCGCCAGCATCACTCACCTAAGCGCAATGCTTATCGGTCAGTGTTCAAGGCAAGCTCGGACACAAGTGCGTGCCGATTCCGAGAATCGGAGCCCTTTATATACTAGTCGATTGTCTGGTCTTCTCTCTTGCGCATGACAATATTTATGTTTACACGGTGACGTCAGAGACGCTGTATAAATAAATGAATAAAATTTTCGCTGGCGCACGCAATCGCATGTTTGTATACATTTGTGCCTTTGGTTTGTTTATATTTTGATCTCGCGTTTATGAATGGGAAAATTTGCGTATAACATGAATGGATGCGTATACTATGAACTGGTCGTGTACGTCACAAGATTTTTTACACCAAGCACAGCGAACTGCAATATTATTGCAGTTTTCAATCTCGCAATGCGTTTTACAAGAATCACCAAAGCTGAAGTCGACAGGGTTCTCAAATTTTCCAGGGTTTACGTCAAGGTAACCACTTTTGTACACGTGTTTGAAATTCCGAACGTTCATAATGAACGAAATATTAATTTAAAGTTTCTAATTCTGGTTAGAATTCCCCGGAGTGTGGTTTACTGGTGACTGCAAGAGTGAGAAGTAAAGAAATACAATTATTATCCGATTTTAAATGTATTAAGTAGCCAAATTCGGCTAAATTTGAAAATGGCAAAAACCTTTCGTTCACTATGAACGTTCGAAATTTCAAACACCTTTTTGTACCAAGAATATTTAATACGATTTTTATACCTTGGGGATGAAAATTGGTTGTGGACTAGAGATTGCAGTTTAATAATATTATTACGTTTATGCAATTCTATATCATAATCCATTAAAATTACTTTGTCTGAAAAATGTCTAACATAATTTTTCCAAATGCGAAAGCCAAATACGTCTAAAGGTTGAATTATTCCGGTAGTTCCTGTAGGAATTTTTTTTATATTTACTTCTTTACTAACAGGTGTAACTTCGACTATTTTAGGGCAATGTCCACTCCAAGAATCTAATAATAATATACTTGTAGAACCAACTTTCGGAAAATATATTTTTTGTAACCAAATTTTAAAATGATCTGAAAAGAATTATATTTTTTAATCTTGTTGTATATTGTGCGGGTGTCATCGTAAAAAGTTTACTTTCGATGAATAAATATTGATAAATACCTGAAGTCAGTTTTCCAGATTTTGATGCTTCAACATGTACATTTGTAGGTCGAAATAAATTAGATTCAACAATCGGTCCAAACTGGCCACTTTTTAGGCACGACCGCTACTCGGGAGAGCCTTATAATTTCACCATAGCGAAAATTGTGCCACTTTGAAAACTAAGAATTTAATATGTGAAAAGTCGTTTCCAGCCCAAATGAGTGTGTTTTAAACGTTTTCTGTGATGTATGTATGTCTGTACGTCCGTATGTAATCAAGTTTATCGATTATCGCAATGAATTTTCAACCGATTTCATCGGGATTGCGGGAAAATACTCCTCTAATTATACCTAAGTGCTGGTTCTCAATTGAGAAAGATCGATGAAAAACTTCAAAATGCGAGCACAAAGAAACATATCAAAAAATCGATTTTTAAGCTTAATGTCTAAAAAAATTAATTTCAAGCTAATGTCTACAAGCCTATCAGTAGGTAAGCTAGGAGAGTTCTGCCCCCCCCCCACCACTCGGCCACCGGCCGTCCTGTGCAGCGCTCTGATAGGTTGAAAGGGGGGGAGGTGAGGCTCCGCCAACTTTCGAGAAGCTTCCATATGTAATGACGTCATCGAATAAAATTTATCCGTATTTTATTGTCACATTTTTGCATGACGGTCAAATGTTTATTTACGAGCGACCCGGGCGGCGGGCGGCGGGCGGCGGCGGCGGCGCGCCCGCGGGGACTAGCATCTTACCGCGTTGACAAGCTGGACGACCGCGGGGATGAGCTGATTCGCGCGGAGATGAGCGTATCATCGCGGTGGTCAGCTGATTTCCGCGGTCATTAGCATATACCGACCCGCGTGTAAGTATATTTACCGCGTTGATGAGCGGACTTTCGCGGGCATTAGCCTACCGTCGCTGGTAAGATATTTACCGCGCGTTTATTTTTTTCGACGTGACCTGCAGGTTTGATGTGTGTGTGTGTGTGTGTGTGTGTGTGTGTGTGTGTGTGTGTGTGTGTGTGTGTGTGTGTGTATACTATATATATACTATATATATATATATATATATATATATATATATATATATATATATATATATATATATATATATATATATATATATATATATATATATATATATATATATATATATATATATATATATATATATATATATATATATATATATATATATATATATATATATATATATATATATATATATATATATATATATATATGTAACGCGTGTCTAGCCGCGATTCTAATCTACCGCGCGAAGGTAGTGAGCGCGCGCGCGCAACTCCTGCGCAGCCGAATCGAGGCGCGCCGCGCGTAGCGAATCGGTCTCGCGACGCGTAAAATGCCCGTCATCCGTCGCGAAGCTGCTAACTGGTTCCCGCGAGAAAAGGGAGCCATCTTCGTGTATACTCTCGTGCTGTGCACATCATCAGCTTGCCATCTCTCAGATTTTAGTGTCCGCGCCGTGCTATTTAGTTTTATTATCGCGAGTGTAGAGTGGAGGCGCCGACCTGCAAGAGAGCGAGAGAACAAGAGAGAGGGCAAGTCCGTGCAGCTTGTGCCACGAGCGAGAGACGGCAGCGAGCCAGACTGCCACCTTTATAAGCGAGAGCGAGAGAGAGAGAAAGAGAGCGAGCGCGCAACTGCCGAGAGAGCGAGAGAGAGAGTCGAGTGCACCGGCTGCTCCTTAGATCGGTAAGTTATATTCTCATCTCGCGTATTCCATGTAAAAGGCTTGCACGGAAATCGCCCCGTGCAAGCTTTCTGTGCCGTGTACGTGCGAGTGTGTGTCAGCTCGCCGTACTTAACACTGCGCTCGAGCATAGCAGCTTCGCCGCGCGCCGTGTAGTTCGCGCGTTTGAATGTTAACGGTCGCGCGCGAAATAACTCTTTGTTCTAATCAGCACAGGCGTTGTGCTTGTAGAGATTAGTAATTGTAAATATATTGTGATATCTAGTTACTCGTCGCGTTGCTCTTTACAACCTGTCCTTCTCCCGGATACCGCCGCCTCCGCGGGAAAACGACTCCGCCGGTCGTTTTCATATCTGAGCATAGCGGCCGCGCGCTTTACTCTTCGTGCGTGCGCTTTTCACTCAGCGATCCAATTAGTTGGAAAGCGAAGTTCGTGTGCGATCTTCGCGTTGTTTTCGGGATTCCAGGAGCAGATCCCCGGGCAAGTCATTTTAGTCTGACACCCGCGGCACCGTGTTCTAGGGCATCGCTGGCCTGTGGCTTGTTGGGATTTTCCCCCACTAGCCATCCCGTTACAACTGGCGCCACAACGTTTTGGGGGTGGAGAGGGACCTGCGACGCGTACGTGATTCGCGGCGAAGCTTGGCGCGAAGAAGCTCAGCAGCGTAGCTGAGCGTAAGCTGCAAACAAAGGCTCTTCGTGCCGCAGCTCGTAGGCGCGTGTGTGCGTGTGCGTGACACAGCCGTGCTGTTGCGAGAGTGCGGTCGAGAGGTTAGGCGTGCGATAGCCAATAACCCTCGACCTAGTGTGCCGACGAGGAGAGATATTGATCGCGGAATTTTTGGAGCGTTGAGGAATTATTGTTAACAATTAAAGTTTTTTAATAACAGTTAATTTTTTAACGACAAAATTTTTTTTAGCGATAATTAATTTTTTTTAATTAATTTTTTTTCTCGTCTCGAAAATTTTTTTTTCTTCTCGTCCTCTCGTATTTCCGATACGAATTATTTTTTTTTGGACGAAAAATAAAATTTTTTTTTCTTTTATCGTGCAGTTAGAAGAAGATCGAGAGAAAGTCGGCAAGCACTCTCGGAACAAAAAGTTGACTGTGCGCCCGAGTAAAAACTCGAGCGCAAAAATCCCCTCGAACTTAAAAATTGTTTTTATTTTTTTTAGGTGAAAATTGTATTGATTTTTTGTGTTTTTGGTGATATTGTCCGTTTTGACACATATATATATTTTTTTTTTCACGTATATTTATTTTAAAATTACAAGTGCGAGTAGTGGAGCGTAATTAATTACAAATCGTAATTACTTACAGAAATAGCTTTTATTTTTTTTAGAGCCGCATACGGGAAATCCTCGTGCATTATCGAGGTTAAGAGCAACCGCCGTAGCTCTTAGAAAGTAACCCGGGGTCGCATTGAAAAAGCTAGCTCACGGGTTGAAAAGGCAAACTCTCTCTGCCATCAATCCGGATACTACTCGCGCTAGTAAAATAAGTTCGTGGGGAAGCGCACAGCCAATTGACACCATGGCCCGATCGTCGCAATTTGCGGAATCTGCGATACTCAATTGGGCGTATACACAGCCCAAAGAGGAAATTATCGAGGCCATGCAAGCCCTTGGTCTGCAGCAGTCAGATCTGCAATCAGTGAATATGCTGACAACGATCAAGTGGCTTATGGGCGATTACAGTGCCGCCGATTTTGTGCCAGAGCCGGAGCTGTCGGAGAAGCAAGCGTTTGCTAAACGCAAGCAGTCCCGAAGGGCGTTCATCGACTTAACGTTGATGAACAAGTCTGGGTCGACTATTGTGGATCCCAATACTGATCCAGACCAACCGCACCCGTTCATTACGCTCCTTGATGACCCGATAGTGATGCAAAAACTCTCGGAGTCTCGGAGGATGAACGCTCCACAACAAGCACATAATGCAGTGGTGGAGCCAGCGGATGAGGCAAACGGCCAGGAGGGTTCCGGGACAGAGATATTGAGGTCTGCAGCACCCACCGGGACATCTCCAGCCGAAGCCGAGGGACAGCTCCAACAGCAACAGCTTCAACAGCAACAACTGCAGCAGCAGCAAATGCAGCAGCAGCAAATGCAGCAGCAGTAACTGCAACAGCAGCAAATGCAGCAGCAGCAAATGCAGCAGCAACAAATGCAACAGCAGCAGCAGATGGAGCAGCAGCGACGGCAGCAACAGCAACAACAGCAGGAGCAGCAGCGGCAGCAACAGCGAAAGCATCAAGAGCAGCAGCGACAGCAGGCGTTGCTAGAAGAGCAGCGCAGGCAACGACAATTCCGGCGGAGTCAAGAACAAGAGTCGTTGTCGGCACAAAATGGGCAGCACGCGTTCTGGCAGCAAACGCGAAGTCCACCGCAGCCACAGAGTTTTGAGTGGCCAAGTGCGGGGGAACAGCGTACCGCAGGGATTGCTGTGGGAGATAACGTAGTCTCAGAACAGCTGCTGTCGGTGATCCATAGACTCGTCAAAGAGGTGGAAGAGCTCAAAGAGAGTGTGCGAATACTCCAAGAAGCTCGACACCCACCCTCAAGCACGCGCTTGGAGGGAGTCCAACTACCGAGTGCGGGCAGGGGACGAGGATCACCACATGTGAACTTTCAGGACACGTTCACATATGTGAATTTTGACAGCAGCAGCCCCAATACTGAATCGCCAAGGGACGCTAGGAGGAATAGCGGAAGAAATCCTACACAGCGTCAGGCGGGGGTGAGCGCTACACTGGACCAGTCTACGAGGCAGACGTACGTGCCTCAACAGACGAACCA
This sequence comes from Torymus aiolomorphi, assembly GCA_036365515.1. Classification (NCBI taxonomy): domain Eukaryota; kingdom Metazoa; phylum Arthropoda; class Insecta; order Hymenoptera; family Torymidae; genus Torymus; species Torymus aiolomorphi. The sequence goes on along the minus strand of CM070873.1, from coordinate 22,134,900 downwards.
TGATGTTGGCCAAATCGTAAGGAAATGGCACATCAAGTTCTCTGGGTCCTTGAAGGAGCAGAGCGTCGAGTTATTCCTCACGAGAGTAGAGGAATGTCGAGCTCTAGCAAATCTGACGTACGACGAAGTACTCTCGTCATTGTCAGAGCTCCTGAGTGGAGTAGCGGCCACCTGGTATAGGAGTAACCGTCATACGTGGCGATCTTGGCAAGACTTCCAAGAGGCCATAATACACATGTATGGCGGTGACAGGGCCATCAACAGCGAATCCTAGCGGAGATAAACGCGAGGACTCAAGGCAGAAACGAACTCACGAGAGATTACGTAGTGAATCTGCAAGCCTTGATTCTCAAGTTAGTTCCGGTGCCTAGCATGCCCCAACAATTGGACATGTTGCACCGGAACATGCGGCCAGAACTACAAAAAATGGTGATGCGTAATCAAATTACGGATTACCGAGGGCTCCTGGATTTAGCCCGGGAGGCCGAATTAGCGCTCGCGGCAGATAAGGTGTATCACTCGCCACCACCGCCAGAGCGCACTTACTTGCCAGAGTTTGCCTACGTACCTACAGAGCCAACCACGGATCAGCGGAAAAAGCAGAATCCAGGAGTGGCGGCGATGGGGCAACAACAGCAGGAGCCTCGAGAAAGCCTCGAGGCTATGTTCCGTCGGGTGATGGCCGAGTGTTTGTCAAGCTTGACAAAGAAAGGTACCGACGGAAATAGTGGGCAAACGCCAAACCCACAGTCGTTCAAGAAGCCCAAGAAAAAGAATAATTGGGAGAACAGGCAGCGGGAAGGCGGGCAAAGTAATAATCAGCCTAGTGGGGGTAGTAGCGCGACCCACCAGGCTAGGCCGCCAAGTCCAAGGAGTAATGGACCTCCACAAAGGCCAGAGTACCGAAGGGGTTACGGCAACGAGCAAAGGGGAAGCGACCGCAACCCCAATGCTGCCGGAAACCAGCAGGGAAACGCCCAAGGGGCAGGTAAACACGGCCACACGCCCGCCCCCAGCTCTCACATCAGCGACCGAGGGTAACTCGGTCCAATTGCCTGAAGGAGAGAGCGAAGAAGTGCCCGCGACTCAGCAGAACGAAGATAACAAGGAAACATGCTCGCGATGGTGGCTTCAAGTAGGTGTAGCCGGCTACAGGCTACGGGCACTCTTCGATACTGGAGCTTCCTGGACTGGGATGAATTCCATCGGCTTACAGCTCGCTACAGCCTGTGGAAAAGAATTAATCCCGGCCAGCGGCCTAACGGCACGGGTAGCTAATGGGCAGAGCATAGCAGTGGTTGGCTATGTGTATCTACCCATGGTCGTGGCAGGCGTGTGCAAGGATGTGCGCGTCGCAATCATGCCAGACCTAGACACGGCGTCCTACTTGCGGGTGAACTTCATTAAGAAGTTTAGCCCCGTCTTAGACCCCACTGACAATACGCTACATCTCAAAGATGATGATGCAAGCGTAAAGTTAGAGTAGCCTCCATAACCGCCAATAATACCGTGTCCGTATCAGCTATAGGGTTGGCGGACCCAACAGAAGAGCAGCGCAAAGAAGCGGAAGCTTTAGTAGCTGAGCTGATGGGAAACGGCCTGGCACCATTAGGGTGTACTTCGTGGGTTGAGCATGCAGTAGACGTCGGCTCCACAAGACCCATAAAACAGAAGTACTACCCAGTATCTCGAAAACTCGAGGAAGAGATGCACAAGCAGGTGGAGGAAATGCTACTCGCGGGTATAATAGAACCTTCGACAAGCGGCTGGTCAAGCCCTGTGGTAATGGTACGCAAGTCCAACGGGAAGTTCCGTTTCTGTGTGGACTTCAGAAAAGTGAACGCAGCGTCAAGGCCAGATGCATACCCGTTACCATACATGGAGAGTATCTTAAGCAAACTGCAGAAAGCGCGATACATATCCACGTTGGATTTAAGTAGTGCGTACCACCAAATACCACTAAATCCGGAGTCCAAAGAGACTACGGCCTTCACCGTGCCAGGCAAAGGGTTATTTCAATTTACAAGAATGCCCTACGGTCTTTCGTATGCCGGAGCGTCCTTCCAGAGGCTGATGGACAAAGTCATCGGCCCCGAACTCGAACCTTTTGCTTACTCGTATCTCGATGACATAATAATAGTCACAGAAACATTCGAGGAGCATAAAGAGGTTCTAAAAAGAGTTCTAGATAGGATAAAGGACGCGGGCCTCACAATAAATCGCGAGAAGAGTGTCTTCTGTCGCGATGAGGTCCAATATCTCGGGGTCATAGTAAATAGGGATGGTTTTAAACCAGACCCCGAGAAAATAAAGCCCATTATGGAATATCCGGTGCCGAAAAACCTCCGTCAGCTGAGACGCTTCCTAGGAATGGCCTCGTGGTATAGAAAGTTTTTATCAAACTTCGCCACAATTGCTGAACCACTGACCGAACTAACGAAAAAGGATCGGAAATACGAGTGGTCAACGGCACAAGAAGAGGCCTTCCAAAAACTAAAAGCGCTAGTTGCTTCTGCACCGATTCTCCACAGACCGGTATCTAACGCACAGTTCGTGGTGCAAACTGATGCGAGCGATACAGGACTTGGAGCGGTGCTATACCAGATAATAGACGGCGACGAAAGAGTCCTAGAGTTCGCTAGTCGAACTCTGAGCGCGGCCGAGAAGAATTATAGCGTGACGGAACGAGAGTGTCTAGCAATTCTCTGGACAATCAAAAAGTTCCGTCCGTATATAGAGGCCTATGACTTCAAGGCCATCACGGATCATAGCAGCTTGAAGTGGCTCCGTGATCTTCGAAACCCATCAGGCAGGTTAGCAAGATGGGCTTTGGAACTACAAAACCACAGTTTCACAGTCGAACACCGAAAGGGCTCTTTGAACAATGTCCCAGATGCCCTTTCGCGGATGTTCGAGGAAGAGGAGCCAGCGGTCGCCGCGTTAGAGCTCGAACGCGATACAAACGACCAATGGTACCTCGAAATTGTGAAAGAGGTTCAACAGCGGCCGCGAGACTTCCCCACGTTCAAGCTGGCGGGGGGGAGACTGTACAAGTACGAACCTGATGAAGTCATAGACGAGTCTCTCGGCGACGATGATGCATGGAAGTTAGCAGTCCCTCACGAAAAGCGACGCGAAGTACTGAGAGAATGCCATGACTTTCCAACTGCTGGGCACTTGGGCCGCGAGAAAACGCTAGAAAGAGTAAAGCGGAAGTATTATTGGCCACACATGTCTCGTGATGTAGCCAGATACGTGAGCCAGTGCCAAATTTGCCAGCAGTGCAAAGTCGAACAGCGCGCTCTAACAGGATTTATGGGACGCCGAATTACAGAGCGTCCATGGCAAATCGTGGCCGGCGACATTATGGGGCCCCTCCCAAAAACCACGCACGGCCACGAATACATTCTCATATTCCAGGATTTGTTCACACGCTGGATTGAAGTAATTCCGATAAAAAGGGCAGATGGTAAATCGGTAATTAAGGGACTCAACGAGCGAGTATGTCTGCGATTCGGAGTCCCGGAGGTGTTTCTCTCAGACAATGGGACTGAATTTAAAAATGCACCATTAGAGGCATTCTTAAAGGAGAGAAACGTGCATCACACGTTTACACCTCCGTATCACCCTCAGGCCAATCCTGTCGAGCGTGTGAATCGAACGGTGAAGACAATGATTATGTCTTACGCAGAGGAAAATCACCGGTCCTGGGATGAGAAACTGAATGAGCTGGCGTTCGCGTACAATACTGCCGAACACAGCTCCACAAAGATAAGTCCTGCCATGCTCATTTACGGCCGACAACCTGACCCACCGAAGACACTAAGGCGGGAGGAAGACAGGTTAGCCGAAGAGCAAGGGCAGCAAGAGGCGATAAACAATTGGGTGGTACGTATGGACAAGCTCCGCGAATTGCACGTTCGGGCGGCGGCCGACGCGCAAGCGGAGCAGGCGAGACAAGCCAAATATTATGACGCTCATCATCGACATCCAGAATTCTGTCTAGGCGATCGTGTATGGAGAGAGAATAAGGTACTATCCTCAGCAGCTGAGGGGATTTCTGCCAAATTAGCCCGGAAGTACGCGGGGCCCTACACGATTGTGAATATTCTAGGCGAAAACACCTACGAGATCCAAGGTGAGGATGGTCGAACGATACGTCCCGTCCATGCGCAGCAACTCAAGAGATACGTCTCAGCAGAAGTAGCCCAGGCGCTACCAGCGAGCGATTCTTCAGACGAACGGAACACGTCAGAGGGACACAGAGTTAGCCGGGGGAATGTACAGCCCCGGGCGACGGCTAAGAGGCGCGGTCCACCTCGTAAGACCGCGCTATTAGTTAGGCCAGGAAAGCGTGCGAGCGATGGCCGGCCTATGCGTGTGGCCGGTCCGACAGAACCCAAGCGAGGCCCAGGGAGGCCAAAGGGTTCGAAGAAGAAGCCCGTACCTGCTGATGCCGGACTAATTAGTCCTCGTAGAACCCGAGCGTATAAAAAGCAATAATTGTGCCGTCCAACTTGTGTCGTACGTACTAACCTGTGTTCGTCTTAATTCTCCAGTCCTCAATCTCACTCCTCCCCGGGATCGATTTACCTGTTTCAGGACATGCAAGGCCTGACTCCCGAAATAGCGGAGACAGCGAAGAAGGTGATCGCTGGATTAATCCAGTGCAATCCTGACCCCGCCGTCATCGATTTTTTGGAGCAGGTCATCCCCGCGGTCGTCCAGCTTGACAACGCGGTAAGATGCTAGTCCCCGCGGGCGCGCCGCCGCCGCCGCCCGCCGCCCGGGTCGCTCGTAAATAAACATTTGACCGTCATGCAAAAATGTGACAATAAAATACGGATAAATTTTATTCGATAACGTCATTACATATGGAAGCTTCTCGAAAGTTGGCGGAGCCTCACCTCCCCCCCTTTCAACCTATCAGAGCGCTGCACAGGACGGCCGGTGGCCGAGTGGTGGGGGGGGGGGGGCAGTAGAAAGAGTAAAAATAAAAAGTCACAAACCGTTTAAGATAGTCTCACCATACAAAATAAAGTATTAAATTTTAAAATTGGACTTCAAAATTAATTAAAGGAATCAGTAAATTAAGTTTGAGGAAGCTACGTGCCAATGAATTGGCAGCGGTTTTTTTACATTTGATTTACCTTTTATGAATAATTCTTTAGTATTTCGGCGCTATACAAACCTATCTTAATGTACTTATTTATTGTAGAATATAGCAGTAGTTATTTATTTAATTAAAGTGTATAAAAAAGTAATGTAATTTCATTTTTAAAAAAGTTTTCATGTAGGTAACAAAAACAGTATAAACCATTGATATACAGTGGTTTTATTAAAACGATCAATTGTCCCAATTTTCTGAAATAAATTGTTGCAATTACATTTAAATATAAAGAAAGCTACCTCATTCTTAATATGATCACAAACCGGTAATTATGTTTGTAATAATGAAGACTGTATTTGTTAATCGACCGTACATAATGGATAATGCTAGCCTGTAAGCTTCAGAGACATTTCAAAGAGAGTGCTAGCTAAATATGCACCCAAAAGTTGTATCAGAAATAAAGAGACCTAGAATAAAATTCTATACCTTCTTTATATTTGCCTCAATGATGATCGCTTTGTGTAATGAATTAAAAGTAATTCATTAATTTTTAATTTAATTTAATAAAATAAATATAGTAACTAATATCTTTAAATGTATCTTTAATAAGTTAATGGAATTATAAAAAAGTATTAGTCTAAAATTTCAATAAATAATATTTTATTTACAAATTCTTGGTTTGTAAAAAACAATCGGATACATATATAAATAAATACTATCTCTTGCTTTAGTATCATATGATGAATATTGGAATTCTCAGACGTACTTGACGTCATTGCGCCACTGATGAGGTTGTCCTTTAATCGCAGGAGATGTCGTATTCCTCGCTGCTGTCGTACATTGCAGGATAGCTGTACGTGGCTGGGCTGTAAGAGCCAGAGCTGTAACGGCGTTGACCGTAAGCGCTGGGACCATAGCCGTAAGCCACAGGTCCGGAACCGTAAGATTTGAGACCGTAAGATTTCGGGCCATAAGAAAGGGATCCGGAGCCGTAAGAAGGTGATCCGGAGCCGTAAGGAAGGGATCGGGAGCCGTAAGAAAGGGATCCGGAGCCGTAATTAATGGGTCCAGCGGCGTAACCATAAGGTTTGGAGCCGTAAGCAGCGGGAGCTGGGCCGTAAGAAGCTGAGCTGTAAGCAGCGGGAGCTAGTCCGTAAGCAACCGAAGCTGGGCCGTAAGAAGCTGGGCCGTAAGAAGCTGAGCTGTAAGCAGCGGGAGCTGGTCCGTAAGCAGCCGAAGCTGGGCCGTAAGAAGCTGAGCCGTAAGCAGCGGGAGCTGGTCCGTAAACAGCTGAAGTTGAGCCGTAAGCAGCGGGAGCTGGTCCGTAAGCAGCCGAAGCTGGGCCGTAAGAAGCTGAGCCGTAAGAAGCTGAGCCGTAAGCAGCGGAAGCTGGTCTATAAGCGGCGGGTGCTGGGCCGTAAGCAGCGGAAGTTGGGCCGTAAGAAGCTGAGCCGTAAGCAGCGGAAGCTGGTCTATAAGCGGCGGGTGCTGGGCCGTAAGCGGCGGGTGCTGGGCCGTAAGAAGCTGAGCCGTAAGCAGCGGAAGCTGGTCTATAAGCGGCGGGTGCTGGGCCGTAAGCGGCGGGTGCTGGGCCGTAAGAAGCTGAGCCGTAAGCAGCGGGAGCTGGTCTGTAAGCGCCGGGTGCTGGGCCGTAAGTAGCGGAAGCTGGGCCGTAAGAAGCTGAGCCGTCAGAAGCTGAGCCGTAAGAAGCTGAGCCGTAAGCAGCGGGAGCTGGTCCGTAAGCAGCCGAAGCTGGGCCGTAAGAAGCTGAGCCGTAAGGAGTGGGAGCTGGTCCGTAAGCAGCCGAAGCTGGGCCGTAAGAAGCTGAGCCGTAAGCAGCGGGACCTGGTCTGTAAGCGGCGGGTGCTGGGCCGTAAACAGCGGAAGCTGGGCCGTAAGAAGCTGAACCGTAAGAAGCGGAGCCGTAAGCAGCGGGAGCTGGGCCGTAAGAAGCTGAACCGTAAGAAGCGGAGCCGTAAGCAGCGGGAGCTGATCCGTAAGCGGCGGGTGCTGGGCTGTAAGCTGGGCCGTAAGAAGCTGAGCCGTAAGAAGCTGAGCCGTAAGCAGCGGGAGCTGGGCCGTAAGGAGCAGAACCCTGTTTAAACAAATATAAAGTTTATTAAAAAATAGCATTCCCAGAGCTGGATAGTAAAGCTATGTGAAAATTATCTGACAATCATAACGATAGATGTAACTGAAATTTTTGATTTTGCTTGTCTAATTTAAAATGAGATGTCATTTCACAAATCTTCTTACTAGATTTTTTAGTTAATTAAGTTAATGTTTAAAAACAAGACTGTTATATTAGGGCATTGTTAAATTATTACTAAAATCTACAACAAAGTTTGGAGGAATTAATAGAATATTAAAAGTGAGTATGGTAAAATGTAAATGACAATTGATAGGCTAATAGACTATTTACATGTGGATAAATTGAAAGTGCATACATACATTGCGACTGTGAGAAAAACATTTGAAATCGTACGTTGCTCATTAAAATTCCAATTATGTTTTAATATTAAATCGAATTCTCACAACTTTACAAAAATCAAAATACACCAGAAACTAATTAAGATTTAATAAATAAAATGAAAAAGTGTATTAGAAAAGGTTTTTTGTGGCTCATCTAAAATTCTTCACCTATACGTCTTGCTATATATATATATATATATATATATATATATGTGTGTGTGTGTGTGTGTGTGATTGTGTGTGTGTGTGTGTGTGTGTGTGTGTGTGTGTGTGTGTGTATATATATATATATAGGAATCTGAGCCCAATATTATCTTTGTATAGCTCTTACATTGCTTATTAATAATTATTTATACAATATATAATATCTATATATTTTTTGAATGATTTTTTTTTTAATGCGATGACGAAAGCATTTTTTCTCTATATTTCCTTTATATGTATATTTATATAACCGTAAAAAAGTATGGTAATGGACATTTAAATTTTGAATAAATAGGTGGGTATGAAATTAAAATAAAAAATAATCTAAACATAAAACATACCTGAATTTGAACTGGAAGTTTATATGTCTCGGAGCATGTACAAGGGAGGTCGTAAGCGCAACATTCCTTGTCGAAAGCCACGAAGGCCAACGCCAACGTGAACAGTAACCCCTTTACTGCAAAAGTCATTTTTGCTCCTGCTGACGCTCTTTCTTCGCCGACCCGCCTTTTTATATTCGGTCATTTTACTTCCTTTGTTAATAAAGTTTTGTAAATAACACAATCATTCGGCGAAAATGTTGACGATGTCGCAATCTGCAGCTCTGTAAGGATGGTAGCGTGACTCGCGAAGCTGTAACGATCGTTGTTTGATCGCTTCCTGTTTAGAGCTTATACGTACGTTTCGTGTGATATTCGTTTACAACAATCGTTATTGATTTTTCCTGTTGTGCTCAACCAATCTACTATCACTTTTTTATTCGTTTTTAAGAATTTATCCCAGTTTTTAATGAACTATAGTATTGAGTTTTAATAAAATTCAAAAGTTAATAAGTTATCGATAGAAAACTTTCTCTTTTGATTGATTACTAAATTTATTTGATTTATGTAAACTAAAAAGAATATTTGCCTAAACGATTGAAAATTCTCAAAATAAGTAAATGTTCTTGTCAAGGTATTATCTGCAAATTGAGTATAATTGTTGAAATTTATTACTTGAAGTTATAATCGTAATAAAAGAGATTTATGCGGCTCGCGGGCGCGCGCGCGTGTGTGTGTGTGTGTATCTACGTACTTTACGCCCGTGTGGGCGAAAATTATTTTAATTATATAATTATAATGCCTTCTTTTTATTTCTAAAATTCATAAGAATTTTTTTAGGTATTTACGAAAAGTCAAAGCCTATATAAAAAAATTACATAGTTACCAACACATCACTATTTTTCATTATTCCTCCTCAATTTTTGAACTTTCTATAATATTACGCATCTTGGAAGGACAAGAGAAGTCTAGAGCTGCTCTAGCAGGGGTGGTCCTCCGATCTCCCGTACATACTTGGCGGGCCCGACGGTTTGCAGTTACGTGGGCTACTTAAATGTAGAATACTAAATTTTTGCATAAATGCATTAACAATATTTATACTTGTAAGTCCACCATAAATAATTACATTGGCTCTAATTTTTAATTGATGCTGTTAAGTACAACATATTCGTACACGTGCAGAATCATGATTTATATTTCATTACTAAACATATTTTTCCTTGTGTCTGTCCTTTTTAAAGGAGAATAAAATAAAAAATTCATATAAATTTATAGCCTGCTCAAAAGTCCTTTACATTTTACTAACCATTTTATAAGCAACATATGTTATATCCTTTTCCCCCGTGTAAATATCATATAAGATCTTATATGAGAATTTCAGACAGCGCATATCTCATATGAGATCTTATATGTGATGTCATATGCAATTTTATATATTATGGGATCTCATATGAGATCTCATATGATATTTTCACGCGGGTGTGTATTTAAAAACAGAGTGATAGATTCATAGATCAGTAGCTAATATGTAGAAGCAATCCATTTATACATTTTATCTGATCTTTAAACATATGAATATTTATATGAAAATGACCATGCCTTAGACCTTGAACTGAAAACCGTCGGGCCCGCCAAGTATGTACGGGAGATCGAAGGACCACCCCTGCTAGAGCAGCTCTAGACTTCTCTTGTCCTTCCAAGATGCATAATATTATAGAAAGTTCAAAAATTGAGGAGGAATAATGAAAAATAGTGATGTGTTGGTAACTATGTAATTTTTTTATATAGGCTTTGACTTTTCGTAAATACCTAAAAAAATTCTTATGAATTTTAGAAATAAAAAGAAGGCATTATAATTATATAATTAAAATAATTTTCGCCCACATGGGCGTAAAGTACGTAGGTACTATAAAGTTTTGTAGGAGTGTGTGAGCTATTGGGCCTCTTGGGCGTTATGTAGTACTTTATGCCTACTGGCTGAATAATTTTGAAGTTACAACGTGAGCTTAAAATGTAATTCTATACGCGAGGTACGAAAAGTTCTTATGGCCGGTACTTGACTACAATTAATTGATTTCAGTACTTTCTAGTGTTTAATTTGTATAGAAGAATGAAGAAATTTGAATACATTTCTGAGAACATAGTCATACAGTTTTTCGGAGAATGGTTTGCATTACTTGACTATCGATAATTGATTTCACAACTTTCGTTTGTTTGATTTGCAGTGAACAATTTAAATGTACTTACATATAATTTGTTCAGCATACAATGACTCAAAGAAGACTTTTTCACTGGTATTTATTTGATTTCCTTTAAAAAATCATAAATATTATTATTTTTAGATATTATACAGAAAAAACGCCTATACTTGCCTTATTTTATACTTTCGCAGAAAGTTTTATATTAATAATATTATTATTTGTACAGTCGTGAAGAACATTATTACCATTTGCAGAGAGTGCTTATATTACGAATAGATGAGATTCGAAGAAATAAAAGGACTAGTCAAATTGTGTTGTTTTTTATAGATTATACAGAAAAAACGTCTATACTTGCCTTATTTTATACTTTCATAGAAAGTTTTATATTATCAATATTATTATTTGTACAATCATGAAAAAAATTATTAACATTTGCAGAGATTTATAAAATTTTAAGTTTCTTATGATCGTCATAAGAATAAAAATTATTTCAATAATACACAAAGCAACATACATTTAGCCTGATATACATCTTGCATACAAAATTTACAATTCAAACAAACTAATTGGCACAAAATTTCATTATGCACAAAAAGTGTAATGAAATACACGATTGGGATCAGATGCAGTTTGTCTTCAGATCTCTGTTACCAACATATTAACTTTGCAGGAACACGAAAATCAAGGCTCATCCATAATAATTCATATATATAAGTGAACTTGGATGCGTTGCGAGTAACTTTAGTTATATTTCCTTTTTTTTTTTTTTTAAAAATCACAAACAGCTTTTGATTGAATCTAGCTTGTAAATGTAACTGAAATTATCGCATCCTTTTTTACTTGATTAAACTTCAATGGCACATTAAAAATCAGTTAATGAACTACTAATGCGTGGTAGCTCATTTAAATACCCTTCATTTTTACAGCCTTTCAAGTAAATGCAAATACAAATTAATTGCTTTCTTAGCCGTGTATCGGAAATCTAGCTATTCATTAATTATGAACTGTATTAAAATATTGCATCAACGATAATATTGTTAAATGATGATTACTCAATTTCTCGTTATAAGATCCAACTTTGTACTTTTGAAATATGTTTTTGATTTTTAGTACATTATTATTACACTTAGTACATCATTGAAGTACAAAAAACAAAAATTCTGTAGATATCTTTCAAAATAAAGTTTGCTATTAGTACATTATTCTTCTACAGAACGTCTTGTTGGCTGTTTCAAAAAAATATTTAGGCTCTTCTCGAAGTTTTTCCTGGAGAGTCCTTATACACTTATTGAGTAAGAAGAGACGAGAGAGAGAGAGAGAGAGAGAGAGAGAGAGAGAGACACAGACAGAGAGAGAGAGAGAGAGAGAGAGAGAGAGAGAGAGAGAGAGAAGATGGGGGAGTTGATTTTTTTTTTTTTGTAAATCGACTTAACAGTTGTTTGGAGAGATAATAGAAATAATTTATTTTTCTTAGCATATAAGTTTTGCATGAACCTTTGATTATTATAAATATATTATTTTTATACAGAATGTCTTGTTGGTTGTTTAAAAAAAATATTTAGGCTCTTAATTACCAAAGTTTTTCGTAGAGCGCTTAAACATTTGTTGAGAAAGTAAGTCGAGAGAGAGAGAGAGAGAGAGAGCAGGGTCGGAGTGGAAGGTAGAGAGATTTTTTGAACATGTAAGTTTTGCATGATTTAATATACCATAACTGAGTCACTAAAACAATAATGGTATTCATGCCAAACCACAATGTGAAGCTCACAACCATACATATATTGATGATTTCACTTTAGTATTAGTATTAGTACTTGTGAAAATAAAGTTTATAATCTGATAATGCTTCTATACAGTTCTAATTAACCACATAACATTTCTTCTTTTGACGCTGACAATTTCAATTAAATTGATTTATAGTCCTACTTCTTCGCCAAAATGTAGAGATAAACTGTTGTAATCGAAGCCAGTAGTTGTAAACGAGTCTCTTTTATCAGCAATAAGTTTTAATCAACTATGTGAGCCAGCTGCGACTTGAACAAATGAAAAGTAATCGAATAAGCATATTTTTTTATTTAAGGGATTCCAGAGCACCGTTAAAAGCTAAAACACATTTCCAAATTTGATATATTGAAGATATTTAATACAATTAAAATATCTTCTTTTGGTATTTTGTTTTAGATTTATTTTCTCAATGTTTGTAAAATTATGATTGATAGATTTTATTAAATTTATTTTTTAAATTTACTTCAGAAATCCTATGCGAGAAATCCATCATCCATTTGCACAACATTGTATTATATTTACTACACATTTTTAATGCTAGTCTTGTAATTTAAAATAAAAATACCTAATCTGTTTTATATTTTTAATTGAGAATACGTCAAATATTAACATACTATAAAACACTGATCAGTCACTAATACATAACTTTCTTGAAATTCTTATTAAAAATACTTGAATTAATAAATCTATTACATAATAATTTGATTGATCCATAAGCAAATATGTAAAACAGCTTAAGAGTAAGCACTGACATCGACTAAATTTGTTGAAGTAGAAATAATGCTTCTCAAACCAAAGGCTCAGATTAATATCTCAAATAAATGTCATAAATGTCAAAGGCTTACAAGGATCGTAGATCCAGATACACTACTGCGTCACAATTCTATTTTACTTTGAAGACAATAAAATGATGTTGGCGGTAAATTAAGAGGATTGGTATTCAAAATCCAAATAATCCTCTTTTCTCGATAAACTTGCCATTGGGTCTCAATTCTATTACTGCTTTCTGGGTGATGAGGTTGTCTGCTTCCGCATCCTAGACAGAAGAAGAAAAACATACACAAAGAACCTATTTCTCAAAGAAAAGTGAGGCATAGTATGTTTACAAAGTTTTCTCAAATAATTTTGAGGTTACTCATACTTATCTGATAAATACTGTCCCGGTGATACTCCTTTCGCTCCATGAACTGTAGTAGCAGTAACTCATAACTTCTACACATATTAAATTTGGGTATAAGCCAGCTGTCAATGCTGCTTTTACTTAAAGTTTTCAAAAATAGGACTTAAATCTCTGATATCACCTGATCCTCTATCCTTGGCAAAAACCGCAACATTTCCATAGCAGCAGCTGATACAAAGTTTTTTCGCAAAATACTTTTTCCCATCCATTTGCTTTTACTTTCTCTTGTATTTTACCAAATTTAAAAAGGTTGTACGGTTAACACAGCAATGTAATTATTACAGTTTGAGCATTACAGAATCATCCTGAGCGACATTTCTTCATAGAGCAATTTAAAATAAATTTAAAATAAAATGATTTAGATACCAACTAATTTTGATCAATAGATTCAAGCTTGACTTTCAAACTTTGAAGTTCAATGCTTTGTACTACATATTTTTGCCGTATACCCCTAGCTTCTCTGAGTTTTTCTCCAAGATTATCTAAGCGTAAATAGTCTAGTTATTCTTGCATGGGCAATAATATTGTAACCTATATGTTTCTTTTGATCACCTCCAAACATACTAGCTGTACCATTCACTTGAGCTACTACTTGATTAGTGATAACCACTGCACAGCCAAATTCATCAGCTAATCTAAGCAATAATCTATGAAACCTGGCTAAATGCATTTGGCAAGCTGCCAATTCTCCTTTTCCAGCAAAATCTGTCCTGTATAATGCAGTAGCACTGTCTACAAAGCTGTGATTTTGCAGTTCTAAATTCTCCAAAGATTTCTGTAATAGATCATGTTTATATTCCACCTCCTAAAAGTCTGTCTAATAATTACTTGATTTACTTGTAGATTATGAAGACTTTGCCGATGTAATGAGAAATTACTGGCAATACTGGCATTACTACTGGTGCTGCTCCTTTGATAAGAATCTGTTCCAGAGATTAAAGACTGTCAGAAAATTCTATAATCTGAAATGAAAAAAATTTTCACAAAGTATCTATTTTTTATTTTTATTTTAAGTTATAAATATATTTTTTACTATATATATATATATATATATAAAAAGACCTATACACGTTATTTCTGGTAATCTACAGGGTCCTATAGTTTATCTCTTCAGAGTTCCCTATATAAGCGCGTGACTAAAGAAATAATATCCCTGGGGTTATTGACTCTAGACGCGTCCCAGAAATAACGCTTACGTACAGAAAAATTTCCGGGACGTCCCGGAAAAAACAGCGTGTCCCGGAAATAACAGCGATGTACAGTGTAAACGTTCCGGAACGAACCGTTGCATATATATATATATATATATATATATATATATATATATATATATATATATATATATATATATATATATATATATATATATATATATATATATATATATATATATATATATATATATATATATATATATATATATATATAAAAAACAGCCAATTTATCAACCGCTGAATAAAACTGCAGATGGCAAAACTGTATTGAAGGCATACGAACAAAATAAGCTTTTTCGTAGAAACACTAGAAACCTTCTATCAAGATTGGTAATCCAAAATGAAAAGGATCAAATTTTTCAACCAGTTGTAATTGGAGGTCAACCACAACAATTAGAACAGTTTCAGTGAGTTTTATTTGGTAATGATGGATTTTATGATCATTAATTATATATTACAAGTTTTATATTGATAATTGTTTTATATTAGTTTATAGGTCCTGTTTTAAAGTACACTTTTATATCATATATTTTATAATACTTTTTCATGCGTAATGATTGTTATATACTTTTTTATGTAGAATTCGATCCCAAAGATTTATTGAACTGGGTAATCAAATTGTAGAACTGTTTCCAAGTGAGAATCGAGATACGTACTATCAACCATACCGCAAGGTAGACAAACATAAAATCAATCCAAGTGGGGCACTATTTGATCACTTTGAATACACAAGAAAAAAATATAGGCGTGCAGGAATAGTAAAACCTTCTAAGAGGAAAAATTATCAACAAAATAATCTAACAGATGATCTAATTCCAGGTAAAAATATTAAGACATCTATCATATAAAATAGTTTAGCTGCATATTTGTAAATATAATGAAAGACTCTTGTAAATTTTGTTTCAATGTTATTGTTTATAGTATATAAGCACTAGTTTTATATACAATTTATGGTTACAGAAGACGAACATGCGAATCTTCAATGGCTTGAAACACATGTTGAACCTGCGAATGAATTACTTCTAAAATGGAAATCAACATTCAATTCGAGGCAATCGTTTCTGAAAAAGGATAATACTTCTATTCATGAATATTATGCAAAATTTCACTGTCTTTCAATTCAGAGAGGTGCAGAATTGGTAAAATATGCTTTTTATTACAATATTTCAAGTTTCTTGATTAATATGTATAATGTATATAAATTAATATTTTTTTTTTATATTGTTTAGCTTGTTTCTGATTTTGAACATATTTGCAACCAGGGATTAATGATCCATTGAATAATAGGTGGCCTCTTATTCGAGAGCATTTAATCCAATTATTACAATCAAGTCCTAAAATAAAGACTGTAGAGGAAAAAGCTTTTATACATTTGCTACCCATACTACTAGATCGTAAGTATAAATTGTGTAATAACAAACACACACACACACACACACACACACACACACACACACACACACACACACACACACACACACACACACACACACACACACACACACACACACACACACACACACGCGCGCGCGCGCGCGCACGCACGCGCACGCATTCACGCACACACATACACACACACACACTATATCGTATATTAATCAGAAAACTCATATTTTCAGATAACAAGGATACTGTTATATTTTATATGCTTCCATATCTTATTGATGCACCCAATGCAAAAAAAAATACAGAAAATAATCAACCTGCACGCAAACTATCCATGCAGGAGAGACGAGAATCGCTTTTCTTATACGTAGAGGTGTTTTATTTTTTAAATATATTATTTATAATCATTTTCATTAACTTATTGGCTTGTTATCATTTTCAGACTGCAGGTAACGTTGAATCGTCTATTAGAAATTACAAAGAGAAACTGAGGGTGGAGCATCTCACTTGTCAGCCATTACCTGCATTCGTTGGTAATCTGCTTGGCATCGAAGCTGCATATGTCCTCGTTAATGACGTATTATACAAAGCAGATTCATCTTTGAAAGCGATTGATTTGTGCTTTAAGATAAGTATTGCTCTGGATTGCGCATATTCAAAGAGAGCATTATCTTTATGGCTATTTATCCAAAAGGCTGTTTATGATATTCATTTTGAAACTGATCATTGCAATAGATCTGTTAATGCTCTATTAGGAGATGTTAGAAGTATTATTACTGCAAATGAACGTATTCAAGAAAACCCTATGAATGGAAATTAGATTTCAATTATAGTTTTATAGGAAGAAAATTTGTATTCAGAGTTCAGTATTTATATAAATTTATAAAAAGGAAATAGTTTAAATGTGAAACAAATACCAAAATGTTTTAATATTTAAGTAATCATAAAAAATGTTAATAGATATTAATCTTAAGAACAATTCTAAAATAATTATTTTTATAACATATTTTTATAAAAAATATTACAATAACGAACAATGTTCCGTTGTTCTGAATGTAAGGCTTGCCTTATCACTAAAAATGACTTTTTAAGGCATGTACAATATTCACACAGTAAAAATAAACATAGTTATTATACTTGTGATAAAAATTGTAAGCGGTCTTTCGGAAGTCTTAGAGCGCTTCGAAAGCATTTTACCTCAAATCATAATTTAGAAAAATCATTGGAATCAATTGAATCAATTGATAAAATAGAATTATTTTACAACAACAGTGCCATGATCCAAAAAGAAACCCTATCGTGTGATGCAGATATAAATTTTAGAGACTCATTACAAGAAGATAAATTGGAATCTGAGTCAAAAGTAGTAGAAGAAGAAATATTTGCAAGTACTGTAAAGCAAGGCTGTTTAGATGATTGTACGCCAGCGTCTCACGACTCATTACCAGAAGATAAATTCGATTTGGACTCAACAATAACTGAAGAAGAAATATCTACAAATACTATAAAACAAAACTATTTAGATGATTGTGTGCAGGTGTTTAATGATAATAATATATCTTCTATTAATAGCATTGGTAAAGATGTTGTTCTTTTTGCTGCAAAACTCTACGCCCATCCAGACCTTGCTCGCAATAAGGCTGAAAATATAATTCAAGATAGCCATGGATTGATACGTAACACAATGACTTTATTAAAAGAACACGTCTCACAATCACTTACAGCTCTTGACAGCACGAACGCAATAACTAAAACCATTGATAACATTTTTGAAGAGAATATTGATAAAGTCAATAAAAAATAAATAGTATATCTACAGAATGGCATGCTCTTAATACATTTGAAATTTTGAATACATACATAAAACCAGAAAGTTATCTTCTTGGAGAAAGAAAGGACTTTGTATATATTAACGGTGTGAAAACGTTAAGTCTGGTACCAGCTACGGCAGAGTTAATACCTTTGCGTTTAGTATTAAAAAATTTTTTGGAAATTCCGATGATGTTTCATGATATCATAAAATACATAGATTCTCTTCAAGAAGATAGTATTCTTACAAATTTCATTCAAGCGTCATTGTGGAAAGAAACAATAAAAAAGTGTAACGACAGAACTGTTTTGCCCCTTTTTTTATACTTCGACGACTACGAAAATAACAATCCTCTTGGTAGTCATAGAGGAATTGCGAAATGCGGTGCTGTTTACGTATCAATCCCATGTTTACCCTTAAATATTCAATCTAAAGTTGAGAATATTTTTTTGTGCGCTCTGTTTAATGCACTAGACCGAGTTACTTTTGGAAATAAAATTGTTTTTCAAAAAATGATCGACGAATTCAACTATTTAGAAGAAGTTGGCATTACAATCAAGTTACCTACCGAAGAAAAACAGATATTTTTTAAACTTTGTTTGGTTATAGGGGACAATTTGAGTTTGAATCAAATTCTTGATTTTAACCCTAGTTTTAATTCTACTTTATTTTGTAGATTTTGTTGTACAACAAAGAACAATATTCAAACGATTTTCAACGATAGCCAATGTAAAACTAGAACAGAAGAAAAATACAAAAAAGACATTTTACAGAAGAATAGTAAACAAACAGGCGTAGTAGAGGAATGTGTTTTTCATGCTATCAATGACTTTCATGTAACGCGTAATTTATCAGTCGATGTCATGCATGACGTCCTGGAAGGCATAGCACAGTATGATTTAGCTGGAATTTTACATGAATTTATTCAAGTCCAACATTTTTTCACTTTGATGGAATTGAATGACTTAATAAGGGGATTCGAATATGGACAACACCAAAATAAGCCACCTGAAATTCTCAAAAGGCATATTGATGAGAAACGGATAATAATGACAGCTTCGGAAATGTTATGTCTTATTAGACATATTCGTCTGATTGTAGGGCATTTCATTCCCTTGAAGAATAAGACATGGGCTCTTCTTAAACAACTATGTAACATCGTTGAAATATTAGTAAGCCCAGCTCTTCCTCCAAACGCTGAAAAATGGATAAGCCTACAAATATCAGAATATTTACAGTTATTAAGTAATTTGTTTCCTGGTTCCCTGAAGCCAAAACATCACATTTTAACGCATTATAGCAAAATCTATATACTCGTTGGTCCCCTATGGAAAATTTCATGTATCCGATATGAAAGCAAAAATCGAGAAGGGAAAATTGTGTCAAAAGTGTCGACGAACCGTATAAATATCTGTCGGACAACCGCTGTTAAAGATCAGTTAAGGCTTAATTACCGTCTATTACAGCAAAAGTATTCTCTACCAGCCCAAAAAAATTGCTGTTTAAAAACTGTTAAAATACCCATCTCTTCGTTACCAGGATTTCCTGTAATTTTTGAATTACTGCCCGAGGAAATTAAAACTTCGCGTTCTATCTTTGTAACAGAGTGTCTGACATACGAAGGATCGGAAATTAAAAATAACAGTATGATAATGGTGCCAAATGAAAATGGGCCACAATTTTATAAAATTGAGAGTCTTATGGTTGGAGACAATAATAGATTTAGCATAATAGCTCAATTATACACCGATGTAGCATTAGATGAACATTTTGATCTTTACGAAATGGAAAGTTTAAAATCTAAATGGTTTTTATTATCAGACGAAGAAATCTCCGGATATACATTAACTCACTATGTAAAAGTATCAGACAGTAGAACGTTTATTGTAAGAAATTGGTTATAATAATAAAATTTTTAAGTGACATTAAAATCAATGCATTTTTTATTTATTCTAATACAATAATATATCTAATAATATATCTAAAAATAATAAATGCAAAAGATTTAATTCAAGTAATATTTTAATTAATATTTAGTGTTTAAATAGAGTAAAATAAGCAATTATTTGTTTACATGCTTATGCACGTAATTATTTATCTATTACAACAGTTTTAATAGCCTTGATTATTTTTCTTCTATAAAAATTAGACGTTTTGGACGTGTACATAACCTATAAATGCAGATCGTTGTCTTTATAATAGATACATTGCTATATATTTTTTGCCAAATAAGTAAAATATTGTGATAAAAAACTAAAATTTTGAATAATGTTGAGAGGTCATTGGATAAAGCATGAACAAACGCAAAAAATTTAATTAAACAGTTTAGTACTAATTTTTTGAAACCCGAAATTTTTACCGAGACATCACGGGAAATTTTCTTGTGCGCACCATAAAAAGTTCCGGACCGTTCTGGTGTTCCGCGATTCCAATGGTCACGGTAATTATTCCCGCGAATTTCAGGGTAATTTTTACAGTAAAATTCTATCCGTGTAGGTCTTATAAAGGCATTTTTTAACAACCCTTTCAAGATTCTTACAAAGTGATATGGATAAACTATTATTTGAGTCAAGTAATTGGTGGTCTCAGTCAACACCAAATCTATATCAAGAATGTTTATTCTGATGCTTTAGTTTCGTCTAAATTTTTCTGTAAAGGTAAAATATCAGATGAATTACCGTAGATTATTCGTTTATACACTGAAAAAAAAAAATTTCTAATTGAATCATTTAAATACATTTTATTGAAAGAAAAAGTAATTGAAAGAATTAAGGCGTCATTGAAGTTATACACGACTCATTAATTCAAATATATATAGATTGTCTTAATATCATATTATAATTCTCTTCATTTAATATTTTTGTTATCACATTGTGATTAAATATTTCATTGTCAGAAATAAATTCTTTTCTCAGTGTAGGTAAAACCAGCCAAATTAATTTAGTTATTATTTGAATTGGAACTTTTCCTCTTTATTCAAGTAAAATAGAGCGATAGTAGTGTCTATCCGTAATCTGACTTTAGTATTATTAAAAACTTAGTAATTTGTGTATTCGATCAATATATACTTATATAAGAAAAAATTTCGCGAGTTTGTTGTGATAATTTAACATAATTATAATTTTTTTTTATGATTACAAAATTCTAAAGAAATATCGTACATAGTCTTGGAGAACAAAGATATTCTACAAGAGTATGAAGTATGGTTGATTTCAGTTGGGTTAATCAAATTATTAAGTGAATAATAATAATAATAATAATAATAATAATAATAACATTTTTGAGAGACTCTAGTGATTGAATAATAATAATAATAATCGTTTATTGTACATGTAAAAGATTTAAAAAGTTTTAAAACATTGCGTAATAATAATATCATTTTCAATACGAGAAAATTACATAAAAACATAAGAAATACACAATATATATTAAGATTTCAATGTGTCAACGACTAATTTTCAGTTTCCTCAATGTCGTATCTATGTTATAATATCACAGTCAAAACTTAGAAACTAAAATGTTAGGTTTGAAAGTGTTTTAGTTCAAATGATTTAATTATTAAGATAAACAATGGGATGTAGTTCGATTTTATAAACATAACTATTATATGTGGTAGATTCTAATAAAGCTAGTCCAGTAGCTGATTTTGATACTTAAAGTATTTAAGTTAAATAGTTTTCTTTTTCAAACGAAGTTCGTAATTATCTAGATCTTAGAATTACTGAAATAAGAGACTAAATAGTCACTCTAAACATCTACCTAGTGATCTCGAGAACGAGACATGAAGCATAATTGGACGATCGAATTCGGACGCCGAAGGCGGGCGAAGCTCGATCATAATTATACAGAAAATTATACAGAAAATTATGCAGAAGAATCTCGTTCGAGAAGATCACATCCCACCCTTAAATAAATTTTAATAAAAATTTATAACATAAAAATACATATAATGACATTATTATTCATTTAACATTATCTTAAGAACGTTCCCACCCATTGATAAGATACACGGAAAAAAAAATAAGACGCGCCTGGTTACAGAAGGTGCGGAACGGATACAGTGCCGTAAGTCCGTAACTGTATTGATGACAGAATGAAACGGTCGCGGTACGCTATACTTGCGCGCGGGACAGTCAAAGGCGCACAACGCCAGCCGTTGAGTGATGAAACGTCGCTCATTCCAGTGCGCTGGAACGACTGTCGTTTCGCAGCCGAGACGCACGCGGTTTCGGGCTGAAACGACAGCGCATTGCTAAAGTTGCGTGCGATGGCGTTTCGAGGCCGAACGCGCCCGGTTCGCGCGCTGAACTCGAGTGGTTTCCGCACGCTGAAACCACTACTGTTAAACAGCCGAGACTCGCGCGGTTTCGGGCCGAAGCGACAGCGCATCGGTAAAGTTGCGTGCGATGGCGTTACGAGGCCGAACGTACCCGGTTCGCGCGCTGAACTCGGGTAGTTTCGGCTCGCTGAAGCCACTGCCGTTCCACAGCCGAGACGCGCGCGGTTTCCGGCTCAAACGACAGCACATTGCTATGGGTCTGAAGTTTGCAACGTTGGAGTCCAACGAAATAAAAAAAATAATTCATTTTGCTTCATGTTTATATTAAATAATATTAATTCTGCGTGTAGATTTAGTGTTTTATAGTATAAATTAACTTTAAAACAAAGATTTAGATAAAATTTCCATTGTTTTATAACTTTAATCAATCGTAAAAAATTATTTCGTTGCATTCTAACGATGCAAACTTCAGACCCATACATTGCTAAAGTTGCGTGCGATGGGGTTTCAGTCCGAAACCGTGCATTGCTTGGCTGGAAAACTGATTTGAACTATTTTCATGCTGAGACGCGCACGGATTCCATCATGCAGCACATTATTGCTACTTGCAAAACCACTGGACAATTGATCTATATATGGGAGTCTTTTTCCTTTTTTTTCACGTCAACGAAAGTACTTTCATGAATTTTTCTTTTTAAATTTCGTTCAACTCGACACTGATTGTTTTTCGTCATTAAACAGAGATGCTTTTGCTCTGTAATCATTAAAGAGATGACCAATACATGTATATTCTAATGTTTTATTTGGAAGATAATCTTATACTCAGTGTACTGGTATGGTATAGCCGAATGCTTGTATGAACCTAAATTCGTTATACTAATAGTATTCCCCGTAGGAAAAAGTTTTGTGCACAAATAAAATTTGTGCATAAATTTGTGCATAATTTAAAAATTGTGCATACATTTGTATATAAATGCATGCACAAGTGCACACGAAAACCGTGCACGAATTTGTGCATAAACATATGCACAATTATTGTTCCGAAATCTCAATCATTTATGTCTACTCTTTTTAGTTTTGATTCTAAGCGACTTTGTGGCGTAGCACTATTTGATAACTATACTTAAAAATTCACTGTAATTTCCCCCCTTAGCGGTTAACGCAGAGGTTAACGCGCTAATAAGCCGTGATCACGAAAACCAGTGGTTTTCGGGGACACATCTTATCCTTCCACTGACTTTGTCAATAAAAGGAAGGACCACGACACGGTAAACGTAGAGGTGGACCCGTGGGCGTTTGGCATTCGGGGAACATTACAAAGAATACATACGTATATATACGTTTAAAAGATTCAAAGCAAAATTGAATCGCGTTGCTAAGCTACGGGGTCGTTTGGAGTTAGAACGAAAAAGAGAACGATTCTTTCTGCGTTCTGACGTTAACGAGAACGCATCGCTTGCATTACGATTGTACTTACAAAAACTAACTTAAAACAAGAAAAAAATATACATTCAAGCTTTCCACACAAAATAAAAAGTCTCCTCTTATTTTTCGACGTGTCCCGAACAATTTGGCGCCCAACGTGGGGCATTTTAACTCAAGAAATAAGAGAGACGAGAAGAAGGAAAAGCACTGCGGCGAAGGCGTACGTCTAGAATGCCGAGAAAGCGAACGGTGAAAAAGGCAGGAGGTCCTGCCGCAAAGAAACCTCGCCGTTTGAACGATGTGCCGCCTTCATCGCCAGAAGAAGGCCAAGAACGAGTGACTCGCTCTAGAACCAGGCCGTTATTACCGCCGCAGCACGAAGAGGTTGCTGAGGATGGAAGCGAGGCTCAATATGCACCAATGATGCGTGCCGCTTACGACGACGCCGCGCCCGCTCCGATTATCGTTTCAGGTAACCGCCAAAGAAATTCAAATATTCGACGTGGCCGCGAGACGCGTTCTAATGCTATCGACTTGGGTCAAGCTCTCGAGCCACCATCAGACGAAAACGATGCGCTTATGGGATCGCGCGCGGTACACTTTGCTGCCACCGGTCCTCGGCGGAAGCAGTTGGCGATTGACGAGACGGTTTCACGAGAGCATTTTATGCGTGCTCAGCGTACGCAAACGTCGCGTATACCACGCCCTACTACGATTCGTCTTCAAGGCCAGCTACTTCCCAGAGTGTCTGCAACAACCGAGGTGGCTACTCGGCGTTCGCAAACTCTGCGCGCCTCGAGCGCATATGCAGCTGGAGGTCTTGTAAACCTGTCGCCATCGTCAGACGAGGTTATGTTGGCAACTGCCGCATCACGATCTTCACAACGTGCACCAACGGCACACATCTCCGAAGCAGTCGACGCGCAAGCTCTGCGCGCTTCGCGCTCTCATTCAACCACGGGTCTACGCGAGATCACATCAACGACTGTGCAGCGCGTGCAAGCTCTGCGCGCCTCGCGCTCTCATACGGCTGTGGGATATCGCGATGCGCCGCCACTGCCAAATGACGACTTTCCAGAGGTGTCCGCGCCGACATCCCACGAACACCTGCAAGCTTCGTACGCCGCACGCACCGAAACAGCGGGTTTCCGACCTAACCTTTCATCGGCATATGAGCCCTTTCCATCGGCTCGCCCAACCTCGTTTCCTGGTCGACAACAATCGGTGCGACTTTTGCACACAGCTCCAGCCGGGTATCAACGTGAGCCCACACCAACAGACGACAACTTTACGGCGGCTGCTTCTGCTGCAGCTGAATACGAGAGCTTCCATGACGACGAGCTTTACGATCATCTTCAAGATCCTGTCCCCGTTGGATCATCTACACATAATTTTGCAGGCCACGGCGATCACATACCTGCGTCGCAAGTAATCGATTGCGCTAATAATGAACGATCAAATGCTCCTTTAAACACAGCCGATTCATTTGATAGACTTTCACGTGTATTAGAAAATACGTTGCTCGCGTTTCAAAGTAGATCTGTTTGTGAAAATCCGCGCTACCTTAATCGAATGACGTCGGCTAAAAAATTACCTGAATTTTCAGGAAATCCATTACATTGGATGCGTTTTAAGCGAGCTTTTGATCTTTCAACGAAGTTAGGAGAGTATTCTGAAGAAGAAAACGTATTTAGGTTATTTGATTCATTGAAAGATGAAGCGCGTGATGCTACGAGTACTTTGTTTGCGTCAGGTAGTACTGCGCAAGAGATTATGTCCACTTTAGAGAGGTACTTTGGAGATCGCCGCGTCATTTTAGAAAAAATTGTGAGTGGTTTAAGACAGTTAGATAGGGTTCAGTCGAACAAAATGGATTTAGTGGGATTTTCCTCAAAAGTAGCAAATTCAGTCACCGCATTAAAATCTTTAGGAAGTACTGCTTATTTGAATAGTCCCGAATTATTGCAAGATATTTTGAGGAAGGTTCCAGAATCTATGTGGCAAGATTTTGCTCGTTATGCAGATGGAGAGAGTGACGAAATTTCAGATCTAGAGAAACTAGCTGCCTATATGCTTAAAGAATCTAAAGTTGCCTCAAAGATAGGTATTATTGGTTTACATGGAGATGAGAAAAATGTAAACGAGCGAAAGACTAAATCGTCTCGCGTCCCAAATGCAAATCAAAAAGCAGTTTTTTCGTTGCAAGCACACGAACCACAAATTGTCGATGAAATAAATAAAGATGGTTCTAATGTTCTGAAATGCGCATTTTGTGGTCGCATTAATCATACGATATCGTTGTGTCGCGATTTTATGAGAGAATCGAGACAGGAACGATGGAAAATTGTACGTAGGCTAAAGTT
This sequence comes from Torymus aiolomorphi, assembly GCA_036365515.1. Lineage (NCBI taxonomy): Eukaryota > Metazoa > Arthropoda > Insecta > Hymenoptera > Torymidae > Torymus > Torymus aiolomorphi. The sequence goes on along the minus strand of CM070873.1, from coordinate 22,109,154 downwards.
GTGCTACAATTGTTTAAAGCAAAATCATTTACGAGGTGAATGCAGCGAAAAAATCTGTGAAAAATGTGGGCGACGACATCACACTTTATTACATTTTATGCCTACAAATCAGTCACTCTCTCACATCGAAACGAAAAGCGACTCGAAAAAATCATTACCAGCAGTAGCTTCATCAAATGCAGTATCGAAAATGGTTTTAACAAACAATCCTTTGTGACTAGATTCTAATGTGAAAATATACTTTAAAATTGTACCAGTAGAAGTAGTTGGCTTAAAAAGTACTAAATATATTTACGCATTTTTAGACGAGGGCTCAGCAGTTTCAATCATAAATGAAAATCTAGTAAAAAATCTTAGTTTAAAAACCTTTACTGCTAATATTTCTCTAAAAGCCATTAGCCAAGTAGAGCCTGTGGCTATAGCTTCAAAAAAGGTACATTTTAATGTCAACACTCCTACTGCTTCTTACAGTTTGAGAAATGTTTATATCGTCAAAAATTTAGCCCTTCCAATACAAGAGTTACCACGCAAACTAACACAATTATGTGAAAATGAAACTGGCATAAGGATACAACCGTTTAGAGCGATACCAGATATGTTAATAGGGCAGGATCATTGTAATTTAATCGTGAGTAGAAAAGTAAAAGAAATGAGTTTTTCCGACCTTGTTGTTTCTCATTGTTTATTGGGATGGTCAATACATGGGAAATCTAATGAAAAAATATTGCCGATTTTTACAACTTTATCTGAGGAAAATAGTTATTCCGAATTTGACAAACTTGATAATTTAATTTTAAATCATTTTGAATTAGACGCTTTGGGAGTCTCCACGAAATTACGTGTGAAACCCGAGGATAAAAGAGCACTTAGTATTTTAAACAACACTAGTCTCAGAATAAATAACGAGTGGCAAGTCGGTCTGTTGTGGAAGGATGACGATATATTGATTCCGAGTAGTCGAGAAAACGCGCTGAATAGACTACAGCTTTTAGAGCGAAAATTTGATCGCGATACAAATTATGCGAACACGTATATTAAAGAAATGGATAGATTTATCAATAATGGTTTTGCTAAAAAAGTCAATGATCCGCCTCAAAACAAAATCTGGTATCTGCCACATTTTGGTGTAACAAACATCAACAAACCAGGCCGGGTTAGAATAGTTTTTGATGCGGCAGCTAAGAGCAGTCAGACAAGTTTTAATGACTTGTTACTTTCAGGCCCTGATTTATTAAAAAATTTATTAGGCGTATTGATGCGATTCAGGCAAGAGAGAGTAGCTTTCAAAGGAGATTTGCGTGACATGTTTTTGAAAATCAAAATTCGATCTCAAGATCGAGATGCTCAGCATTTTCTTTGGCGCGCGAATAATCGATCGATTCAGCCGCAAGAGTATGTGATGTCTTCCGTTCTTTTTGGTGCTAAATCTTCGCCGTGCGTAGCTTTATACATAAAAGACAAAAATGCCGAAAGCTTCGAATCTTTGTATCCAAAAGCAGTAAATAGCATTAAAAATAGCTTCTATATGGACGATTACTTAGAAAGTTGCGAGTCAGTACAACAGGCAAAAGGGCTAATTAAACAAGTTATTTTAATTAACAAAGCTGCCAATTGGGAAATGCACTCTTTTGCTAGTAATAATATAGAAATTCAAAATACCTTCTCAGATAAAAATGTCACAGAAAATTCGATAAAAATTGGGGAAATAATAGAGAAGCCAGAGCGTATTTTAGGTTTACAGTGGTTAACAGACGCGGACGAGCTTACGTTTAAAATAGAGAATGCTAAAATTCCTTTAGATTTGATGAATGGTAATCGAGTTCCTAGTAAGCGCGAAGTGTTAAGCATTGTAATGTCTGTGTTCGATCCTCTCGGTTTATTGGCTCCTTTTATAATTCAAGCTCGTATTTTAATGCAAAATATTTGGAAAAGCGGTATTAGTTGGGACGATAAATTGACTGAGAAGGATTATAATTGTTGGATAGTTTGGTTAGATGAGCTTAAATTGATTAGTCAGTGTAAAATCCCGAGATGCTATAAGTTAAATAATAATGATATTAACGAAACTGAGTTACACGTATTTTGCGACGCGAGCGAGAATGCTTACGCAGCCGTAGCATATTGGCGTTTTAAATTGAAAAACGGAAACTTTCATACGTCAATAATTATCGCTAAAAGCAGAGTAGCTCCTTTGAAACCCATTACCATCCCACGTTTAGAGTTGCAAGCAGCAGTTTTGGGTGTACGACTAGCTAAGCTCGTTGCTCAGGAACATAGTATAAATTTTGAACGTCGCATTTTTTGGTCAGACTCACAAACCGTTTTGCAATGGTTAAAAACAGATCCTCGCACATATAAGACTTATGTAATGAATAGATTAGGCGAGATAGGCGAAGAAACTGATGTAAAAGAATGGCGTTGGGTACCCACGAAAGATAATCCTGCAGATGATGCTACGAGAAAAGCCCCAGACGCGATTCAAAATAATAGTCGTTGGTTTTTAGGCCCGCTATTCTTACGCGAAAATGAGCATTTATGGCCTGTTGCTAATAATATTTCACAAAGTATCAATCATACCCCGAATGAGAAAATTAATAAAGGAAACGTATGTACTCTGCAAGCTAATTTTACACCTACTTTTTTGCCCGATTTTTCAAAATTTTCTTCATGGTCTCGTTTATTAAGAACTACATCGCGGTTACTAGAAGCTAAAGATAAGTTTTTAAAAAATAATAACGTCTCGGAATTAGAACGACAAAATTTGGCTTTTGAGTTGTGGGTAAAAGAGGTTCAAAAAGATTCATTTTTAAAGGAAATTACATTATTGAAATCAAAGAAAATAATTGCAAAGGACAGCCGTTTAATAAAAGTATCACCGTTTTTAGATGAAAACGAGTTTTTGCGTGTAAACGGGCGCATTGAATACTTACCCGAAAATCAAGAAAAATTTCAGCCGTTGATTTTAGACGCAAAACACCCCGTGACTCAATTAATATTAAAATATTATCACGAAAAATTTTATCATAAAAATTTTGAAACTATTATAAATGAATTACAGCAAAAGTTTTGGATTTTAAGTTTACGAAAAATGCTGCGAAGTATTATTAGTAAATGTATTACCTGCAAAATTATTCGGGGTCTTCCAAACAGTCCGAAAATGGCTCAACTCCCAGATGCGCGACTAGGTTATCGTTTTCGTCCTTTTAATTTTTGCGGGATTGATTATTTCGGGCCTCTGATGGTTAAAGTTGGGAGAAGGAGAGAGAAAAGATGGGGTGTTTTATTTACTTGTCTTTCTATAAGAGCTATTCATCTTGAGCTTGCTCACAGCCTAAGTACTGACTCGGCAATAATGGCTATACAAAGATTTGCGGCGAGAAGGGGTTTTCCTCGAGTAATTATTTCCGATAATGGGACTAATTTTAAGGGAGCAAATTTGGAATTAAGGGAGGCTATAGGTAAATTACAAAAACAAAAACAAGTAAATTTTGCACTACGAAATAATTTTGAGTGGCGCTTTAACCCTCCCACAGCCTCGCATATGGGGGGTGCGTGGGAGAGATTGATTCGATCCGTAAAAGAATCGCTACATGTGATTTTAAAAGAGCACGCTCCGAAAGAAGAAACTCTCTTGACTGTACTCGCCGAAATCGAACATAGTGTAAATTCGCGTCCGTTAACTATTGTATCATGCGAACCACAAGAAAAAGAAGCGCTAACTCCGAACCATTTCTTGATTGGAACGTCTTCCGCTACTATTAATTTATGTCAATCCAACGCTGAAATATGTAAAAAAAAACAATGGCGCATAGCACAATTTTTCGCCGATGCATTTTGGCGTCGTTGGGTCCGGGAATATTTGCCTTTATTATTGACACGTAAGAAATGGTTTACATCGGACGATCCCTTAAAAGAAGGCGATCTAGTATTGATTATTGATAATCAAGCTCCAAGAAACCATTGGAAAAAAGGGGTTGTCGTACGAATTTTTCCGGCCAAAGACGGCGAAGTACGCATTGTTGAACTTAAAACCGCTACTGGGTTTTTTACACGCCCAAGTCGAAAATTAGTAAAGCTTTCTGAGGCTGTACAAAACATCTGAGTTTTGTACGAGGTGGGGAATGTTCCGAAATCTCAATCATTTATGTCTACTCTTTTTAGTTTTGATTCTAAGCGACTTTGTGGCGTAGCACTATTTGATAACTATACTTAAAAATTCACTGTAATTTCCCCCCTTAGCCGTTAACGCAGAGGTTAACGCGCTAATAAGTTGTGATCACGAAAACCAGTGGTTTTCGGGGACACATCTTATCCTTCCACTGACTTTGTCAATAAAAGGAAGGACCACGACACGGTAAACGTAGAGGTGGACCCGTGGGCGTTTGGCATTCGGGGAACATTACAAAGAATACATACGTATATATACGTTTAAAAGATTCAAAGCAAAATTGAATCGCGTTGCTAAGCTACGGGGTCGTTTGGAGTTAGAACGAAAAAGAGAACGATTCTTTCTGCGTTCTGACGTTAACGAGAACGCATCGCTTGCATTACGATTGTACTTACAAAAACTAACTTAAAACAAGAAAAAAATATACATTCAAGCTTTCCACACAAAATAAAAAGTCTCCTCTTATTTTTCGACGTGTCCCGAACAATTATTAAATTATGCACAAATTTATGCACAAATTTTATTTGTGCACACAACTTGTGCATACTTTTTTCCTACGGGTCACTCCTCATGTAGTGAAACAGGGTTTCCAAAAGTAATTTGTAGATCACCCTTGATTCGTTCACAGATTCCGCTATATACAATCGATTATTATCTGTAAAATTATTAGCCGGTTGCATGGAAACGTAAAAAATAATTTTCAATCAAACAATTTATATTCGTCACATTAAAAGAATAACCATAAAAATCTTAACATTATATTCGCTTTATAAATAATTACTTCTTTTTTAGAAAATAGTGTAGTTGCACTGCAGGAGTGCCGCTACTTTTCAAAAAAATTGTCGTTACACTACTTGTGACGCTATACGATTTTTGGACGATAATGGCACTGCTTTCATCAAATAGTGCGACTACACGGCTCTCAAGACATAAATATTTTTGCCGCAAAAATACTGTTTTTATGAGTGTACAAATCGCAAGCATCACTTACGACTTGCAGATCATCCACTTCTTATCGCTGAGTCTAATTTTTTTAATTCGAAAAGACATACCATCCAAATTTTAATTTCATTGTTTTTGAAAGTAGTGCAACTACTTTATGCAAATAGTACTATCACCTTTTAAAAATCGTGTAGCGCTCTACGCAAATATCGATGCCACGAGTAGGGTACAATTTTTTGTAAAGTAGCACTACTACAATAAATTTTATTTGTAGTTGCACTACTTGTACCGCCGCTATTCGTGTAGCAAAATATGTTGCGGTAGCGCAAGTTCGGATTTGCCTAACACTGATTTTCGATAAAACTTTACTGATATCAGTATAAAACATTTATACACGAATTTTCAAAAGAATGTATAATGCTTTCAATGTATATTCAAGTACTTTTTATATCAAAAATTCAAACGTTCGCGCTTTCGCAATACACCATCATCACGTGATCATTTTAATCTACCAATAACAACGATCTGAGTCTTAAAGTATCTTCTTTAGTAAGGAAAAAAATCATATAAGGTAAGTTAATGCAGGTAAGTTGGTCTAATTTTCAGTTCTATGAAAATTAAATTCGATTCCTTTTTAATCATAACATCGCAGTATCTACTTTTTACGAGTCAATGGACTTGCAAAACAAGATATAGTATTTTGTTTCCATAAATGGCAAACATTTTAACATAATTTGATTCCCGGAAACTGAATAGATCCACGATCTATATACTGAATTTTTCATAAATCTTGGAAAATAACAATGCTTTGTAACCAAAATTTTTAAAGTAAAAGGAAATTCAAACTATCCCGTAAAATAATGCATATTATAACAATTTTAGTAGACTACTCATTACTATTGTACGAAAAATTTTTGACTAATAATAATCATGATTAACTATTAAAAAAAGGCAAAAAATTAATTGAATGTGTAAAATTTATGTAAAATTCATACAAAATACGTATAAAACTTGTATAAATTGTATACAAAATTTGTATCAAGTGTATCAAATTTTTACAAATTTTTTCCGAAAAAATGCATATAAAGTTTATACAAGTTTTGTACATATTCTTAGACAAATTTCGTATATATTTTGTACAAAATATGTATGTTTTCAGTAGCGACCTGTATTTTACAAAATTCTGCACAAATATGACCAATATTTAACAATTTCCATTTATTGACTGTCTAAAAGAGTAAATTGGTAACATGTAAACAGTCGAGTGCGTAACGCGTAAGTCGACAGTAACGCTTGATAGGTACAGAGAAAAATATTTGTGTTTAAAAATTCTTAAAAACTCGCTGAATGTGTCAGAATCCGACTATGAACTGAAGCCACAATCAGCCTTGCGATGCGAAATTTCTTTGCAATCGAAAAACGGAAGGAATCGTCAATTTTCCAATAATTATAAAAATAATAGCACATCGTGGATCCATTTTAACAAGATATTTTTTAACAAGATTATATATATATATATATATATATATATATATATATATATATATATATATATATATATATATATATATATATATATATATATATATATATATATATATATATATATATATATATATATATATATATATATTTACATCTATTGACTTGTACAAAAAAAAATACCATAATAGTTTGATGCTACGCTCAAAAACAAATGGTAAACGAATTCAATTTTTATGTAGCTAAAAATTGGACCAACTTACCTTGCAAGACACCCCATCCAATTAAAAATTGTTGCTTCTGAAGCCGGTATTGCAGATGACTCGTCAGGTCGACAATTTTATAAAAAGTCAAAAAATAAAGGATTTTCAAATGCGTGTCGATGAGAACAACTATTAATTTGTAGTGAGAGGTGAAAATCGACGTCCAGTGCGCGCTCAGCAAGGGAAAATAAGAAAAGCCCAAAAATTTATTTTTTGCTCTCAGTATTGCTGAAGGCAAATATTTTGAAGAAATACGCATTCGGCAATGGAAAAATGTATCGCTGAAAGTATTGATCAATTTTGATAAATATATCTTGTATTCATTAATAAAAACAGTATTGATTTACGTGATAAATGTTTTATTGTAATAAAAAAAGGTTACGTAGTCAATAATTTCAAATAAAACATTGGAATATACAAGTATTGGTCATCTCTTTAATGATTACAGAGCAAAAGTGCATCTCTGTTTATTAAATGACGAAAAACAATAAGTGTCGAGTTGAACGAAATTTAAAAAGAAAAATTCATGAAAGTACTTTCGTTGGCGTGAGAAAAAAAGGAAAAAGAGACTCCCACATATAGATCAATTGTCCAGTGGTTTTGCAAGTAGCAATAATGTGCTGCATGATGGAATCCATGCGCGTCTCAGCATCAAAACGCCGTTCGTTCCGTCCAAGTGAGCTCAAACCACCGCCATTTTCCAGCCAAGAAGCGCGCGGTTTCGGACCGAAACCCCATCGCACGCAATTTTAGCAATGCGCTGTCGTTTGAGCCCGAAACCGCGCGCGTCTCGGCTGTGGAATGGCAGTGGCTTCAGCGAGCCGAAACCACCCGAGTTCAGCGCGCGAACCGGGCGCGTTCGGCCTCGTAACGCCATCGCACGCAACTTTACCGATGCGCTGTCGTTTCAGCCCGAAACCGCGCACGTCTCAGCTGTGGAACGGCAGTCGTTTCAGCGTGCCGAAACCATCCGAGTTCAGCACGCGAACCGGGCGCGTTCGGCCTTGCAACGCTATCGTACATAACGTTACCAATGCGCTGTTGTTTCAGCCCGAAACCGTGTGCGTCTCGGCTGCAAAACGACAGCCGTTCCAACGCACTGGAACGAACGGCGTTTCATCACTCAACGGCTGGCGTTGCGCGCCTTTGACTGCCCCGCGCGCAAGTATAGCGTACCGCGACCGTTTCATTCTGTCATCAATACAGTTACGGACTACGGCACTGTATCCGTTCCGCACCTTCTGTAACCAGGCCCGTCTTATTTTTTTTTCCGTGTACGGTGCAGGGATGGTGCGAGGCGGCCGAATGAGTGGTGTGTTGTGCGGATCGGCCACGCGCCACCTGGCGGCGTGCACGCGCTCATTATATATGGATTTAATTTTGGGTGCTGCGGCGTTATATCGCCTCTTAGCACGAACATTCACGCGATTGTCGCATGCGCATTTGTGAAATTAATCGGACGTCGGTGCGTGATTTAGTGGCGGTTAAATCGAACGTTACGAAAGCATCTGAAATTTAAATAGTCGCACGTTGAGAGAGTTAACGATACGTGAAATTTATTCGCGGATCCGATGAATGAATTCTGTATAATCTCGTATCCGACGTTTCCTTCTCGGTCATTTTTTAAAACAACACGAGAACGAGGCATTACGCAATATTCATAAATCCAAATAAATCAACCGTACTTACGCAGCGGAAAAAGTATGGTACAGGCGGTGAAATCATCGGCTCCATAACTCACCTGTAACAGAAAAGAGAAATAGGAAAAATTAGATATTAAAATTCAACTAATAACACACGTCTGGTGGGTAACGTTTACTCTGGGCCTATACAGTGGACATATATACGCTAAACACATGCATTTGCATGAATGCCACACCATCAGAAAACTGTCGAGCGAGCGAAATCTCTTTTGCCTTCGCAAAAAGCTCTTCGCGCGCATAATCCCTTGGAAAATGACAGTTATACGGGCTCCGTCGGAGATTATAAAACGAGATTTATCTGAAAAATTGCCCGCAAGTATGGAGTAGTGGGGAGGATTTCCATCAATACTTAATGCCCCGCCAGTCGCGCGCACCGATTTCCACGGGCACTCGCGCTCGCGAATATTAAAATCAAAAAGAGAATGGCAATCAATTTTCAATTACCGGCTATTGATAAATTTCACAGCAAAAAGCTCTCCCTCTTCCCCTCTCTCTACCGGTCATAAATATTCCATTTCGCGAAAATGCACGCGCGCACGTAGCGGAACGTCGTGCAAGCCTAACGGTTACGAATAAAGGCGCGCGCATCTGCCCCGCGGCTCAATTAGCCCGGCGATTATTTTACGATCAACTGCGCGTGCGCGGTATTTGAATAACTCCTTCTCTCAGCAGCGATGAGAGACTCGATAAATAATTCAATTGCGATTTTAGGACTTTTTATCTTTCGCTGGCGATAAAAAAAATTATGGCGATGGGGAAAAACAAAGCGTTTATTGCAGTGCCAGCCATTCGCTTGTTTATAGAGGAATTTGTTCTTTATGGCGTAATCTCCCCTAGCTGTAGTTTCGATTTTTTATGCTCAAGTATTCCAATGATGTTTGAGTAGCGTTTTACAGGCGATTCAGTTTTCCTGATATATCAATTGTATATTACTGGAAACCAGTTGCCATTTCAAATCGATTTCGATTTTGGTTGGGAAAGATTCTAAATATGAAATGAGCATTTAAATAACGTTGAAGTAATTCAATTAAGCCCTACGTTAATTCAGTCATACTTTGATTATAATTTGTTTTTACAATATTTTACAGTACCTTACAGATAGTCAATGGGAAAAATGAACCATTCCATCGAACTTTACAGAGAAAAAACTCAAGAAAACCAGTTAATGCATCTACTTAGAGAGGAATAACTCATTCCCCGCGAATATACAACTCTCCGGGTCTGCAAAACACATAAAAACTGTCCATAAACTCCGGGCAAACAAAGCGCGTTTTTATTTCTTCCTCCCTCCCCTCTCTGCGTATATACGCTATGCGATCGTTCGATTGATCGATCGTCGAACAATGAGGCCGCGAGCCGCGTCATTGACTCTCGCTCGCGCGTCCGTTTTTATGTCCCGAGCGCGAAATGAAGATCGACCGTCTCGGAAATCCCATAAACCGAGCTAGCGCGGATTTGGTTTCGATTACCGTCAAAGTCCAAGCGAATGACTCTGAATTGTCTGGATGTCTAATGGCGCGGATTGGCAGGGCAATGGCACTCGTTCATCTCGTGACTTATTATTTAATGAGACTCAGAGCTAAAGCTGATTCAGTTAAAAACTATTAGAAGTACCAGTATTCGTATTATTACAGTCTTTCAGTAACATTGCTACAATATTGAAATAATGTTATCGCAATGTTGAAGTAACATTATCAGTTCGTTGAAACAATATTACCATGATATATGGAAGTGATGTTACTTCAATATAATATAATATTCCAATGTAGTGTTACCTTTACGCATTATTTTATTATAGTTGTGAAACATTCAATTTCTTAAAAACAAAATTCTGTTTGTATCATAAACGCTCCTTTCAAATGTCTTCACAGTTTCAATAATGCAGGCATATCTATTTACTCTTTAGCCACAATAAACTTGTTTTTAAGAATTCCATAAAGGTAAACATCACTCTTATTTAATATTTGTTACTTATAACCCACTTGTGAGGTTTTAACGAGTGATGGTAGGAAAAAGTGTTTTTACGGCTAATCATAAAATTTTCGACTTCATAGTTATAAGGATTCCGCCTTTTTTCACTTTATGATTCGGCTTTACGAGTACTCAAATAAGCGTAAAGTATTATTATCACGTTTTGGTACTGTTATCAAGTACGTTTAATATACTGTAACTTCAGTAAATACATAATATATTTTACAATGTAATTTCATAAAAGCGTAATAATCGTAAGAAAACACGTTAATACGCGTATTTTGAAGTTCTCGGAGTAAACAAATATTAATAACCCTTTTATTACTCCATTAATGTATAAGCGCAGAATGATCACTAATTCTGGTACGTATATAACTTTACATTTTTTAAATAGCATTCCTCACATACATTGCACGTAAATATAAGTTGAATATGTGAATTACCAATCTATTTAGTGTTTAAAGAGGCCCTTATGTAGTAAAACATAACCATTCATTTGACTCTTTTTGAAAACATTCCGCACGTTAGATGTGCTAATAAGTCACACATACTTATCCCTGTAGATGCAAGAAAGAAAAAAGTACTTGTTTCAAAGCTACACAGTAGAAATAACTCTTTGCTTCTTATAACAGCAACATTTTTCTTCGAATATTTGCCGAGACCTTCAAGAACGAAATCGTAAAAATCAACGACAACATAGAGACATTTCCCTCCTAAAACCGAAAAAACCTTCACACCAGCCCAATCTACCCTTTTCACAGCCAATTTCATTCTGCCTCCATATCACTCGTAAATTCGCTTCTCTCTTCCCTCCCCGACTTCTGATCGCTCACCGGCGCGCTTCTCCCTCGCGCTGAAAAGCAAATTCCACGCGAAACATTGCACTCGCTCGCTTTGCGCTCGAGAGACAGAGATATATCCCCGCGAGAGACGACGACGACGCCCGTAGCTGAAAATTGTTTGCAGCGCGCCGTGTGGCACAGAGAGACGACGCGATAATCCCTTCGCGCGCGGCGCGCAGGGGACGACGTAAATTCCCCGTTTATTAGACCTCTTTTTATAAATATCATATACACGGGGAGAAAGGTGGAGCGACCGGTTCGCCGCTGAAACGTTATATTAGTCTTGGAAATTAATATTTGCGCTCGCGAGTAGTGCAGAGCGCCTCTGTTTATTCAGTCTTAATCAAACGTACTAAGGGAGTAATCTTTTGATCGTTTGTTGTTTTCTACCACTTATCGGTTGGGTTTTATAGGTTCGCAGCAGCATGGGTGTTGCTTTGATGCGATATCGAAAATGAGGGTTGCGATGTCGTTGGAGTATACATTGCTACTTTGATAGTCGTTTTAATTGAAGAATCAAGTTTCTCTTTTTCTTATTGTACCGTATGTTTACAGTGCAATTATTTTAGGTTATTTCAGGGCGTGTATCTTGCAAGAATACGGCTAAAAATGCGTGACATTGTGAAATCACTACACTTGATCTATACAAATCCAAAAATAAAACGAATTCTCATCTGATTCTTTTTTATTTAATGACATTTACCGTATTGAAGGAGAGAACATACATTGATTTCAATATTTCCAAAAAAAACGTTTGCCAACATTCCTCACCAATAGCCAAGCAATCAGGTTCAAATCTCCAGGCCAAACAATGCCGTGAAAAATCAAATCTTCTTTCCTTACTCCAAATGTTCCCTAACCTCTACTACGCAAGAGAACGTAAAAAGACCGTCCGCATGCGCAAAAAATACACTTGGCAATGCCAGCCGCCGAGAGAGAAGGAAAATGTTTACTCGATTTGATCAAAATAAAGCGCAGCTTGCCGGGAAACTCTTCCTCTATCTCTCTCTCGGTTCTTATGAATATTAAAATCCGGATGAGAATCGAGCAAGCAGCGAGCGAGCGACGACAACGTAAAATATTAAAAATCGAGTGGGCCGCGGTGCGTAATCAAGCGAGCGACTGAGTGTTTTTGTTTCGCGACGCTACTGCTTGATATTTGTACGACGAGGAAAGTGTGCAGTTCTTGTATGAGAGGAGAAAGGTGGGGATGGGAAGGGCTGCCGGCGGAGTTGTAATGAAAATTTTATTACGAAAAGTCGCGCCTAACTCGGATGTTGGAAATTGAAGTATGTAAATATATAGTAAAATGTTGATTTTATGGAATACATTGTTGTAGTTGTGTATTTTGTTTATAGTGCTCAGTTTTCATTGACTATTTAGTACAATATTGTTCGACTCTGTTCCCAAAAATATTACGAATTTTTACACAACTTTGGCATTTTTAAATTCAATTTTATCTAGTTCAATCTTTATTGAATTTTATAACAATATTGTGCCAACATTATTGCAACGCTGTATAACAGCTGTTATCGATTGAAACTATTTTCTTTGTTTTCATACAAAATATCGCTTGCAGAATAGAAACATATCCATATTTTGGAGAGTATCATGAAATTATATTTACTAAAGTGAGTGACCTCTCTATAAAATAATATTGTGCAAATATTGAATAAAAATTGAGTGCTGCATGCACATACATGCATGGCAAAAACAACCAATACTGCGTTTAGCAATAAATATTCGATTTCCATAAAAAAGATTTACAGCGTTATTACAATTCATAACGATTACTTTATATTTTATTTTTAGACCATGATTTACTTTTGCGTTTAGACATGGTGAACAATTTTTTATAAAAGAAAATTACTTTTTTTGTAGACATACTCGTCGTTCTCTAAAATTAAGTATCTGAAATGGTAGCTCCTGAAAATATAACAAACTTGTCTCTTTTTTTGTAAGAAGTTCTAAAAATACAATAACTTTTGCTTCTTTAAATAGCAAATTTCAACGGACAACGAACCGGTCTGCTACCTGAAAATTTTCCTTAATCATTTTTCCGTATAAATTTCAGTGACTCTTCACATCTATTTGATCTCCTCTACATAATTACCGCCAGCAAACCGTTAAAGCCCAAAATCTCCCAAACAACGTCCCGACAAAAAAAAACTCGCAAACTTTCCCGCCCCTTCCAGCCCCATTCGCGAAAACCCTGCGCTTCACTTAACTCGGGTAAAAGTCTTGGTTTCCCGGCACAACTCACGACGGGAAAGATAAAAGTCATCAGGCGAGATCCATCCGGAAGCGCGCCCGCCATTTGCCTAAGAGGGTCGCACGCGCATACACGGGCCATTCGAAGTAATCGTTACGGCGCGGATTTTCTTCCGACGACGCGGGGGATGATGGTTTGGATAATACGAAGAAGAAGGGGATCGTGCAGTGTTTTTCAGCGGTTCTTTCGTATAGTTTGGCTACTGTGGAGGGAAAATACAATTGTAGAAAAGTTTAAACTGGGACAGTCAAAGTGGTTGAATGTGCCGTATATTTTTAGATTATAGAAAATCCGTTTTCAGATCGAAATGCCGTGCATTTTTAGATTATCGCAATTCCGTTTTCAGATACATGTGCAGGCTTAGTATGAAGAAAAAAAGAAAAAGGAATTTCGCTTTATTTCCTTTACGATACTAATAAATCTTATATGAATATAGGTATAGTAGTAGTACTGAGAAAAAAGTTTAGTAAAAATTATTAATAATTTTGTAAAAATTACTATACTTTCTGGGAAAGCCACCACAAACTGTAAAAGCTCAAAAGATTACCATACTTTATAAGAAATTTTGCTAGAAAGAGAAAATTTACCATAAGTACTGTAAAATTTACTGTAAAGTAATTTATTTCAGACAAACGAATGTTTTTGCAGTGCAAACCGAACAAGTTGCTATTTCAATTTAATTTATTCCATTAAACATATTTAAAACGATTGTTATTACTGTTAAGGCTATATTCAAACAGAGGTAAATATTATCGAGCTTTGTGGTATATACCGTCTTTCTTATTTTCCTGAAGGATATCCGAATCAAAACAATAGGAAATGTTTATGATAGAACAGTACTCTATACCTCTATCTCATTCTTAGACACTCTTACTTACATTAAGTATAATTTTGAATTCATTATCACGAGTAAATAAATCAAATAAAACTTCATACGTTTTGCTCTCAAAATGATCGACAGCACAAATATTTATCCTTCAATTCAGTTTTTTCAGAACACCCTAAATTAAAAAATCATTAAATTACACTCAGAAAATCAACAGCGGCGCCACAAAAACACCATGAAAAAATCAATCACTCCACACACCTCGGACAACCCATCCTAAAAAAGGACCTATCAAACATCAACACCCAAGCGTTAGGCAGTCCTCGCCGAAAAAATCACCTTCTCCACATACGCGTACGCACACGTCCTTTTTCGGCCGCACGAAAAAAGTCCTAATTAACAGGCGACCGTTACTCCGAATCGAGCGTACCTTTGTCCTTCCTCCGCACGGCTCTCTCCAGCCAGAAAAGAGACCGAGAGAGAAAAAAGCACCGACACACACGCGCGTACAGTGCTCCAGTTACGCGAGAGGATATGTAGATCTCGCGCGGCGCGCGCCCCGATTTGAATTTAACGGTCGGTATTGTGTGTCGCGCGCTCGTTTCTTTTTTTTCTTTCGCCGCTGCCGTCGCACGCTTTGTCGCGAGAAAAAGCAGTCGATTAAACGCTCGTTAATCAGGGCCCCCGGATGAAAGGGCGTAACTGTAAATAGAGGGAGGCGAAAAAAATTTCGCGCGCCGCAGCTATGGGAATGGTTGCGGCGGAACGGAACGAAAAGATTCTATTCTGGGTAGCGATCAACCGTTGTCTAAACAGTTTGTAATTTCTCGAGCAGTGCGGTTTAGTTGGTGTTGTATATCGGAGGATGGCGCGTGGCTCCCCGGCGGTTGCTTTCTAGCGCGTGACTCGGTAGTCGAGAGTGAACGAGGTGTGAGCTGCGGGGTATTTTGGCGTACGAAAATAAGTCGCAGGCGTGACGAAAAGAGCCTGCATGAATCGCTGATTTGTTACACGTGGTGCTGACGAAATTTCGTTAGTGGAAGGAAATATTACGTTGGATAGTATTTAAAAAAAATGTGATTTGCAGTTCGATAATTGACAGAAATGTCCAGTTTAAAATTATTTTTTTTAAGGAATCTTACTTCTTACAAACTACCATTAACAAACATTTTGTATTTAATTCCTTACATTTAGAATTAAAGTCGCAGTAAAGAGGACAAGATGTAAAAAAAAACAAGTATGTTATATAGTGGGTAAACATTCTTGTAAGAGCAATAAAAAAAATAAACTCAGAGAGACAGCGTATTTTGCGCGCAGTAATGTCCATATGGTTTACTGAAAAGTGTACACGCCGTAATCACGTCGTAAACATCATTGGCAGTGTAAACTGCAGTTACACGATCGTTATATGTTATAAAAATAAAAACAAAATCAAGCAGAGCCTCGTGTTACATCACGTATGTTGTACATCATTAACGTTGTATATTTTTACACTCAATTCCGCATATACACCATCCGAGAATAAATAAAGAACATTGTAAAACATTTAACATTAAATCCCGTTTACACACGACTTTATCACCGCTTTCACTTACACAAATACCAATAAAAATGCTAATAAACATTGACATTTGCACCTAAACAACGAATATCCATCTAAACATAAAAACTCCCTACACATCTCTCCAGAGCCAGACCACCTGCCAGTTTTAGCCCTCGAGAGCCGATACCTCGCTGCAACCAAGCGATCGTAAAAATCCTTTCGATTCCCTCCTCCTGCATGACGTACGACTCCTCGTTTATTCATTGTTCCTAACAGTACCTGCCCCGGCGGCGTCGATTCCGCGGAATTCTTTACGACGAGAGCTGTAGCTGCGACCAAAAATCCCCGCCTCGCGTTTATGCCTCAATCAAAGACTCTCACGTAATATGCAAAGCGCGGCGACGGGAAATTCAATTTCCGCGTAAAAAAGTCCCGAGTCGACCGTTAGCGCATCGCGCGCGCCTCCATAACGGCGCGCGTCGTGACTTATTCTCCGTGCCCTCCGGCCGCTATGTACGTACGTATAACGTAGGTATACACACATACAGGCGCGTGAGCATCAATCCTAGTTAGGGATCGCGTGTGCGTGCGTGCGGCCGACATTAAAATCGCTGGGCGATTAGTTTTGAAGCGCCGTGGAAATCGATCGGCCACGGAGATTCCCATAGCCGAGGTTACGTAGTTGTGGGGCCCTTTGTGCGGCCTGCGTGAAGGTCGGCTATAAGGGCCGAAGGTTAGCGGTGATATGGGAGGGCACTGGACTGGACTAGGGAAGAGTGTTTTTGGTTTTTGTAATATTTCAAAAGCGCGAATTGGTACAAATAATGGAGCATGAAATTCAGACTCGCAACGATATCGGAACGTAAATTATCTATCGAAACAAATCGCTTGTAAAATAATACTTTTTGTATCAGATTACCTTTTTATGTATTTCGCGATTTATTCCCTGTAAAGAATATTATGGCGGAGAAAGGATAAATGGAGCATTATAATATTTTTTTACTAATTGATTAATGTTGCAGATTTATATGTACAAATAAAATTCACAATATCAGATATTCATGTTTTACTCGTTAATAAAACACGGCATAAATCATACAATTGTTATTTTTTACGCAAAATCGTTATATAAGTATACTCCGTATTAAAAACTTCAAGCTTAAAAAATAATTTTTCTGAATATTTATTTTCAGTATTCTGCCATGCTATTACGCCGACTTATGACAAAAATTTTCTGTGAATTTTTGCACATACGTGCAAATCCGCGGACTACAGTAGACAACTGGGGTACAAAAACGGAAAAAATTTTTTTTGAGGGCACACCTACCACATAAGGTTTTTTCGGTTCTTTGGGGGTCCCCCAACATGAAAATACTCGTGAACACTCATTATCCGTTGCCAAACTTTTTTGCCGACGAAATGAATTTTTCTTATGGAAATTTAACATGGGAAAAATGGACGAAAAGTAGTCATTGATGATTAACCAATAGCAAACTATTGAAGAGGCCAAACCAAATTCCAAAAAAAGCGATTAAAGTTGAAGAATAGAGCTTCAATTTGAGATGAGAATCGTTAAAAGCGGTCGATTCTGTGCAAAGCTACGTGAATTTGAAAATGGCGAATAATGACGAAAATGAGCGATTTTTTTCAAACCCACGTAATTCTTCAAATTTTTGTCATTTTTCGCCATTTTCAACTTCACGTATAGCTTTGCACAGAATCGACCGATTTTAACGATTTTTATCTCAAATTAAAGTTCTATTCTTCAACTTTAATCGCCTTTTTGTGGAATTTGGTTTGGCCTCTTCAATAGTTTGCTATTGGTTAATCACCAATGACTACTTTTCGTCCATGTTAAATTTCCATAAGAAAAATTGATTTCATCGGCAAAAAAGTTTGGCAACGGATAATGAGTGTTCATGAGTATTTTCATGTTGGGGGACTCCCAAAGAACCAAAAAAACCTTATGTGGTAGGTGTGCCCTCAAAAAAAATTTTTTCCGTTTTTGTACCCCATGAGTTGTTGTCTGTAGTCCACGGATTTGCACATATAACAAATTTTCTAAATGATTTTTATTATATTAATTTGAAATGTTAAACATAAACAAAATACATAAAAATAATCAGTTTTGATTATTTTTTGTTTAGAATCCTTATAAAAGTGATGCCATAAGCAGAGAAAAGCAGACTTTTACAAACCAAATGTATTGCGTACTTAAAAGATGAAATAACATTTATAGACTTCGCCAATAATGCTTTGATTGTAAAGATACTCGATTATGGAATGAGAAGGCAAGCTTAAATTGACCATGAAAAGTGAAAGTCAAAACTTAGCAAAATATAAACACTAGAATTCATTTGTATACTATATCAACCCATTCTATACACCACTCTTCCGATTTACTATAAAATTTAAGAATAATATATTAATACCGTCACAGTATTGTGTAGAGGCTAAATAGGAAAAATCAAACGTTTTAAATAATGCAAAAGCAAAGATAATATCACTTGAATGATAATAACCAGAGTGTGGCCTCCTTCATAAGTTAATTTCCAAAGAAAGTTATTCTCTAAACATTCATAAAGAAGTATTTTTATAATTTCCATATTTAAAAGTATGGCAATAATATTGAAACCATATTTGAGTAATGTTGAGACATTATTGAAATAATATATGAACATTTGAACAATATAGAAGCAATATTGTTATCACGTTATGAAGGGACGAGACAGGAAAAATGAACCCTTAGAAATAATGGAAAAATGGAAAAGTATCATCCGGACGGTACTATCCAAAGTGACCACTATTACACGCAAAAGTTATATTTTAAACATTTTTAAAGATGTATTTTTTCACTTAATATAATATTTATAACGATATTGCAAAAAACATCATATTTTCAAACGTAAGAATAAATTTACCCATGCACTTTCCAAGATATTGGATTCCAATAACAGAATTATAATAAGTTATTACAAAATTAAACATTGAAAACTAATTATGTCCCTATCAAAATTCTATTAATGAAAATCGATATTTTTGACAGGAGATAAATTACATTAGAAAATATCACTTTTATGATTCAGGAGCTTGAAATCCAGCACAATCTGCAACATACAAGTCCAACAAAATATATTCCCCAGTTGACAACAATTTTATGGTGAATCGTCTAAACCCCCTCCCCTCCAACTATATGACGACTCAACTTTCAAACTTCCTCGACAGGAGACCAAATAAAACTCCAACCACGCGACGAGGCTTTCAATTACTTCACCCCGATAAAACTTTATTAATTATACCCACACACATACACACATTTGCACACACTCACGCCCATCTCTGTTTTCCCAGCTCATCGCCCGCAGATAATTACGTATACGATTCCCCGCTCGGCTCGAGTGCGCCGTAAAACAATGATAAAAATTCCCGCTCACGCGTCCTTTTTCACCGGCGCGCCCGCGCAAATATAATTACCGCCAAGACACACACGCGCGCTGGCACACATTGCGCGAATCTTTATCCAATTTTCATTAATCGAATCGGCGATTCGTGTATATACGCGCGGGGGGACCGTTAGCGGGGCCCACGTGTGCGCTGCGGGCCATTATACGGGCAAATGGCCCGTAATGGCGCGCTCGCGCGCGGATCCTTCACGCACTTGTCTGTGTGTGCGTGTGTGTGAATGTGTGTATGAGGGGAAAGGAGGCGCGGAGGTGAGCTGCGTCACGATTTTCGTCTATGATGCGAAAAAGCCTGCGGTGGAGAGTTATAATAGTGAGGAATAGCTTTATTTGAAGGTCTTATTTGAAATAGGCAAAAAGTAGAATCATTGTACGATTTTTCAAAAGATTTCAAAGCTTAGAACAAATCATAAATATTTGATGAATTTTTGAAATCATGTTTACAGAATTTATAATAGCTTAACATTATGTAATCAAGAGAATATAAGCTAAACATACAATATTGTTATGAAATTCGCAGGCCACAATTCAATTTCCCCCAGCCCTCCCAGCTCAACCGTAACACTCCAATATTACATTAGCCACATTGTAATAATCTAATTAACCAGGCCGCAATAACAACCTAATCGAATCAATTAATCATAACAAAACACGCGCTGTCAAATCAAACTTCCCTTCCCGCCTCCCAAACAAACAAACCTCGTCAGCCAATCAGCCACCAAGTGCATATCGAAACCACACGCCCAGCAACACACATTCGCCAGACCGCGAGAAAGAAACCACCGCCGCCGCCGCTAGTTCGCCGCTAATCTCGTGGAAAGGATTTCGCGCGCGGCCCTCCTAATCTCTCGCTGGCTGCTGCGAAAAGGCAGAGGAGCCCTTCGCGGTCGTTGACGACGCGCAGAACAAAGGCGCGGGTGGGTGGGGAATCGAATTTTAGCCCCGTTGGTCCGGACTCTCTGCGGCCCGAAAGGATTGCGGTGGTGATAAGTGGATTGGGTTGATAGAGCTGGAGATAATGAATGGCGTTGTGCAGTGTAAATAAATTATTTCGGTAGATGGCGAGTGGTGAAGTGCGATTTAGAAGGGGGTAATTTTTTTTTTAATTTATGATAACTTCTGTTGCACCGGAAGAATCGAGTTTGAATTGAAGCTTGGTCTGATTTCAATTTCCTTATTGTTAAGAATCGTTGTGAAATTCACAACTTGATGTATTTAAACAAAGGTATTAAATTTTACTATACTGAAGCTATTTTGGTTATAATATTATGGAGTTATGCTCAAAAAGTATTTAGTTTAGATTAACGTACTGTCTATTTTAATATTGCAAATGTTTCTAATACCGTTACAAAGTGTTGCGTATGAAAGGAAGCAGAATGAATTAAAATGAATTAGTTGCATAAAAAATATGCGACGAGCGAGACGCGAACCGACGGACCCAAAGTTTGTAGTCCCGCGCTCTACTACTTAGCTAACGCCGCGATACTTGCTCGAGAGCATCGCGAGCGTCTAGTTCTTATCATGCAGCGGATGCGTCAGGGCTCGGATGACGGTCGAGCTGAGCTCATGACAAAAGTTTTCAACCTACCAAACAGATCTAATTCTATTTTTGGATGCTTATGCTATAACTTTTTTTCACATTTGAAAAAATACATACACTGACTTAAACACTGGTTTTCTACAACAGTTCCCATTTAATCGAAGAAATTGTCCAGTGCGCCATTAAATTTATCGCATAAAATCGTTCTATGGAGCAAAACTTCATTTTAAGAGAATAATGGCTGTATTATGAGAGCATTATCTTTTCTATCAGTAGATGGAATAAATAAAAAGACAAGTCGGAAACACCTAATTTCCTTTCGCAGGCTACGCGTAACTACGGCGGCGCAGGGAGAAAAGAGAAAGGAAGTCGAGAGGGAAACGGAAAAGGTAATTGGCGCGCACGAAACCGCGAAGTTTATCGAGTTTTTCGAGACGCCGAGAATTGCAGATGCGGAGTATGTGGTCTGCGCACTCATGTAATACGCGATATTGATAGCTTACATAATGTGACTTGCTATTTTTTTTTTAATATAAAATTGTAATAGACACCACGTGTTCTCTCCGATTCGATGAATGTAGTTTTCAAACCTCTTCAAATTGATTGGGAGTGAAGATTTGAAAGATAATCCACTCTCAAAAAAACGATGGCCGGATGTTGTGAAGCATTTAAAGATTGATTTTAATTGGTCTGTAAGAAATAAGCGCGAAGATCCGGTATTTCCGCCACATTTCAATTTTTGAAATTGAATTTTTTATTCTTACCTATTTAAAACTAAACAATTAAATCAATATAATGAAAAGATTAATTTTTTGTTTTGAAAAATTATCTGATTATCCTATTAAACTAATTAAAATGAAATCATAATGAAAAATATATATGCATAACGTTAAAAACAAAATTATACGAACGCAGCGCGTTTGGATTTTGCTAATGCTGCTTAAAAAATAGAGTATTCAAAATTGTTTTTGTGAAACATTTTATAGAGTATCATTTTTATTGCGTATCTGAAAGTTACTTTATAGGCTATTAAATTACAAAATAATAATTATAGTATATAAATACCTTATGATAGCCTTCTATTTCATAAATAAGAAATCCGTTTGACGTGTTTGAAATTCCGAACGTTCATAATGAACGAAATATTAACTTAAAGTTTCTAATTCTGGTTAGAATTCCCCGGAGTGTGGTTTACTGGTGACTGCAAGGGTGAGAAGTGAAGAAATACAGTTATTATCCGATTTTAAATGTATTAAGTAGCCAAATTCGGCTAAATTTGAAAATGGCAAAAATTTTTCGTTCACTATGAACGTTCGAAATTTCAAACACCTTCTGTTTGAGACTTTTATTATTTTCGAAGACTGATTGAACTGTCTTACCTAAAACAAAAAATAAAAGAAAATAAATTTTTATTCATTTAATACATTATCAAGTTATTTACTTATATTGAATTCACTTCTCATCTCTATAAATGCATATAAAAAAATATCAAATCCCCTTTCAAACTCATTCGATCATATCGAATAACGTTACTGAATGCAATCAATTCTCTGAAAAGAATGAAAAGAACAGATTCCTCGTATCCAATATTTAAAACATTCGTTTCAATGGATCGATTTAATTTAAGTATAAACCTAGAGGAGGAGATACGTTAAATATTATCGGCGGAGATAATTCGCACGACACCTAACTCTCTGCTTCTCTCTCTCTCTCTCTCTCTCTCTCTCTCGAATCGACGAAACATTCCGCTCGATTACAT
Organism: Torymus aiolomorphi; assembly: GCA_036365515.1. Lineage (NCBI taxonomy): Eukaryota > Metazoa > Arthropoda > Insecta > Hymenoptera > Torymidae > Torymus > Torymus aiolomorphi. Next base: position 22,086,382 of record CM070873.1, on the reverse strand, counting down.
TCCAGCATCGCCGTTCGTCCCTTTACAAAGGAAACCCGGTTTTTCTGCCACTTCCGTCGCATAACTCGATAATGCTTTCGCCCGGTTTAATTGGGGGACAAAAATCGTTGAGAAGCTATCGCGGTACAGTCGTCTGCAAAAGTCGATTATTACTTGAATTTTAATTTAAAGTTTGTAAAAACGTTATTCTGTTTCGTGCAAGGCATGATGATAATATTCTGCATACTCAATCGATAACACAGGCCCACAAAAAAAAAATCTGTCGGTTCTGGGATGGAGACTATGCTTTTCTTTTGTATTTTTTCCCGCTGAATCCGAATCCGGCGTTAAAAGTAGGGGGTTGGCCGCATATTTTGAACATAAACTCAAAAAACTGTCGAAAAGCCGTGTTTCTGTGGAAAAACTTCAGAAAAAAAAAAAAACATTGTTTCCATCACATCAAAAACACTTTATTTTTATGTATTTTGGCTTGCTGAATCCAAATTTGTTATGGAAAAAGAGATTTGACCGCCTAATTTCGGAGATAACCTCAAAAAACTACTCAATCAATTTGCACAAGAACTAAATTGGCTTACGCTTGCGTATACGCTTGTCATCGAACGACCTATGCAAAGGATTTCTACGCCGCTTTTTGTTATTTGATTGTACATCTCTTTTTAGCATCCAGCAATAGTCCCCCATCATGTTCACGCCATATTTTCCTTGCCACCTACGTTCAAATTCCTTCATATCCTGATGAAATCGTTAACCATGCTCTTCACTGTAGTCACCTAGGACTTGTGGAAATTCATCATGTGCGAATCAAGAAAGTGGAGTTTTAAATTCATTAAGCAACCTAATTTTTTGAAGTTTTGTACCATAGTTTCTACGATGCTCTTATAGTTCTCAACCAGGTTGCCTTCTCGGCACCATTCATACTTTTGACGAATTCTTCGTTCCTGAACATTTTGCGAATTTGAGGTCCGTCAAAGATACCTTCCTTCAATTTAACCAGAGTTATATTCGTAAAGATGGTTTCTAAGTATTTGAAGCATCACCCTTCTTTATCGAGAGCTTTAACAAATTGTTTCATCCGCCCTAATTTGATATGTACAGGAGGTAAAAGGATTTTGCTAGGATCAACAAGTGAGCACGAATGGTTAATTTGCGGAGACCTGAAAATATTGTCCATGATACTAGGTCAACAATCAGGTTTTACCAAGTACCCATGCTATTTGTGCATGTTTGACAGTCGAGATAGAGCAAAACACTATAATACAAAAGTATGGTCAGTGAGGTAAGTGAGACCATCACTTACTCCAGGTTCCAGCAATGTCACCTATCGTCCTCTTGTCGATCCTAGCAAAATCCTTTTACCTCCTTTACATATCAAATTAGGGCTGATGAAACAATTTGTTAAAGCTCTCGATAAAGAAGGGCGATGCTTCAAATACTTAGAAACCATCTTTACGAATATAACTCTGGTTAAATTGAAGGAAGGTATCTTTGACGGACCTCAAATTCGCAAAATTTTCAGGAACGAAGAATTCGTCAAAAGTATGAATGATGCCGAGAAGGCAGCCTGGTTGAGCTTCAAAGATGTTGCAACACAATTTCTTGGTAACAATAAAGATGAGAACTATAAGAACATCGTAGAAACTATGGTACAGAACTTCAAAAAATTAGATTTCTTAATGAACTTAAAACTCCACTTTCTCGATTCGCACATTGATGAATTTCCACCAGTCCTAGGTGACTACAGTGAAGAGCATGGTGAACGATTTCATCAGGATATGAAGGAATTTGAACGTAGGTGGCAAGGAAAATATAGCGTGAACATGATGGTGGACTATTGCTGGATGCTAAAAAGAGATGTACAATCTAATAACAAAAAGCGGCGTAGAAATCCTTTGCATAGGTCGTTCGATGACAAGCGTATACGCAAGCGTAAGCCAATTTAGTTCTTGTGCAAATTGACTGAGTAGTTTTTTGAGGTTATCTCCGAAATTAGGCGGTCAAATCTCTTTTTACATAAAAAATTCGGATTCAGCAAGCCAAAATACATAAAAAGAAAGTGTTTTTGATGTGATGGAAACAATGTTTTTTTTTCTTCTCAAGTTTTTCCACAGAAACACGGCTTTTCGACAGTTTTTTGAGGTTATCTCCGAAACTCGGCGGTCAAACCTCTTTTCCCATAACAAATTTGGATTCAGCAAGCCAAAATACATAAAAATAAAGTGTTTTTGATGTGATGGAAACAATGTTTTTTTTCTTCTCAAGTTTTTCCATAGAAACACGGCTTTTCGACAGTTTTTTGAGGTTATCTCCGAAACTCGGCTGTCAAACCTCTTTTTCCATAACAAATTTGGATTCAGCAAGCCAAAATACATAAAAATAAAGTATTTTTGATGTGATGGAAACAATGTTTTTTTTTATTCTGAAGTTTTTCCACAGAAACATGGCTTTCCGACAGTTTTTTGAGCTTATGTTCAAAATATGCGGCCAACCCCCTACTTTTAACGCCGGATTCTGATTCAGCGGGAAAAAATACAAAAGAAAAGTATAGTCTCCATCCCAGAACCGACAGATTTTTTTTTGTGGGCCTGTGTAATCATTCGCTATAGCATAATCAACATTTACAAAAACTAATTAAAATAAGATAAAATTAATACATAACAATACGCTCCATATATGAATAATTCTGTTTTCCATAAAGAAAAACTATTTTTTACTACAAATTTGATATATTTAATATAAATAAATGACCCTTTTAATGGTATTGATAAAACAATTCTCCCTGTACTATATATTTTTAAACTAGATCAAATCAAACGTGCTTCGCGCGAATTCCATCTTATCTTTGAGTTTGAATATTTACATCTTTATAAAAGTATTACTTTATTTTATTAAATTATTTTATAATAATTTTCATAATTCAATAATTTGTTCAATACATAAAAAATTCTTAACTTTCTCGCAGCTTGTATTTTACCTTAAACACAATTCAAAAATACGTCAATCCCGCAAACTTCTACAACCAGCTAATCACAGACACTTTCATGATGCTTCATTATTCACTCACCATTTCTTTCCCAAGCATCAGACACTTCGCTGAAATTCAACGGCATGAAATTTTAATGAGAAAATCTCCAAACAATTATCCACCTTTTACGTCAACCTAAAATTCCCCTCATCACCTACCCAAAATTAAATCAAACAAAGATCCTTCAACATCCTCACACCCCAAGTCACCTCCACTCGCGAAACAATATTATAACGAGCTCTCGAAACTTCCAACTCGCACAATAACCAATTTTTCACTCTCGCTCTCATTTCCTGGGACGAGCTAAATCCTCGTTAGCCCCCGCGCGCAGAAAAGTTTGTACGTGGGGAGGGGGCAAAAAGCAGCAGCAGTCGTGACAGATTTGGCGCGAACGCGCACGGCGTAATTAAACGCGCCTCGTTTCATGAAGCCGCGGGCCGAGTGATTTCCCGACGGGTGTGTATATACGCGCTGCTGCTGCTTCGGTTTTGCGGAAGCCGGCGACGGGTTTTCCGGTGTAATTCTCGCGATTAAGCGCGCCGGCGTGATTGTCGCGGTGGATCTGTGTACGTGTGGCAGTGGTTGTGTTTCAATGAAGAAATTGGGTGAATGAAGTCGAGGTGGGAAGTCACGTCGTTTTTCGAGCGCTGAATGGCTAGTTTGATTGGAAATGGGGAAGAATGGAGCTAGATTTCTGTCTTTTTTAATCTATTTCTCATATTTGCTGGTATGGAAAATCACGTCGTTTTTGTAGAACTTAATTTTTTGAATCGGATAGTTAAAAGTGCGATTTTTGTTTGTTCATGCGAAAAAGAATTCTGTAAAAAAGTTAAAGATTACTGTATGTTATTTATATTGTAGTATATTATCTCTTGCAGTTCCGTAATATAAGATCAAGTGGCCGTGAAATATTGCTGGAAACTTTTTATCGCGATTCTATTAACGGAGAAACTATCAATTTCTCATATCTATTTACTAAATTATTCCTTAACACTTGTATGGAGCGAGTTTTTATTACAGCAAAAGTGAGAATTTGCTCAAAAGTTTGCATATTATAAACATTAATAAACTTTTCGATCGTGATTCTTAAATTTCTTTGATATACTATAGAAGTGCAATATTTTTTCACTTAAATGCCACTTTCTGCTATTTAACGTACAATTATCTATAGTAATTCTCGTCTCCATCTTTCAATTCTTTTCTCCTATATTATATTTATTTTTATAAAATTTCATTTTTATGTGAAATATCTTCTTTATAAAAGATTGAGTGAAGTTTTTCATGTACATTGTTTATAATATTCTTATAATTTCCACTGAAAGCTGTGTTTTATAAGCAAGTCAACTTGTTTTAGTATTAATCGAATCGGTGAAATTTTAAGGGTCCACTTATTACGACAGGTAGAAAGAGAAGCCAGTCAAACGTAAATTAAACCGACGGCGAACCGTCTATCGATGAATAATTAAAAGAGGAGCGCTCTTGTATACTTTATCGAAAAAGCTTTCACGGAGTACGCCTTTGACTTTATACTGATAGAACATTCGTTGACCCTCCAGTTTTTCTCTCGTCTATTTTTATAATATTTTATATAAAGGGATGATTCTGTTTTAGTAAGTTAGAACAAAAGAAGTAATTGTACTGCATGTGATATAGTTGTACTCTTAAACATTACAAATAGTAAAGTAAGAAAAAATACTTAAAAAATGCCAATGAAATTCAAAATAAAACGTTTTTAACATATTCAATATGAAATAAAAAAAAAACAGTAGAAAAGTAGTATTACAGAAATAGCTCACACGCACGCCTATAGGTGTAGATGTAAATCTCGCACGTCGAGAGGCAAAGAAGATAAAGAGACAGAGACAAGCCGAGCCTCTCGCGGGTTGCGTTGTCTCCCGATCTGTGCGCGTCGCTAGTATTGACGAGCCATCCGATACACACACACACACACACACACACACACACACACACACACACACACAGACACACACACACACACACACACACACACACACACACACACACACACACACTCACACTTGCGCGTAAGGGTAATTGCGATCCTGCGGCAATTTCGAAATCGCCAAGTTGTAAATTAGTTCGCTCGCGTCGTGCGTACGTGCGGGAGATACTGAAAACGCGGGAATTCCGCGCGAGGGGAGTAGTAGTAGTAGGGGATTTTTCCTCGCGGCGCGGCGTGCCTAGGGCTTTTCGTTTCTTCGGGGGGAATTTACATTCGAGCCTGGAATTTCTGGCTGCGCGATAAGTCCTCCCTGTGTGTGTGTGTGTGTGTGTGTGTGTGTCAGTGTGTGTGTTTCTCGTATCGGCGTTTGCGCAACGCAATTTCAGGGGCGGCGGAGAGGAGCGAGAGAGAGGTTGTTGTTTATTGTTTACGTGCGCGGGGATGCGAAGCGACACGACACACTGGGGTTGTTAACTTTATTTTGATGGTAAAATAACGTTGTTGCACAAAGATAAATGAAAGGTTTTGTAAATATTAAATTCTAAAACTTGTATTATACAAGTTTCGAAAACTAATGCAGTTTTATTAAATTGAAGATATAATATATCTTTGAATTGTCAAAAAAAAATAACATCATTTCTGTAATATTAATGAAAACATTCAAATAAGTCACATTTGTAAAGATATCATGCATTATTTTCCCGCGAACAGTGCTTTAAATTAATATTCAAGTTAAAATTAAGTTATTACTTTCAAGTCATTGCATACTTCAAACAAAACTGTCTCATTAAAACAACGAAAGCAATTGCTTCAATTACCATCATTTACTTTACCTTCACCTACTAAAAAATCCTCTTCCTTTAATAACAGCCGATCAATTATTCATCCCTCATCATCGTCAATAACCAGCCAGAAATTTCGGCAGCCCCGAAAAATCAATCTCCCTCATTTTCCTCCATCATAAAAAATCACTCCTCTACACTAGCCCAACGAAAATCGTTGCGAAATTAGTCAATGTAGCGTGAACGCGCCCGGGTGATGGAAAAGCTAATGGAGTGGTAATCGCCCCCCACCTCCAACTTTCTTGATTTACGGAGTTAGCGAGCGCGTCAACCTCCTCTAAGTGCGCGCGCTGTACAGGAGGGGGAGAGAAGAGGAAAGACACAATGCAGCATCCGAGCCGAAACTTTCGCGTGTACTTAACCGAGGGAAGGAGAAAGGAAGGGGAAGCCGGTGACGACGGTGAGGTGAGAAGCCGTGGGCGGAGTTTTGCGGGAGGATACGGCAGCAGCGTCGGGTATATATACCGGGGGATAGTATATGCGAAGGTGTTGGGGAGCGAAGTTTCCTTGCGAATCTGCTTTTCGGGGAGTTGAGGGGTTCGTTGAGATGTCCCGGCAAATGGACATTGTGAAATGAATTTTTTAAAAGCGATACAGCCCTGGTGGAAACTCACTTCATTATTTGCCTAATAAATAGCTGCTTTTAGTATGGTGTAGCTAAAAACTAGCCACTTTTCTTGGGTATTTCTATCTATCGATGAAACGATTTTTCCAACATTATTCGACCATTTAATAGATTGAAAATAGAAAGACTTTTTTTTAAAGATTTACAGAAGCTTGTTCTTAACTATTTCAAAGGTATTGAAATTGGGGAGAAAAAGAAACTGTTGATCAATTTTTTTTAATTAGAAAATGGCTAGTAGAAGGCTTGTTCTTATGACGAGGAGTGAGAGAGACAGAATCTAATAGAAAAATATGAGTTTCAGTTAATATCTAAGAAAGGAGTGCTGTAAATGATTTTTTAGTCTGTGTTTATTGTTTACATTTTTGTAAGCTATCTATTATAATTGAATGCTCTTAAATGTAACGTCAAGTTTATGAGTAAATTTAAATTCAATATTTTTTGAGGTTATGCCGTTCTATTTCCAATCTATTAAATGGGCGAATAATAGGGGAAAAAGAGTTCTAACATGGCCATTAACTATAGCCATTTATTTTAGCTATTTACTGACTTTCTGACCATTTCGTAATAGATAAATTTCTACCAGAGAGGTTATCGACTTTTACAGTTTTGTGATTGAATAACTGAAAATCAAAATGAATTTAATGTATTACGTTTCGTATAAACTACGTTAAAATGAAATTGCCATAACGGTGCCAAAGTAAATATTCATAAATAGCAAGTTGCAAACACATTCGAACTTTTTGGAATTGTAGCGTGTCGTTTGTAAGAGCCATTATTCTCTTCCAATATTTGATCGATTATGCAAATACATATAGAATTTGGCACGTGTACACATATATTTCCATTACATATGAGGCAGTTAACTAGTTTAATACATTTACCAAAATCAATACCAGGTACGTTTGTATGGTATCTAATTATAATCTAACTACTATTTACACGTAATATCCATAATTGGGACATGGAGACTAAACCTATATACTTTATTTGGCTGATTTAAATCCATAAAAAATGTACAAATTACTATTAACATTAGTTTTATGAAGTTTTTAATGATTAAATATCAAATTTAAACGGGACAATAGACAACAAAATACACTCAACTAAGATACTGTCATTTTGTGACGTTATACTATTTCGCACAAATATTTGACACTATTACTGTATATACGAAAAATCTTCGCGAAGTTATATTCTTTAATGGAAATGATAAAAGGAAAAAAAAGTTTTATAAATATACTGCCACCTTCTCTCTATACACCAAGAGATGCTAAAATTCGTTCTTATTCTCAAAAATGAATATATTTATCACGCATGTTTCTCAAACAACAGCAGCATCTACTCCTCAACCCAACTTTTACCACAGCATACACACAACAACACAAAACTCTCCTCACCAGACTCCACTCATTCCTCTAAATCTAAACTCCAGTCGCTGTCCCCTTTGCGACTTGATAAAAATGTCCTTCCCCGGGGCAACAAGTGAGCGCGAGTAAAGGGGAGAAGAACTTTTTCGCGCGAGACTCCGTGCATCATGCCTTTATTACCCAAGTGCGTCGTCTCGGCTGACCAGAGAAAGAGAAAGAGGACTTATGCCATCGCGAGACCGTTTGTCTTCGTTCCCCCGGCGTGGATCGTTAGAGGGAGGGAAGAAGATGGTCAGCTGGAAAAGCTACAAATCTGGGAGGGAATTGTTTTTACCGGGGGATTACAAAGGAGACGCGCGCGAGTATTGAGGAACAGGTGATTTAGCGTGTGTGTACAAAGCTGGAAGACAAAACGATGGTGTCTTTCGGAATTTCGTGTGATGTATTGTTTAGCCAGGAAGTGGTGGCTTTAGGCTGGAATCCGCTGATTAGGTGAAAATTAGAAGTTGGTATAAATTAGACTTTGCTAAGCTGACAAATGATTAGTCTCATTAGTCAATGACGGGAAGATTCATTAGAGAGAACGTGGAATGTTAAAATTTGTCAAGTATAATTAAGGTATGATAGGATTGAACTAATTGATATATTTTTGTTTCATAATCTCGTTGTTAAAAAGGATTGAATGACGAATTTTACTTGGGAGCACTGGTCTTATAACTTTAAGGGCACGGCATGCGCAAAACCCGCTCAGATTTAACCAGTCAACGTAAAACGATGAGCATAAAAAATGTAAGCCCTCATTCCAGCGACAGCTTGAAGGGACTTTACGCTACGTCCTCAGAATAAACGACTTATTGGAGTAGACACGACACGAAGTCACGAAAAGAATAGCCAGCTTCCAATTAGCTTTAACGTCACAGAAAAGGTAATAATCCCCCCGTCCACTTCCTCCTTATACCAACAGTCGGAAGACCATAGAATCCTCTTGTTATTTTAATCTGGGTCTCGATATAAAACGTAAATCTTCGCTCTCCGCAGTACTTGGAAAGAGATTTCTACAGTGCGACAGGGCAAACGTCATTTCCCGGAATTATATATGTATCTTCAAGACTCCGTGCAAATATTAAATCGCGCCTCGTCGTTTTGCAGGCGCGCGCGGGGATAATCGTGTTTGATCTGCATAATAACGCGACCAAATCACGCTAATTATGCGCGGCAAAAAGGACAAGCCGTCTTCTTTAAAATTGGATTGTTAGCGCGAGCGAGCGTGCGATAATGCGATAGTCGTAAAGCGAAAGGGGAGGCCGCCGAAGATTACACGGGAGCCGTAAACGTAAAGTAGCCCGTAATTGGTCGTGTTACGACTTGCGGATCGCTCAATTTGCAACGAAAGAAAGTGAAGGGCTTAACTGCTCCTTTTTTATCGGAGTGTACCAATTTCTAGGGGATTTTCAATAGCTGCGAGATGCGCAGAGAAGAAAAAGAAGCAGCGGAGAGCTGTAGGTTGTCTTTCACGTGGAAAAGTGACCGCGGTGTACTCGGGCTTTTTCAGCCCATAAGTCACCAAGCGTCGACGGGGCCTGGCCGAAGGTAATTTTAGATCGACGAAGCTTGTTTGTACTGGAGAAACAGAGATTTTCTGATATTTATGGCCACTTCGAACCGTTACATCGCGAGTAAGCTTTGGAGAAAAATTGTTATTGATGCGCTATTTTTATTCGTTTGTTTTGCAACCATTGTACTCGGATTTACATTTTACAAAAAACCTTTCGACAAAAACTACGGCAAAGAATTGCAAATAAAGCTCTACAGTCAAAATTTGAAGCTTCGTATTCTAAGTCAACGTTCGCTCGAGATAGACAATCTGTGGAGAAAAACCTCCGGTCGGGAAGAAAGAATAGGTCAACACTCCGAGTTTTCTCGACCCTCGTCAAGGCAAATTAAAACCCCCCTGCGCAGCGGAATTTATCGGGGATCTTCCGAGTCCCTCTCGGTACTCGAGATTTAATTGTTTATGTACGCAATTTAAGGACCGGCTTTGCGCCACGACGACGGCGCTGTGCTTCGGCGCCTCGTTAAGTAACGAGTTTTGCGGAAAGAGGGGTTTTAAGCTCGATTCGGAAAAGGGGAGGATTTTTATTACGGAGTTATAATGTGGATAAGTGAACGAATGAAAAAAAGTTGGGAAAAATTGGTAATCGGGAAATGCGAATTTCGATAATGGTTGTATTATGAATTATTGCTGTTCATTTATACATATACATTCAATTAATTAAACGTATACGATGGGATTTGCATACATTGTAATATGATTTGGCGGTCTCTGAGACTGCAATTTGCAGTATTATGTGTAATAAATTTAATTTAGTATGTAAATGTTTGGACAGTTAATTAATCTTATGCATTAGCTTTATACAATGTAGGTCATTGCGCAAAAAATAACTTTACGAAACTTTTGTATTGTCGTTCAAAAACCAGAAATCCTTGATCACATTGAAACGTCATTTAATATTATTACGACATTATTCGATACATAAATCATGCCTATAATGTTTAATATAAATAAAATAAATGTATGTAACGATATTTTAAAAATCACACACCAATAAGTTGAAAAAGTTGTTTCCTCAATAACACGATGAAATATTGCAATGGAGCTCGGGACCAAAATCAATATTCCACTCATTTATTCGGCGATTTTATTCGAGTATTTTTATGACAATAAAACAACAAGCTTTTGAAAACATAATAATAATCTGTTACGCTGCTCATTAATTTTTCATAATTAATTCTTTCTGAGTAATAGGGCCAACATTTTATTGCTGGAAAATGGAATTTTCGGGGAAAATGAATAAATTGCAATTTATTATTTTTGCTTGTCCGAAAAAGCTGCCTCGTATTAATTAAAAAATATTTCAAATTTCATTTTATTGAGCCGAGCAAACGAAATTTTAATCGCTACTAACGCTCCGACCTCATTACGATGTTCGAATGATGCCATAAAGTTCGAACGCTTACAACTCGAGTCTTTTGAACGTCCGGTTGAAATTCGCGAAATACTACACTTTTTTAATTATAAATTATAAAAAATTCTCAAAGAACTATATGCCAATTAGAACACTAATATTTGTCTTCACTTATCTTTTCCAAGCATTTAAAGATCGAATTTAATTGGTCAGCATAGAATAGATAAAGTATAAAAATTAAAATTAAGTTTTCGAACTTATAGGATTTGCCTAATTACCTTATTATGTTACAGAAAAAAAAAATATATAACAAAACACATGTTTTTATAACCTCAAAAACAAAACATGACGTTCGAACCGCGTTCGACTTCAGCTATGACCAACAAAAAAATTCAACACTTTCCTCCCGCCAACAGTAATTATTTACAATTTCAATACAGCAACATCAACCGCCAGCATCGTAATCAATCTTTACACTCAGCGCATCTTCGACCGCTACACACCCGGCGACCGCACCTGTCCTCAAAAATCTCATTCTCCCATCCTCGCACCACCACAGCCTCGTAAACACCTAACAGTACACGCACACACAGTGCATCTCCTTGTCGATTAATCACGCTTGGCGCGTCGGCGGTGATCGGCTGCGACCGCGCGGGGGAATTCATATAAAGCGTTCTCGGAAGTGCACTTGTGTCAACAGAAGCCGCGCCGCGCGTCGGTTATTAGTAAACAAAGACGCGGGAAGATTCTGTTTGCCGGCAAATATATGCGCGCGCGTGTGTGCGGAGCACTCGAGAGTCTTCTTCGGTTTCCGGCGGGTGTATGGGAGCGAGAGAGAGCGGAAGGAGGGTACATATAGTAGCAGGTCTTCGATTCGACGCGGAGAGAGAGCTGTTTGCGTGTCTTTTTTCGTCGTGGTCGTGTGCTTAGCTGCGGAGTGGCGCCGAATGTCGACTGAAGGGTTTTTTTTTCGTAGTCGTCGCTGGTTTCGATGGGACTTGATGTGTCGAGTGCTCGAGTTTATTGCGGTCGGGCTGGCAACTAGGGACGGAGAGGATAATGCGGATAGTCATGCTAGGGATTGGAATATTAATTTTTTAATTAGAAATGGAAACTTGCACATTACTTTTTTTGTGAAAATAGCTCCAGTGCTATACACTTGCTGAGTGATCGCTCATCATATTTTACGGCTTGAAAAAAAAACGTGATACCAACAGCCTCTATTTTCCAGGTATTGTTTAACTAACTTCTGTTGTACACATGTCACTTTACACTACAAAACCACCATATCACAGAAATTGGAAATAGCAATAAAGTGTCACCACTTGGCCATAACTTCAAACCTTATTACCTCGGCACCGCTAAAAGGAAATAACAGCATAATTCGTGCGCAAATCAAGCCAACATTCTAATACCCTCCGGCATCTGGCATCCTCTACTCATCATCCATATCCCGCGCGCCTACCAATATGTTTCCTCTCTTGCTCTTGCGTCGTTGCTTCCAGTTTATTTGCCCCGCGTAAACACACGCCGTCATCGCTGTATACACTCGCCGAGGCATCATCGCGAGCGGCGTTTTTCCACGCGCGCGCTGCAGCCTCTCAAGACGGATCGAATCGTGTCACGATCGAGAAGAGAAAGAGAGAGAGAGGCACTACCGTAATGCCCTCGGCGGCGAGTCGGACGAGTTATCCGGTCGTCGTCTCGCGCCCCATTGACCCATTCGCGCGGATGCGCGCTGATGTGTACTTGTAGTTGTATTATGTATAGGTACATCGCTCGGGTTGCTGCTGCTGTTGTTGTAACCAGCGGTGGATGATGTTTGGAGGACCTTATTGGCTTGTAAGTGGTACTGGTTTTCGTGATGAGATGAGAGGTGCTTCTTTTTTTTTAAGTGGCTATAGGGTTGTGTAATATTGATTTTTATGGTGCTTGTTTTCGGTTTTTGATGGTGCCATTGTGTATAATATGGGTTGAAGAATGCTAATTTTCTATGAAAGTGAATGAACTTTTGACAGCTGAAAAAGGGTATGAAACGTTTTAGCATAAAAGTGTAATCTAAATCCCTTTATTGAAAAGACTACTCTATAAATTTGAATTAGTGAAATTCACTGAAGATCAGTTATAAGGTACACCAAATCAACTGAAATTTCAATTAATTTTTAGTTTTCACTGCATATTTCAGTTAATTTGGTATACTTATAACTGATTTTCAGTGAATTTCACTCATTCAAATTTAGAGAGTATATAGAGATATTTCTTGTTCTCATGCACTTATTGTTCCATGGAAGAAAAAATATTCTTAGAGATATCAAGATAAGTTTAGTATTAATCATGAGTTCGTTACAATAAGCGAGTACTGGGAATGTATCCAGCCAATATACACTTTTGTTACTATTATTTCAATTTTTATTCTGGCAAAATGATTATTAAATAAATATACCCTGGTAGAAACATTAATCAATAGTTTACAATCGATTGGCGAAATCGGAACCAGTTCGCTAACAGTTTAACCAACTCTTGCTTTAAAATGCTACTAATTTCGTCGCAAAATGATTGTTCGCTTAGTCAACAGTGGAACCAATCGTTGCTTTAAAAATTCTATAAATTTATGTACTGATTTAATGAGCCGTTGGCCGACAGATCCTTAATTTTCAAAATTACTAAAATAATGAATTATTCATTTGGTATACAATAAAAATAATCAAACTAATAATAATAATGATATACCGACAGTGTGAAAAAAAATATTTTTATGGTAAATGAATGTTTTATACATATTAAGAGTTTAAACATTTTGAGGTTAAATATATTTTTGTAAAAATTTTTATATTATAAATGACACTCTTTTGTTTTTGAAATGTTATATTTGCTCTTTTTCCGAACCGTTGGTTAACCGATGGCTTATAACACTTGTTCTAACCGTTGGCTTACACCTGTTGTAACCGTTAGCTAAAAAATTACCGTACAATTACTTTATCAGCCATTATCGTTAGCTTATTTTCTACGAGGGTAATATACTAATATCATTAAAACCTACATTTTTAGTTTTCATGTTTTTGCATCTACTTCTCCTATTACTCTCACCTATTTCCTCACTCACAACAAAGAGAGCCTTGTCACCACCATTTTATCTATACACGAATATGACACAGCTGCTACCCTCCTTTCCCCACGTTATCTAACCCTCCTGATCTTTTCACTATCACCATATACTCTTCCGCCAACACCAGCCTTCCAAGCTCTTCGATAATTCGCCAACGGGCCAACCTCGTTCCCGTAAATCTCCCTCCCGCCCCCTCTTATCACGACCGTCGCCGTCGCCGTCGACTTCCTCACAAACAGAAGCGAAGACAAGGCGCACACATGGCGCGCGATTAATCCGAAGCGCGGCGGGCGCATTCGTATTATAATTAGCCGTCGATCGGGAAGACGCGGGACGAGGCCCTTGGGGATGTGGGAGGTGCGATGCGTGTGTACGAAGTTGGGATGCAAGATTGCAGTTGATAAATAAGAACTTGGGATAATTGTGTAGCATGTGTGAGTTGGTTTGCATTTTGAAAAATGAAAAATTATTTCTGATTTGGCATGAATGGTAATGTTTCTCTATCATTTTTAAGGACTAGCAAGGTTCACATCACCCGCTTTATTTCTTCTTACGAGACACTTTCAAAATTAAAATATGTATTTGTTTACCTAATAAAAAGTATCAACTTCTTATATTTTGATTTACATTATATTATAATTTTAGTAATAGTATTTAAGGATATTAAATTTTCAAGACAAAAACTTTAAGCAATTGAAATATTATTTATTCCTTTTCAACTAAAAATTTCTTAATATCTCCTTAATATTTTCTTTTTTTTCTAAATTATTAAAGTTTAAATACTCAAAAATCCCGCCTTTTTTTAACCAGTCATGGTATCTCCTTGAGCCATAACACATTAGTGAATCAAATATTCTAAAATATAAGAGTCAGCCAATCATAATCGTTTTATTTTGGCTTCACTTTTAGTTCATCACTTTTTTAAGAGAAGAAGATCAGTTAAAAATGCATAAATTTATTTCGTCGATAGCTTGTGATTGACAAAGTATTTTCTTGCAGCAAGTATAGTTATTTTAACATGTATTTTAGTTGTTCGAGTATTTTAAACAAAATCAAGAAAATTACGAAAAAGACCAAGAAATCTTTCAAAGGGAATGGATAGTTGACTACATCTAACATTATAACTTAGATTAAATGAAAACAACAACGAAATTCAATGGCGGACGAACACTTTGACAATCAATTTGAAAAGCACACGTTAAATGCATTAATAACCCAATGAGTTATCGTATACGAATTTAATCAGTTAAAAATCCTAATAATCATCGCTCAAGATTTCCTACACAGCAAAAGAAACGATACCCACCCCCTCCCGAAATACCTTACCCAACACCCGAAGATCGTAGAGACAAAGGAACGTCTAAATTTAGAAAATCGCGCGCGACAGAACCTTTTTTTCCCACAGTGCTTCCCCGAGTGCTATGTCGCGAGCACGCCTCTTACGTAACGAGCTGCAAAAACGTGCCGACAGCGACGCCGACGCGCGAAAAGTCACGCGTCGCCCGAGCGGCTGCGAAAGACAAAGGCGACGGGGCTCTGATACCTTGCGAAAGTCGCTTCCGTACGTATGTGTATAGGGATTTTTACGGGGTTGCCGTGGTTTTCGTTGAGAAATACGTGTTGGTGGTTGCGAGGATGACTATGGAATATAGGTAAAGTTGAGCAATTTTGTTACTGTTTGATTGTTGTTGACTTAAATATCGATGGGTCTGAAGTTTGCAACGTTGGAGTGCAACGAAATAAAAAAAAAGATTCATTTTACTTCTCGTTGATACTAAATAATATTAATGTTGCGTGAAGATTTCGTGTTTTATAGTATAAAATAAATTTAAAACAAAAGTTTAGATAAAATTTTCATGGTTAAATAACTTTAACCAATCGTAAAAAATTATTTCGTTGCATTCCAACGATGCAAACTTCATACCCATAAATATCGAGAATCATGCTTATGTTTTTTGTGATCAATTTTAAATTTTATTTGATGCGTGATCATCATAATTATCGGATTTGTGAAGAGATAAATCTTTTTGAAAAATTGATAGAAGTATAATAATCTCTTGAATCGCTTTAGTAAATATGAATTTCTATGAGTGAAGGTCTTTTAAATTCTGTTTCTCTTTATTATTAAAGAATCTCGTTATATTTAGTATTTTATATTTATGATTAAGCAATAATTAAAATTATAAGACATGCGCAAGCCGAGGTATTATAAAGAATAAAAAGAAAAAAACATTTTAATAGCGTTATAAATAAAATTTATATCGTATCCAGTATTATTCGTATTTTCTGCATTCTTCAGAGAAAGTTATGCATAAAGTTCAAGAAAATATGCTTTTAAACTTTATTTTTTCCTCAATAACATCACAAAACCACCAACGAATACAAACATTTGCTCTTCATCAATTCCAAAAACCGACATACTATTTAAAGACCGCATCGCTCTGGCCTATACAAAGTCAACAGGAAAAAAAAGCCTGGCCAAAATTCGAATCCTCGCCAAAAATTAGAGCTCACAGATACACACACACACTCGCTTCCGCCCGCGGCGCATTAATTTGAATATCGCGACGGCAACGCTAATATAACGGTACCCACGAAGATACGCGGGGCTCTCTCGAGTTCGCGCGCATTTGCATAAATGCGCATTATGCCGCGATTCGGCGCGCGTTTTCGTTTTGTCGCTTAATTTACGGCCGCTGCTGTCGATGAGGCGGAAGTTAATGAGCGGTGCCGCTGCTGCTGCGGTTCGAGTGGAAAATGCCGGCTGCACGTGTGTGTGGACGGTAATTGGACGGTGTGAATGTGATGGTTTTACTCGTTCTTTTGTGTTGAGGTATATGAACAGTGTTCTTATTTTATGTTGGAAACTAGTTGGTTCGGGGAAATTTGTATGACGAATGTTTTCCACGAATTTTACAAATATATTTTGGTACAGTTATCTACGTTTATATTTTGTACAGTTTCTATATTTTTGTACATTTTCTCGTATTTTATATTGAAAGTCAGGTAACAATATTTTGCGATATATAGCGTCCTATGTACAAAAGTGTAAAAACTGGCTAAATTAAATAAAAACGTCTATTTCTGTAAATTTCCGGCGTTTGTGTTACTAAAAGATTTTAACGAAAAATAGAGCTGCATATATGTGAGTTCCATTTAGAAATATTTTCTGGTAAAGCCATAATACAAACGCACTCTGCGTTTCCAAGTTACTAAATAAATTAAAAACATTTTAGGGCTTAATAGCAGTGAATGTCGAGCGTAAACACTAATTGCTGCAAATTTACGCATCGAAATATACCGTTACGCAATAGAATACTGTAAATTTGAAATGTTTGTCGTTATGTTCGCTAAAAATCAACAACATAACTGAAATAGCTTTTTTCGATAAACAATGTCCATTTGCAAATTAGTTTTTATGAAAACACTTAAATAAAATATACTAAAAAGTGTATAAATCCATTGTGCATAGAAACGTGTTGTATACAAAGAAAATGTATGTAAGCAATAACTGTTTGCTTAAAATTAAATAAATTTTTGAAACATAATAAAAATGAAACTAATAAGTACTACAGAAGCATTAATAACCCATACAGCCAAAAACAATTAAAACTTCCCTATTGATAACAATCAACAGTTACTCTACACACACAAATCCCCTACATACGCTCCTCCGTAATTCCACGGTTCGAACTGGATCATAACCGTTGTGTCGGCAATCGCAGGCAGTACAAAACAGAGCAACTTTTTCCTACCGCTGCCATCAAAGTCACTTAAAATTCGCCGAACCCCGTTAACGCGCTGCTGATGCGCTGTGACGCCGAATCCGAAGCACGCAAGGAAAAAAAGGCCTTTAACGAGTCCTGTTTACACTGGAGCGTGAAATGGGCTCTCGAAAGTGACGGGCCGAAATTAATTCGTTTCAATGGGTGAGTAGGATTTTTTTGAGCTGCGCATGCGTTTTCAAGAGCGGAAATTAAGGGCAATTCGGTCGCGTGTGTAGTGATTTTCGAAGAGACGTATGTCACGTAATGTTTCTCTTTTTAGCCGTGTGATGATTGCTACGATTATGGTTGTCTAGGAAATGGACATTTAATAGGAGAAAGAGTTTTATTAGATGCTTATCTTTTTGTCAATTACTTGCTTAAAAAATTAATTACGCTTTAATTTGCGGTGATCAATAACTTGGAAACATACTTTCGTATTACGTGTATCTGGGCTCGAAAGAAGTTTTTAAGGCTGATTGGTTTTTAATATGTATCACTAATGTAACTTATTTCTAATACAAAATCCCAAGGGATAGGCTTCTTAATCCACTTTATGTAGAATTATATCACTTTAGAAAAATCAACCGGTGAGCAATTTTTCTTGGCAATCACTCGAAGGATTTTGACAAGAGAAGTCGCAAACTACTTGGAAAACATGTATCTATGGCATAAAGCTCTGGAATTAAAAAATATCGAGACTAAGTATTTTTTTAATTGAAAAAACGACAAAAATTCATAAAAATTGATAAATTAAGACAAAAAAGTAATTTTTTCAATTAAAAAGAATACTTTGTTACGATATTTTTTAATTCCAGAGCTTCATGCTATAGGTACATGTTTTCCAAGTAATTTGCGACTTCCCTCGTCAAAATCCATCGAGTGATAGTCAAGAAAACTTGATCACCAGTTGATTTTTCTAAAATTACATAATGCTGCATAAAGTGGATTAAGAGACCTATCTCATGGGATTTTGTATTAGAAATAAGTTATATTAGTGATACATATCCTTTATTTTATAGTAACTATATTTTAATTCATTTTTTCAGGTAATTTTGGCCTCAGGAGCCATTAGGTACAAGACTACCTTAAAATAAATAAACAAAGAATAATATGATCTTTTGTAAAAATTTGTCGATGAGACTATAAAAAAACGCCTTGATTCTCCGTGCATACAACTTCTAGCCAACCTTTTTGCTTCCTCACGATAAATTTCTATATGAAAGTAAAGGCGCCGACTATAAATGAAACTCTAAATGACTCCTTATCGGTTCTACAGAATGCATATGTATACCACCGCACGTTATATATGAATAAAATTATCCGCAGATGCTGAAGAATATTTAAAATTATGAATTCAAAATTTATGGAGTCGCAGCATCTACCGCGCACGTTAACGGTGTCCGCCTCTAAGTTAACTATATTCCCGTTCCCCTAAAAATCTTCAGCTGACAAACACGGAGCTAAAAACACTCAACGCCGTCGCTCGTTTCGGATTTCGCAAAAAAGTTAAAGCACTTGCGCGCGTTTGGGTTACCGTGTCACTCGCCATAAAGTCCCCCACTTGTGCGCGGAAATATATGAAATCCCTGTTCGGCCGTTTTATTCCCGCGCGCGTGCGCAAATAAACGATCGAAAAAAAAAATCGCGCGCACATATGGGTTACGAAGACACACATCTGCGCGTTTCGCAATTATCACGCGCTGTAATTTTGCCGCTTTACGATTATTTATAAGCGTTTGCAACCGGTTCGCAAAGTTTAATAGCGAGAAATTTTGCGTCTGAAAGGAATTCCTATCCTCGCGCATATTAGAGTCGCGTTAGAATTGTGAAATTAATTTACGCGGTGCGGCTTATTAAGACGACGGAGTGTCGCTTTTAAGTTTTCAGCTTGCGAGAGGTTTCTCGTTGATTATAAATTATCCGATTATGTGCGCAATCTGCGAGGATAAATAAATAAATATTGAATATTTATTCGAATGCAATTAACTGATACGCCGAGCGACGAGTTACGATAATTTTAAGATTCAAATTTTCTGGAAAATGGCGAATATTTTGAATATTATATTAAAAATTTCATTTTAAACCGAAACAGAAAGTATATGAAAAAAAACTGTAAAAGATAACCCGATTTAATCAAATTTTCAATACTGACTAAAAAGGCCGATAAAACTAAAGTCTTTAATAAAACAGAAAGTATTTCTATGCCCCTCATACCTCTGCAGATTTTAAAACATAAAAACTCGAAAGAATTTAATACGGACGATGAAAGGTCACGACCCCGTCGGTACACGCTCTCCATTCAATTCCAAAAATTCCGCGTACACACAACAATACAAGACAGACATTAAAAAAAAAACAGCCTTTCGAGCAGAATCCGTTTAATCGAACGGCATTGTGCGAGAATCCGTTGCCGGAAGGTGAAAATTTCAATCCCGAATTGAAATGTATATTCTGATGAATGGGATCCCTTTTATGCGCGGTTGTGGAGCTATTTAATCTTCGAAATGGACCGGACGCTTTTGATTAGCCGAATTGCGCAAAGGATTCTTGGAATTCGAGTGCGATACTTTGTGAGGTTGCTGAATGGTATTAATCATACGGATAATTAGGACCCGCGGGTGAATTTCTGTCTATGGCGAGGGATTTTGATTGACACGGTATAGTAGTTAAATATACGTAGCGGTTGTGGCGAGTCCTGTATTATTGGCTACGGTATTGATACGAGGAGTATTGAGTCTTCGGGGAAAATAGCTTTTTTATTTATCTCCGTATCAGCTTTATTGTATGATTTAATCAAAAGGTCTTCGTGTTAAAGTTGACATGATAATTTTAATTGACAGATTTGATTAACAGGAATAGCAATCAAACCTTGACGGTATTACCGTTGAAATTTTTTTAGAAAGGTGTGATGTGATGGGCTTATGATTGTTATTCAAAGAAGTGTTAAGAGAATATGAAAAAATATAAACAGTTAATCATTACAGCTTGTATCATTGGCACTAACAGTGTATGTTTCATCATGTTTACGGCGGGGAAAAATTTAAATGTTTCTATTTAATCATAGGATTGATTGTATTTGAAAATAAAAGAAAACCAATTATTAACATAACCTCACATCAGACAAAACTATATAACCATGATAAACAATAGTAAGCGATATGAGACTTCGCACGAAAAATTGCAATCACCGCCAAATTAATTCCCCATAAATCACTCTCCATCCCCTCTCCCTGTAAATTTCCCGCCAATAAATCACACAACCTTCGGAGAAAAATAAAAACTTGTAACGAGCAAAGTTCAGCGCGGCAGCCAAGCGGGATAAAAGAAACTAGCGCTCCGGCGAATGGTCGAACTGTTGCCGCCGCTGGCGAGAAAGAATATAGTTCCGAGTTTGAGGGGGAGGAAATTACCCGAGTTTTACGTACGTCGAGCGTTAAATGAAAACAAAAGCAACCGAGGGAGATGGTTATAACGCTCGACTCTGAACTTTCAATGTCGGTGATGCGATTACGCAGTTAGTAAATTTAGCGAGCTTTAGTAAATTTTCGCGGGATCTAGGGAGTTTTTTTGTAGCGAGTTTAGAGACTAGCGTGAATTGGGTCATGATGATTAAGCAGGAAGTTGAGAGTATGTTACTGTATTTTAATCGGCGGCTTACTTTTGAGTAAATTATTCACAATGTGTTGAATTTGTTTTGGATTATTGCAATTCAAGTTAATGGCTTTACTTCAAGTTAATATAAATTAGATAATCTTAAGCTCACTTTTCTGACTCTATATATCCGTCATTTAGATTATATATGAAGTAGTTTTAGTGATTTTTTGTTTCTTCCAGCCAGTTAGCTAACAGAACAACTATTAAAAGTATATTTACTTACTTCGCCATAACATTTAATTTTTCTCAATCAAGCCAACGACTAATTAAACCATTATTTCCTTTTTTTTTTCATACTCGCCTATTAGAGACAAATGTGTCACATTACAGGGCAGAAGCGGAAATGGCACCAATGAAGAAACACTTTATCAAGTGGAAAATAATCGTTTCCGCTATACACAACGCATCTGCCGTCTCGCTAATGCGGCAAATTAATTTCGCGCGCGCGTGGATTTCAGCTGTACCTAATGATGTGTAACTCGTAATAAAGGCCCGACGGTTAATGAGGACGATCTGCAGTCAGAATACGCGAAGATAAATTGGCCGGGACCGGTAATGAGCACGAGTTTCAGATTTGCATATGGATTTTTCGCGGTTCGTCCCTCTCTGCTCGTGTGCTGCTGCTCGAGTGTTTGTTTTCAAGTATGAAATGAGATTTTTTTATTTAAAGTGGTCAGCTCTGAAAAAGTGACTTGAGACTCTGATAAGAAAATTGTCTCTATAGTTAAAATTCCATGAAATAATCGGCTCGTACACAAAAGAATTTATACAAACATAAACAAAAATATTGAGCCAAGACCGGCCGATTATAGGTTTACATATCTCGACACATTGTGCAAGCTGAATATTTTAAAAATAATTAATATCAATACTCACGTAAAATTAAAGTGATACATAAAAGTTGTCGATCAAGCCATTTCACGATTAAAATGTGCGTATACAAAAAACACTCGCCACTCGCGTAAAAAGCCGCTCAATTTACCTCACTATCCACAGCGAAATTGACATTTACGTACCTGCAACAAAAAACACGTGATTTCTCAATAAATTTTTCCACATTTAATCCATTAGAATATTACATAACAAAAGCAAACAGCCGCTTCAGCAATTACGCTTTCTCTCCCTCTTTCCCTACAGTCGCAACAAAAAAAAATCCCCAAGACAAGCATTGCGCAAGGCGCTAAACGCTCTCCTCCTCTTCTTCCTCGAGGGCAATTAACCGGCGCGCATGCGCACGCGTCGCACACCCCCTCGCACCTGCGCAAAAAGAAGTGCACATACGCGCGCTCGAAAACAACGAGCCGGATAATTTATCGTCCCGGCGAGGCCATTAGGCCCCCGCGCGTGCGGAGCAACCGGTTTTCGGGGAAAGTCAAGCAAGCTGCAGCGGCGCGAATGATAAATCTCGGCTGAATTAAGCCGACAGCAGCAGCAGCAGCGGGTTGATTGCCAGCCCCGAGGACTGATTAAGGCGAGGCGCGCAGGCAAGCAAGTGTGATTGTGGGGAGGCAGAGAGAGGGGAAGGGTTAATTATTGTTATTGTAATTGCCCGGCCCCGGGCGATGCTTGATAGAAAGTTTTTAGTGACTGTCGGGAGCTTCGCTGATGTGAAGGCTACTAGCGAGATATGAGTAGCTTAAGTGAGATTATTCTTAGTTTTTGCTACTAGAGCGTTACTGTAGTATTGCTACAGTATTGTTGCAACATTGTTACAATGTTGTTATGATAGGGAATCACTGTTCTACGCGTACGATTATTGGTTTTAATAAAAAAGGTATTTTTCTAATATTTTAAATCATAGTATGATGGAAAAATTAGAATATATTATGTAAATTATGATAACACTTAAAACGTTGATGAAATTACTTTGTACTTAAATTTACTATGTTGCTCCGATCAAACTAGTTGAAAATTTACATTTTAATTATAATCCATATTTTAATGATAGTTATTAAAGTTTTGTATTTTTTAGAATACAATTTTATAACAAACCTTACACCCCTTTACTTTCTACCGTGGTTGGGTAAAAAAATAATAGTTTTAAAAGTGATCTTGTTAAATTTTTCCGCACGTGTGGCTAATAAATGAATCAATTCGTCGAATTAATGTCGAAGTACTTAGTTCCGGTCGAGTAAAGTGTGATGTTGTTTTCATTAGCTTAACGAGGATACACAAAAAGTTTTAATTCAGCGTTTTTTATACTTTATTTATCTGGGTGACATGGCGATGTAGCAATAAATCGTTCGCCAAAAAGTATGTACGTCGTTTAAAAACATTTATTGCGAGAAATCCCCTTTCTGGTCAACAATTTTTCATTCGACTTCCAATTAAGAAATTTAATTATGGACAAAGAAATTGTTTGTTCAAGTACAGTAAAAATTAAATCTTTTTATCTACTTTAATTTTTCTTCTTAAACGTATCAGCTGATTCATGGATCGATATTAATGATATAAACTTTTTTACTAAACTTCTTCATTGAAGCTCGGCAATCTTCCTCGTCAATACCTTTTACGACCTCTAATCAGCTCACTTCAAAAATAGCAAATCGAAAAAAGTCTAATTTGCAAAATTGAAACATTAAAAAAAAAGAAACAGTTTGATATTATCAAGCATAAAATAGACCACTTTTCATTAAAAAAAAAAAAAAAAAAAAAACCAACTAATCGTTCAAAATCACGGCGAAAGGAAAAACGTTTATGCAGGCTACTCTCTACCTTACGCTCGTACTTCACCGACGGATCATTAAGCCCCGCTGCGCCTAATCATTCCGGTCACGCACGCCGACATTCAATCAGTCGCTGCGCAGCGCGTAAAACTATAAAATCGCCCTCGATGAAGTTCTTATCTGTCGCAGGCGCGCGTCACGTCTGCCCGTAATGGCGCGCGTGCGCGCAGATTTTCCCTCCATGAAAAGAAATTAATTATTTTAATAATGGGCGAGATTGCGCGCGTGGGGTATGCAGATAAGGATCGATGCGAGGTAAGAGAGTAAGGGTTTTTTTAAGGGAATGGGGTTGGAGATTGGATAGAAGAAAGTTTATAGATTGATGTTGATATGAAATTTCCTTTTTATTCTATACGTATTTGTATAGCTGCATTTTTCGAAATTTTTTATTTTGAAATATATTTCTACGATAAGATTAAACTGATGGTTCAATACGTTTATTAATTTTTTTATGGTAAATAAATTTTATAGCCATAAAATTAAATAATAATTTTTATCCGTAATAGAAAAAATATTATAACTTCAAGGATCACATTACCAATAAAGTTTAAAGCAGAGAATTAATATTAAAAATAATTAATCTAAGATTAAAAAAATGTATTTTAGTAGAACACAGTGTTACGATAATAATGGTATCTTCCCTCATAAGTATAAGCATTACCTACATTTTATGAAAAATTCAGCCTTCCTCGCATCGCTCGTATGATTAACATGGGAAAAAGTTAAAACGCAGATGTAGTACGCGTGCCGTATGATAAGGCGTTAATTAAAATAAAAAAAAAATATACGTTTCAGATTGCCTCGAGGAAAACAGTGGTATGATATAGTAATGTACTTCTTCTCTAATTAGTTATATTCGACTTGCGAACGTTCCACTTATTATGCGATCTAATTTAAAAATAATTGCGCGCTGCAATACTCACTTACTGTATATAGCACTTCTCGCTCATCCTTATGGGCGACATATAGAGCGCTACGTTTCATCCAGATGTAATCTTAAATTGTGAAATTTAGCTAACAAACTGGTTTGACTGTTCTAATTCAGAAAAAAGTCTCGCGCGTCGATGTTGTACTCAATTAATGTCTCTATATGATTATACCAATTTTCACGCGGCTTTCTAGCTTCTATATCAGATTGAACTAAAGTGTCCAACGTTTCCCCGGTTGCATTTTCTAATTAATACTGTAATTTCTGTTGTTATGAACTTTATTTTTCATACTGACTACTTCTTTTAATACAGCTGGGATTGACGTACTATATAAGTTCGAATAAGTGAAAATTAGTCATATGTATACGTAGAATAAGTAAATAATACCTAGTGCACTTTTTGAAATAAGAGGATAACTATCTATGTATCTGAACATCGATTACACCACATAGTAAGTTCAGAGCGAACTATACATTTTACGATATAAAATTAAACATTCTATTTATACAATCAAATAAAATATATAGGCTATTTTTTTCTACTATGCATAGGTTATGCATAGGCAATATGGGCAGATTATGTATGGAATATGCATATATTATATATATCTATGCACAGCGCATTGCGCATAATTTATGTATAGTTTATTCAAATTTTTTTACGTGGATTGTGGAAGCGAATTTTTATATAAATTATGTATAAATTATACATAGATTATGCCACTCCAATCCTATGCATAATCATCTATGCATAAGTTATGAAAAATCTATACAAAATTTTTCTACACGAGTAGCTCACCAAAGAAAAGAAATTGATCAGAGTGTAATTTCGATATTACTAATAACCATGGGTTACGTAACTCAGGACAATCACCCAACCTTCCCTTACCACCACTCTCATCTAAAAAAAAAACACCAGATCTCACCCACACAGCCCCAAACCCAGCTTCGTCCCTGCCTCCCCCGCCCCATAATTAATCATCCTTATGGACCTTCAACCCTCCCCGCACGTATCGCGAACCGCCTGAGGGCCGCTGGCGGTTGGCTAGCTCATCGCGCGCTCGCGGGAGCTTTATTACAGCAGCGCGCGTGCGCTCGGTTAGCGAATAACAGGTCAGCCGGCGCGCGGCGGCGGCGGCGTTTGTTTCACCGCTAATTGCCACACACAGAGAGAGCTGGCGAACTCGCGTTTGACGTAGCGGGAACCTGCTCTCGTGTCCCAGAAACGTGCGCACGATCGCCGCCGCTGTGTTGTATTGTACACGTGTAGTATACCGAGGGGGCTGCTGCTGCTGTGCTTTCTTTCTCTCGAGAGAGAGTGTTCAGTTAGATGCCGCTTTTTTTAGCGAGTTCTCGCCTTACGGTTGTACGTTTTTTCACGTGTGTCTGGGGATCCGGAACCGAAATTTTAGCGTTTAAGTCTTATGTAAGAGTGAAATCGGGGAATATGTGTGTCTGGGATAATGCGGAGGCGAGGATGTTACTGACACGCGTATAGACGCTTGATTTATTAGTTTTTCCGCTATTGCTGTCGATTACCATTTGCAATTAGCCTCGTTTGCTGCTCCCCCCGCATTTAGCGGGACGTTATTTTAAAAGATCAGGTGAAAATTGTAGTTTATTATTTTTAAACGATGAATATTAGCGGTCAATAAATTCTGGTACTTTCTCTCCAGCATGTGCGGCTAATTATTATTCCTTTCAGGGTGATAAATTTCGCGCGGGATACCTTATGGCTTTGAGTTTAAGACACCGGAGAAGATTTAAGTAACTGTGAAGAAGCGGTGGTAGCTTGTCATCTTAAAGGAATGATGACTGTTTCATTGCCCATTAGCATAGAATTCACAATGATATTATTTAAAAGTGTTAAGTGTTTGGACATTTACCTAATTTGCTTCATATAGTTTTTATCGTGAATTCTTTCGTTTGGAAAATTTGCTAAAATTAGAAATTTCAAGACTTGTTGGTACTTTGAGACTTGGCACAGTAACTGTAAAATCTTCAGAGTATATACATTTCGAGCAAATAATCTTAATTTATCTGTAACATTAATGCAAACTGGAAATTGCTCGATTTGCCATGAATAGCTAAGCTCTTAATTCAACACTGATAAAGCTTCTATCAATTGCGTAACAATCCAAACGACCGACGAAAAGACGAACCCCGTCACTTTCTTGACCAACCCCTTCCCCCAAAACCCTCGCTACACAGTATATCCACTCAATAATCGCAAACCCACCGGCACCGCGCCCCCCTTAATCCTCCACTAATTTCCCGCGCTCTTTCTCTCTCTCCCTCTCACTCTCCCGGCGGTCGTTTCGCGCGGGCGCCTATCTCTCTTCCTCGCCGGTTAATAGTGGCGTAACAGTATTTATCGCCGTGGCCCGAGCACACACACACACATCGCTTCCACGTAAATGCGCGCGGACAACAATGCGTCGTTAAACCGCCGCCGCTTCTGAACTGCAGCGCCGCCCTGCGGATGCGCTAAAAATAGCCCGGCGGCGGCGGCGCAACAATACCCGGAAGGGCGCGCTGCCAGCCGCCCGGAAGGTTAAATACCAGATGCGCGCTCGGCCGTGCACACGCGAGGGCTTTAGCTTTCTCTATACGTCAGTCTACGTCTCTCTCTGTGTGTGAGCTGGGGATGTATGGCTGTCGTGGGTCGTGGGTTGGGAAGGAGGGAATTTCGATGGAAGCTTCTGCTGCTGTTGCTGCTGGCCACCCGCCGTGAAAACCGCCTCCGCGAAGCCGCGCCTTGATGGATTCCGGATTTTTCGTATGTGGAGGTGGTGTGTTTTTTTGGGAGGAGGGATTCAGGTAACGGTTGATGGCTGAAGCTTTAGTGCAGCTGAATTCGCGTTTCTAGAAGTCACCGATCAATGTCTAGCCGAGGTGAGAGATTCGCTGGTTCTGTTGGGTTGCCGTGAACTTGAAATATTAAATCTATAATTTCTGCTGCCCCGTGTGTCAGTCACTCACGTTATGGTTCTGTAACGACGAAACTATTGCGTATTTCAATCAACGGTAAAGGTATATTTAAATGTATCCAATACACAATCATCAGAATTTTTTGCAGTTAACTTTAACGATGTTCGCATCGAGCCGCATAAATAACTCGATTTTGCAATAATTCATTCATGAATTTCTGAATTTAATGGTCCATCTAACTGCTCGTTGCGCCACTCCGAATCGATATAATATACGGGTAACAAAATTCGTAGGTTCATCAACAGTATAATCGCGCGCTGGCCTATCAATAATTTCTCCTAATAAACTGGCTCGATGACGTCGTAAAAGCGTCATAACTAATCTCGCTCGCCAATCATAAATTGCAAAGCTGCATTAACCGACGGGCATCAGCACGCGCGGCCGATAACAATAAAAGCCAGAAGGTGGAGAGGGGGAAGAGAGACCCCAAAAAGTTAGCGACTCAATTAAGCGACACACATACCACCACGGCTTGCTCTCACTCTGTGCCTCGTTGATTATACGGGACTCGGTTTTATGACGATCGTGACGAGGAACGAGCCGCTTATCGTCGTAAAACCGACACTTTTCCGTATTATCGACGGCCGTTAACGTGATCACGGGGTATAACCGATCAACCCACCCGCCGCGGGAAAGGAATCTACTCGCCCGTATTGATTTAAATATCAATCCGGCAAAAATGCTGACATTCGATCGTATATAGGCTACGGGGCCACTTCGGATTATAAATGGGTAGTGGGTGATTGTGGGGAGATCGGTCGAGGAATGTGATATCGAGTTGGTGAATGTATAGCCAATTGTGGATATTGTAAAAAGTGGATGCGTTTTGTCATAAAGAATTTGAAATCTTTCTGGAAATAAAAAATGTTGGAAATTTTCAATAACGCACTGCACGTTTATTATTTTCTTATTTATTCCACTTTGACTGTTTTAAGACACTATACCAGTCCTCAATTTAATGAGTAAAACCGGTGTCATAAATAATCTCTTTCACACAACCCTTTTCTTAACAAAAAAAACCTTCATTTACACCAATACATACCACGAACTCGCACAGGGACAGGAACGAGCGAAATTCCATTCGTCATACACGGCATAAATTCGCATAAAAAACGACTCCTTGAAACATCACTCGGCCGAAATGCGCCGTCGTCGACGAAAAAACGCAGCTGCACAAAAAATTCAATATACGCCCGAGTCCGCATGATAAAAACACGCACCTGCGCGCATCGCGGAAAATAATTTCGACGCGCATGATTCCTCTCTCTCTCTCTCTCTCTCTCTCTCTCTCTCTCTCTCTCTCTCTCTCTCTCTCTCTCTCTCTCTCTCTCTCTCTCTCTCTCTCTCTCTCTCTCTCTCTCTCTCTCTCTCTCTCACTACCCCCCCTAATGGCGGATGTATACGTATACACATAAAACAAAATCTCGGCGCGCCATTACCGCAAATCTCTCTCCTCCGCTCGGCTCCTCGTTCCAATTATTTCGCCGAGTGATGAAGAGATACAAGGGGAGAAATTTGCGGTTGGCGACGATTTCGAGCCGGCGGATGAATAATACGCAGTAATTAACGGACACCGATGCGTATGTATACGTACGTACGTGTGTGTATCGAGAATTTGCATATACGACGCGCGGCTCCTCGTCGTTTTGGGACCGTACGTGTCCCGCTCGCTTATTAATTGGATGGGTTTTAATGTGTGCACGAGACAGAGAGAGAGAGAGCGCCTTAATCGTTTAACGACCTTTGATGTTATTATCGGGGGAATTAATTACGCCGGTAATGTACTTTTCCTACGGTGAAAACTGATCTTATCGTGACCGGAGATGTTTTGACTTTTTTTTTTTCGTTCTCGTGAGAGGGGAGAGGAGTTGGTCGACGGCAGATGTATCGATGCTGAGATTTTGATTTTTACGGTCGACTGATTGTTCGTGTAGTTCTAGATGATTCTAGATGCAATTAGTCATGGATAATTATTTATTATTGGTAATTATTACAAATTATTATAGCGCTTGTTAATTAAAAATTTTAAAAAAGATTTAACGCTTTTTATTAGATGAAGTAATTAACGATTTTATACTGATCGGAAAGTAATTATAGAAAGTTTCGATATATTTTTAACCAACTAATGATACACACACACACACACACACACACACACACACACACACACATACACACACACACACACGCACGCACACGCACGCACACACACACACACACACATAATTAAAATGTAACGAGAAGTGATCAGAATGTAATCTCCAATATTGGCGTCGTATGAATATTTGCATTTCCATATTATAATAAAAAAAATAATCAACCAAAATGAACCGTTGCCTCGCAAATAAAAATAATGAACATTTTTATCTCGGTTAAGTAAATATCAAGCATTAACCCCTAATTTAACTTTTTCATTGTTCTCCAAAACCTCCGCTCAGCTTTTTTAAAAAACGATTAAAACAAGCGTCCCCACACCAACTAACTCTGTCACTTTCTTAATTAAAATGAAGAAAAAAACCATTAACCTAACGGGACACAGCAGCCTTTATAAATATTCCGCACTCATTCGTTCGACTCTAATGAAGGGATTAAACGCAGCAGCCCCGCTTATACACACACACACACACACATATACGCATCAGAACGCGAAAAGGCAACGAGCGCATCTTCATTTGCGTGTTATTAAGACGTTGCAGCCAGCTCTGCCGACTAGCATTAGTTCACGCCCTGTTTGTAGCTGCGCGCGCAGCTCTCTCACCTAATGGAATTATAAAGGAATTGAAAAATGCCCAGCACAGCGGACGATTAATCCACAAAGAGGGGTAAATACAATGCGCGGTATTTCATTATCCCGGTTCTTCTTCTTTTTTCTTTTATTTCTCTCGTTTGCAGCTAGTGGCGTCGTGTGTCCCTTTGTCGTTTTTACTGCGGTTCTTGGAACACTGCGCACCTTTGATTGCAAGCTTCACCGGAGGGATAACGCGCACTGACGCGGGTATAGGTGGGTTTGAAGTCTTTTTTATAGACGGAATAACGTTGAACGCAGAAATACCTCGCGGTATGTTGCATATTACTGATTTAATGGAAATTTTTATTATTTTATGCATAAATATATATGGAAGCCATTATCATTCTGGGTCAGCACAAAGCAATTACCAATGAATTCCCCTCATCAAGCGAGCCGATAAACCTTTGAATACCTACATCATACATTAACAGCACCGATGCGCCGGCATTCCCGGCATCTCATATCCCATCGCTATAACCTAAAAATCTCCTCACATCCTTACGAAACAGCAGCAGCATCGAGAGCTTCTCCTCTACCCAGCGAGCGATTATGAAAGCTCTAATCTCGCTGCGATATCTCGAACACGTCCATCCTTCTGCATATGTACTTCGGATCTGCATCTCTCTCTGTGTGTGTCTTTCCATCTCTCTCTCTCTCTCTCTCTCTCTCTCTCTCTCTCTCTCTCTCTCTCTCTCTCTCTCTTTTTCTCTTGCGAAAGCCTGCAAGCGCCTGTCGAGAGCGAGGAGCGACGTGTCGGGATAAATTCAAAGCAGCCGGCAGCAGTACACTGGAATACGTAAGTGCGCGAGAACTTTGTGTGTGGATGATGAAACTAAAATCGAACATATTCTTGCTGAGAGCTGGAATTATGCGCATCTTTTTGCTTTGTGAAAGGCGCGTGTAAAGGGAATTTTGAAACGTCAAAGTATTGCAGAAATTTTCGACGCGGCTCTATCTCTGTGTGTTGGCGTTCTCGATCTCTGAGATACAGAAGTAGCGAGATTTTTCGTGAAACGTAAGATGGGGATGTGAAATGCTGTGAAAATTTGAATAAATTCCGTTGTTGCTGACTGTAAATTATACGTTGAATAGCGAAGATGTACTCCGAATTGTATTTGTACAGAATAATTAACAATTTTTTAAAGGCGTTAAATTATTAATCTTGTATTGTCATATCGATTAATTTTCAATTTTATAATTTGACTGATTATAAAATAGAACTAGAATTGAAAGGGGTTAATGCGTCTGAAGTAGGCATCGTTAGAATGCAACGAAATAATTACAATTAATTATGAGTCTGAAGTTTACATCGTTGGTACGCAACGAAATAATTTTTTGTAATTAATTAAAGCTACTTGAACAATGCGAATTATGTTAAAATTCTTATTCGAAAGTTTGTTTATGCTATAACACATTAAATACACGTGGAAAATTTTATAAAATTAGTGTATAATATTGTGAAATAAAAACTAGTTTTTTTAATTTTCGTTGCACTCCAACGTTGCAAACTTCAGACCTATAATTAATTTAAGTTATGAAAGATGGAAATTTCATCTAAACCTTTACACTATAAAGTTATTTTATTTTATAAAACACTAAATCTACACACAAAATTAATATTAATTAGTATATCCATGAACCAAAGTAATTTTTTTTTTTATTTCGTTGCTCTTCAACGTTGCGAACTTCAGACTCATAGGGGTTATCTGTACATTGCAATATCTTTAATAAGCATACCAGCACAACCGACCCCCCAAACTCCCTAGAAATGCCAAAACCAAACCTCCATCATCATCATCATCATCATCTCTCGCTCACCTCCGATTACCATAAACACCTCAAACCCCCCGACGCGTACAGTCCATAATAGGAAACCCTTCGCTCGCAACTCTATCATTACAGCGCTCGGCACACTTTTCGATCTTCCGCGCTCTTTAGGATCGTGCAGGCACGAGCGCACGCGATGTATATGCGGGGGCGATGAAGCGGCAGTGTGTCAGGAAGGCGGCCTGCTATGAGCTGAGCGCCTAGTTGCCCCGTCGAGCGCGTCGAGGAATCGAGGGGAACGGAGTTCGCGGTGTGCTGAGTTTTTACGGTTTGATGTGGAGATGGATGAGTGGATGAATGGTAAAAATTTGAATGGTGATGAGGTTGTAGGTGTCTGTGGTGTGTAGGTTAAAGTGGACCTAGTAAAGCTAGTATAGGGGGGCATAAATCGATGAAATTTTTTAATGAAAAGAATTAAATATATTTTTCGATAAAACGTACTGCAATAAATATAAATAATATTGAACTTTGGAGATTTTATAAGAAAATATTAATCAATACACCAGATATTAACATCTAGTTTAGGAAATATACTAAATGTTTCTTTTGTTTAAAGGACACACTACGGCGGTATTCTGAAGGAGCACTGTACTCTATTATCTGGAAATTTATTTTTTAAATATAATATTTTAGAAAACTATACGTACGCTACTTACGTAAGTTATCATGCAATAATTATACTAGAGTTAAGCTCTGAAATTTATTTTCGGATTTATCTCTTGGAAATTCATTCCATAGAATTTTAAAATTATAACATTGAACAAAAGGCCTCATCTAATTTTTCAATAAATTTCACAAAAAAAGTTATCAATCCAAAGATATTTTCGAACGATATCGTATACCGTGGAAAGCAAATATAATTGTCATTCGCTCGAATGAAAACGAGAAGTTTAATTAACCGAGTAAACGCTTGTTTTATCAAAAAATGTTCAATGTGTACAGTGCTCTTGATTCAATCAGCGCGGACGTGAAAATATGTTTGAAAATTCATTGGAATAAAAAACAAACATTGTGTCATTATTGGAATTATATCACAGAGAACATAATAATACTTTGGGAATTCATCTTTTTAAAAATCCTTTGAACAATGTAAGAGCTTATCGAAAATTATTTTCGAGCACGTAATTAACGTCATTTTCAGAAATATATTCATAACGAAAAGCCGTCTTCAATATATAATACAATATATGTATTATTAAATACTAATGATTCCAATAGTTCTCACATAATTTTACAACTACAATATCCTCTCTTAAAAAAGTGATGGAGGAAATCTGTCATCACAATAAGACTGTTTTGATTGGTTGTTGCTGGATCATTTGATTGGTCTACATAGAATAAGCGCCAAAATCGAGTATGTTTGAATTTTGAAGATTGGATTCTTGACTTTGAATATTTAAAACTGAATAGTATAAGAAAAATTTCATGATTTTATTTATGAGACTTACGTTATTATCGTATAATTTAAACTATTTAAAACAAACTTTTAAAATGAAACTTGATCATGTTCATAACCTCAAAAACAAAAAAACAAAGAGATAAATGATACGCGCGAAGCGCGCTAAAAGTAGCTAGTTTCATTAAAAATCAGATAATCGAAATTCTACGCCTCTCGGAACAATCATCCCATCCCCGAATAATGAAAAAAACCTAATCTCTATCCAAGCCAACCACGGAAACTTCCCTAGCCGGCGAATAATACAGTTACACGGACGACGGGGAAAAAACTGGGCCGCGTAAAACAAAGCCGCGCATGAGCGGCCAGATTGACGAGACGATAAGGGCTGGAGATTTTCGTCGGACGGCAGCAGCGGACAACAGTGTGCCCGCTATATGTCGTAGTAGGACGGAGATAGCAAGCTTTAAGGGCGGCGGCTCTCGTTTTCGCGAGTATACACTGCCCGATTCGCTCGCTCTCTGTGTACACTGGATTTTGCCGCAGTTGTTTGACCCTTTTTTTTACGTAGTGATCTTTTTTTTTCGTCACCGAAAAGTGCTGTCGGCAGTTCGACAAGGCATTTTTGTTTCTAGTTTTTTCTTTGGCGAGTGTGCGAAATATTTTGGTTTTGTTTGTAGGATTTTATTTTTAAAACATTGGTGTATTTTGGTTGTAGGATATCTATAGATGAATAAGTATTTATGAAAGAAATTTTTTTTCATTTGGGAGTGATCAATGCAACTCAATGTATTTGGGTATAGTGTATGTATGGCAACGAAATAAAAAAAATAATTCATTTTACTCCAAGTTTATGCTAGTTAATATTAATTTTTCGTGTAGATTTTGTGTGCGTGTTTATAGTATAAAATAACTTTATAACAAAAATTTAGATAAAAAAATTTCCATTGTTCAATACCTTTAATCAATCGTAAAAAATTATTTCCACTCCAACGATGCGAACTTCAGACCCATGTATTATAAGAACCGTGGTGTAATTAAAGAATAAATTCTATGTATGGTTAGTACAGCAATCTTTGAATATTCTATTTTTGTTTTAAAATATAGAAGCAGCAGAGTTTATCAAAAATATAAACTTCTGACCTGTATAATTAAGTATATTCATAGAAATTAATGAAATTGGTAGAGCTCCTGAACAGCTATCTTAAGGAAAATTCAATTCTGAATACAGTTCAAGGAAGAAACATGAATATCGACATATCTTTCGAAGTGTCCATACTTTTGTTATATTTAGATATTATACACCGACGACAGTTGATCGATTAAATGATCCGATAAGATTGTAGATAGACAGCGATGTGTACTTAGTTTATACTCTTGAGAGATACTCTCGTAAAAACGAATATAGTCATAACATTTCGTAGCCTTCGTACGGGTCAATGTAACATCTGTAAACACACTTCGCATCGTATTTCGGTTCTTGAATGTTACTCGTTCCCGTACTTTCGTAAATACGTTTAACCGCTGGATGTACAAATATGAACGAGGAAAACTTTTTCAAACCCAGATAGTTTCATTTCTTCAAAATTTTAAGTGAATTCGATAAACGTTATTTATTTTAATTTTTCAACGAAGTTTAGCAATTTGAAGTTACCTTTTCAAGCAAAATATCGACAAATTTTTATAAATTATGAATTTTGAAAAGTAAATAAACTACGTATAAAAATGTTGAAAAAATTCCAACCACAATCTCGATCCCTGTTCAAAAACAAACGTCCAGTCCTCGTCTTCGTCCAGATCCACAGTCGACGTAACTCTACTCACGCAACACTCGCGATCCCCTCGTCGTTCTTCGGGTTCCTTGCCCTTTTTTCGGCCGCGCGTCCACATTTCTCGCGCTTCGTCGAGATCATGCCGGGAGTCGCTCGTAAATCCTCATCGGCCGCCGCCGCCGTCGGCAAATAAATCGCCGAGATTGTTTCGAGCGCTCGCGTGATCTCTCCTCGAGAAATTTGTTTGCTTTGGCAAGTTGTTGAATCAGGGTGATACGAAAGGCCAGGGTCTTCGAATACCGAGATAACATTTTTATCGTTTTCACTGCTTTTATATGGTGCTTTGAAGGCACGGAGAAGTAGAAGTACTTGTGAATACTATATAATGTCTAATTATATGAAATAATTTCGATTATTAGTAGTCGGTCTTTTTAATAAAAACTATTCGTTTCTTTTTGACTAACGCATATATCTTAATAGTTGCGGAAGGTGCAGTCGCGAAACAAAATTATTTTATCGTAGGATTAATTTTAAAATGAGCAACAGTATTTAGGGTTTTTCTGAAAATGTTCAGTTTAACTCTGTAATTAAATAAAGGAAGTAAAATTTAGGATGAAGAATCTAATATGGTGGAGTGGGATATTTATGATTTAAAAAATAAAAAATTTCATTTAGTTAACTGCAATTTTCGAGAAAATAATTGGCGTTAATGCCCTATAATAATAGAATTTTTTTAATAACCTCCATCCAGATTTCATAAATACCACAATGATAAATGCAAACAATTCATTTTCAATTTTGCGAATATCAAATTTTCCGGAAACTTATCACATACTATTTGGCTATAATATTTGCGCTTCTAAGACCACTTTTCAGCCCTTGAAGCAATATGCGCATTTTCCGAAAACATAAGATATGTGACACTCCAAACAAATTTTATGTACATAACCATATACCTTTTGCGTGAGCAAAAACAATCTCTTTCAGCCAGGTAAACTGCTTTTTATTACTCTTTTATGCCAAATGTTTCCTGTCGTAGTTTTATAACGAAAAAAATATTTGAGTATACAGGCCACCTTTTATATTAAAATTATTCTTTTAAATCGAAATACTTTACATTCTACAAGGGCTTATCTAATAAATTAAATTTTATTAAATATTTCTTTTATTGTAATTATTTTGAGAATTTCCTGGTAATATAATAAATTCACCTGTTTATTTAACGAATCCAAAAATAAACTAACCTTCTTTATAAATGGCAGGTAAATACTTAATTCTTTTAACAAATAAGAATAAAAAAGAAAAAAATTTAAACGACCTACACCTCGATATGAGATACGTATATCATACGTATATTATACTAAAACAATTTTTCGTAAAACGATTTATCCGATATATTAACAAGTGCTATGCCATGAATATTAATCTTTATATTTTTTACTCGCAGATATACACAGCACTACCAACAACTTAAGAGTAAAAGTAAACATCGACATATCCATATATACAGATCACTCTGTACAATACACATAAAAAAAGTTAAACCAAGCAGCGAAAGCGTCCAAACGACATATCACATGACGCCATGAATACCGAATAACACGATTTTTCCCGCCAGACCAGACGACAATGCCAAGCCCTAACATTGAACCCGAAATTTCAAGACAAACTGAGAGAGAGCGATAGACACGTGCTTCCGATCGGGGTCAAGGGGCCGCGCACGCGCTCGTTATCACCTTTATCAGAGTATCGCGATCTACGCGCGTGCGTGTATAAAAGACCGGCGAGTCATCTCGTAACCACGTAGTCCTCCTTTCTCTTTTCGCCATGGAGTCGCTGGGCGTCGTCGCGGTCCTTGTGATTTTGGTCCTTGCCGATCGTGCGCGCGCAGGTAAGTTTTTTACCACATGCTTTCGATGTCGACATAATTGTGTGTATGTTAATAATACGGTTTAATTATGTGCGATTTTGTTTTTCAAGATGATGACTTTACACGCATCGTCGGGGGTAAATTCGTAGACATCAGTCAAGTGCCGTACCAAGTGGGAATCCAACATTGACTTATTGTGGTGGGGGTGGTGGTACACGGAAAAAAGTTTCCAGTAAAAATTACTCCTTCAATGACTAAAATTTAGTATACTGTATAGGAAACCAGGGACATACTCGAAATACATTGAATTTTAGAATCCACTTTACCCAATTTTAATATTTCGGAAACTAAAGCGGAAATTTACAATTAAAAAAAAATTTTTTCGCAATCTATATTACCGACGTTATATTTTAGATTGCGAATGTACATTAAGTAGAAGAAATAAATAATTTTTTGTATTTGAAAAAAAAACAGAGAGCTGGGATCGAACCCGAGCCCGCCGCGCGAGAAGCCGCAGTCTTACCGCTTCGCCAACGTGCACGTACACGAAAGATGTTTCGACTCGTCTACATATGCTACAGCTTGTGTACTTCCACAATAGGACAAATTCGATATCTTAATACGTTAATTAACTATTTGTTTTACGAAGGATGTAGTACACGAGTTTCTAAATTAATAAATATTTGTAAAAATATGCAGGATATTTTTTATAATTAATTTTATAGAAGAGAAGGTGATAAGTAAATCTCTTTTGAAGTTATGTCGATTTGCTAATGTTGTCGTTAGCAGAAGGTCTCGTAATTTTTGGTAAAGTGACTCGTAGAAATTGCTACAATTCTATCAAATTTTAGTAAACTGGCTCGTAAAAATTGCTACATCTTCTATCAAATATTAGTGTTTTGAAAATTTACTATAGTAAGTACTAAATTTTATATAAGTAATGTAGCAAATTTTATAACCATATTTATTTATTTTTAAAAAGGTATATAAGCAATTCCTGGGAAATTTCCCTCTTACGTCGCCAAAAAAAATGAAAAATTTTTTTTAATGCACACTTACCACACAAGGTTTTTCTCGTTTCTTGAACCTTACAGAACGTGAAAAAACGTGTGTTCCAAGCCGATTGAGTGGTGTCATTTTTTTACAGCACTTTTAATTTTTCTTATGGAAATTTAACATGGGAAAAATGGGTGAAAAGTTGTCATTGATGATGAACCAATAACAAGCTATTGAAGAGGCCAAACCAAATTCCACAAAAAAGCGATTAAAGTTGAAGAATAGAGCTTTAATTTGAGAGGGCAATCGTTAAAATCGGTCGATTCGGTGCAAAGCTACGTGAATTTGAAAATGAATGAAAAGTGCGAAAAATGACGAAAATTTTAAGAATTACGATGATTTGGCAAAAATCGCTCATTTTTCGCACTTTTCATTCATTTTCAAATTCACGTAGCTTTGCACCGAATCGACCGATTTTAACGGTTTGGCCTCTTCAATAGCTTGTTATTGGTTCATCATCAATGACAACTTTCCACCCATTTTTCCCATGTTAAATTTCCATAAGAAAAATTAAAAGTGCTGTAAAAAAATGACACCACTCAATCGGCTTGGAACACACGTTTTTTCACGTTCTGTAAGGTTCAAGAAACGAGAAAAACCTTGTGTGGTAAGTGTGCATTCAAAAAAATTTTTCATTTTTTTTGGCGACGTAAGAGGGAAATTTCCCAGGAATTGCTCATATACCATTAATTGCTAAAAATATATTAAATATCTTGAGAATTTGAGTATGTCCTCAGACTAGTAGAGAAAATAGTAATTTTTAATGGAAATTTTTTTTCCGTGTAATGTTAAATGTTTGTATCAACGATTTTCTGGTTCAATTTTTCAGGCCCAAATTCTCATTGATGGTCGAAGTCAATGCGGTGCATCCATCATCTCTCAATATTGGCTACTATCAGCTGCTCATTGTTTTGTCGGAAGGTAAGCAATTAGCATGATTTTTTTTTCAATTAAAAAATAATACTTTTACACATGTTCTTAAACATGAAATAACAAAGAATTTTATCAATTTTAAGATTAGATAATTGAGCGAATTTAGATTAAAAAAATACAAACAAACTCGTTTGGTGATAGTGCATCTATAATATTTTACAGTTTCGAAGCGACGTTTGCAATCATCACAGGGTCATCACTAAGTTCTTCTGGTACGCAACTTGAGATCGAGCACGTCTTCCCTCATCCAGAGTATAACAGCTTATGGCACCACGATAACGACATTGCACTGATAAAAGTATGCACGTTTTCAAAATTATAAAACTGATAAAAAGAATATTTGACATGGGTTACAAGCTGTATTATTTGTTAACAGTTAAAAGATCCAATAAGGTTCAATAGAAGACAGCGACCGATTCGTTTAGCGATTCAAGACCCCAAACTTGGAGACATCATGACGATATCTGGTTACGGCTACGAAGCTGTGAGTTAAGAAATAAAATTCAAAGATACTTTTACTAACTTCGAAATTAGAATTTAAATTCCCTTAACTGGCAAGTACGACGATGCATTCAACCAAAGATTGCCAACACTTGT
The DNA here is from genome assembly GCA_036365515.1 of Torymus aiolomorphi. Lineage (NCBI taxonomy): Eukaryota > Metazoa > Arthropoda > Insecta > Hymenoptera > Torymidae > Torymus > Torymus aiolomorphi. The sequence continues at coordinate 22,046,186 of CM070873.1, read as the reverse complement.
ATATTCCTCCTGCACGGATATGTAACATGTCACTGCAAACCACAATTAATTTACAAAAAAACTCATTCGCAGCTCCGCATATTAAACCGCTGGTTCGACCAGCCAGGGCGCCACTTGAAGGCAGCCAACGTGACCGTGTTCGACCTAACGGAATGCTCCGCACGCTATGCGGCCATCTTCACGACTGTATCTGCGCAGTCGGTGTGCGCTGGCGCTGGTGGCACGGGTAGCTGCACCGCTGATTCGGGTGGCCCAGCTGTCATCGACGGAAGGCTAGCCGGCGTCGTCTCCGGAGGGTACGAGTGCAACACTAGATACTACCCGGGGATATACACCAGGGTGGATCTGTATCGCGGCTGGGTCGCCAAGCTTACGGGGCTGGTGGTGTAGGGATTTGGGTTTGATGAACGATGGGGATGTTGGCTTTTTTTGGAAATTGGGGTTGTCATGGGTTTCTTGGTGCTGAGGAGGTGATCTAATTTTATTAACTTTTTTGAGTGTCACTTGTTCTATGGAAACTTTTACAGAAGTTAGCGTGGGATTAGATGAGCTTTAAAGAATCTTTGTAAAATTCACAAAAGAACAGCTGCATAACTGAATATTTAACTAGCTAGAGCTAACTTTACGCATTCCACATAACCTAACTTAACCTTGTGATTACGTAGAATTAGAATCAGTATCACAACAAATAATAACAAATACTTTGGCTTAATCACTGATTCATCATTTATTTAAGGATAACATTGTTTAAAATCTGGTCGGTGTTTATAGGAATTATTATTATTGTTGTAGGAATTATTTGAAAATTTCGAAAGTCAGAACATATTCGTGATAAATAACAACTATACTTTATCGCAGCAAATATTGTGCTAGGGGTAATAGTGACTTAATGAGGTGGAGGATGACATGTTTTCTGTGATTGTATATTACTAGAAATTAAATCTGATCCATAGCGATAATACCATTAAAAATGTATTGTATATGATGTGTATAATTATGATGATGTTAGTACTATACAAGTGATATTTTATTAATGTAAATAAATATTTATTTTAATGAACTCACAAAGGAATCCCTCACTTTTTATAACATACCCTATTCCAAATTGATCTTAAAACTATTATGATAACTGTAAAAATATTTATTAAATAAAAATTACCTTAAAAAATAATTTTATTTGAGAACTACATTTAAATTGTACTTGTTATTTAAAATAGTTGTAATTGTTACAAATTAGAAAGACGATACTACATGAACAATAATAAATAATATCAGAGATATGTTTTTTTGAAGATACCAATAAAGAACGAAAGATTAAAATAATCAGAGATCTGTCAAAAATCTTGTATCTTTTGATTACGCAGTCCCACAAAAAAAAGAAAAGGTTCTGTACTTTAGATCGAACTATCATATCTCGATGTATTTTGGCCCCCTATGTATGATTCCAAGGTCAGAATTCGTCCACGTCTGAATGTGGAGATATCAATTTTTTTGTTAATGTTTTCTACAAAACAATGTAGCATTGTTTGCGCCCTTCAAGACCAACTTTACACCATCCCTCTACAATTTTTTTTCCGAGATCTAAATATCTGAATTTTGTAAACTCGTATACATATCTCTTAAAATCAAATTCTTTATTTCTATCTCGAAATTTAGATATTCAGATCTCTGAGAAAAAAAATTGTAGAGGGATGGTGTAAAGTTAAAGTCTTGAAGGTTGCAAACAATGCAACATTGTTTTATAGAAAACATTAACAAAAAAATTTTTTTTTACTTTGTTTTTTAAGATATATCTTGAAAATCTTATACCTAATGATATCTCCAAATTCAGACGTGGTGGACGAATTTTGACGTTGGAATCATACTTATAGGGGGCCAAAATATACCGAGATATGATAGTCCGATCTAAAGTATAGAACCTTTTCTTTTTTTTTGTGGGGCTGTGTTATGATTACATACAATTTATTTCTACAATCCATTCATTAATTTACGCTGCACGTAACTCTCAATAATATACTTACAATTAGATTTCGCTACATCTATATCGTACCGCGAAATCTGAGTTAATAAATTGGTAACCGAATAACACATGGACAAATAGTAAAAAGTATTTGAATATTTGGATAATAAATTTTTAAAAATGATTAGAATCATTATGATTATTTTAGAAAACACTTTCTATAAAATTGGAAGGCTGCATCGCAATAACACAAATGTGATGACAAAATTAGAAAAATTATCTGGCAAATTTACTGTGTCATTGAGATAGATCTTCCTTATTAATACATATGGATAATACCAGCTTACGCGCTAATCCTAGTTAAAATACTACTTTTTAGTAGAAAACAAAGATTATTTTACTCTCAAAATAGCCACGCGCATACAAAGATGCCGGCTACAAAAATTAAAACGGCGGGAAGAAGTCCGCGAAAAGACTGAAAAGTATGAAGAAACAGGACCTCGAAAATTACTACCCCGATTTCATTAGTAATCTCGATTCAGAAAATAGATTCAGGACGGCTTATAGTATAGAGCCGTATGTTAAATAGCAATCTATCAATCGACAATGATATTTCCAGACCAAGCAATAAAACTACAAACGCGTGGGAAAATATAAAAATAAAAAAACAAAAAGAAGACAATACAAAGAACGATGATTGCTGAAAGAGAAAAAAGAAATGGGTTCAAATCCGAGAAAAATTTTCTCGAAGAAAATGTAAAAAGGGAAAAATAAAATAAAATTATGTTTCTCATCTCTTATGCACATTAAAAATTGATATTTTTACATATGAATAAATATATATTTTTTTCTTATAATCTATTTTTCGTAGCAAAAGAAAAGTTTTTTTTCGTCACATACTTTTATGTTTTGGTTAACAAGTATTCCTAATTTCATTCAATTAGGTGATAGGAATCGAGTTGCAAAGTTGAAGGAAATTCTTGAATTTCTTTTTCTAAGAGGAGATTTTTTTATGTAAGATTGGCTTTATCGACAGCTTCAATAAAATGAAAAGGGGCTAACAGAATTTGAAAATCATTTGCCATCATTTTTTTAATTTATATTTCTTATAAGTAGCTTATTTTAGCAAACTACTGGGAAAAGCTTAATTTGTAAAACTCCATTCATTTTTCTATTTAGAAAAATCATGAAAGAATAACTTTTTCTATCAACTTAAAACAATATGGTCAGGATCAAGTAACTGTAACAGGAGAAAATATGACTAGCAACAGTGAATATCATTTTCACGAACAAGAAATTTTATTCACAAAAATCATCTATTTCTTTCAAACTCGGTCACTCAATTCAACCCCTCCAACAATCGCAACTCTCACCTCGTCACCGGACTTTTCCAATTTAAATTATCAAGGAGCGTATTATTTTTTTCAGCACTCCATCAACGCGTCAAGGTTCGTCCAAATACAGCTAACTCGCCCGAGGGGCGCAAAGCGAGAGAGTGAGCGAGCGCGTAATTGACAAAGTTATCTCGCGCCCAACTCCATCTCCATGGATAATGACATTAGCGTAACCAGGGTATGAATTTAAAATTTCAATTCGCCACCCGTTTGCAGGAGGAAGAGGCGCGGTGGCTGAATGAAACTTTCAACATATGCTCTGAATGGCTAAACAGACTTTATAGGCTGTCGCGTGCACTGCAATTACATAAATTAGGCTTTCGAGGGATTTGCCGATTCTTAAATCGTATTTTTCGGTTGTACTGGACGTCTTTTTTCTCTCGTTAATGATTGTGATCTTAAGGCCACGTTCAACTCAAACGTAGATCCCTATCTTATCGGCACCTAAATTTTACTTTTTTTTTTATCACATCTAAACAAAAGTTTTAGAAAAAAGCGATCTTTCACGCCCTCAAATGCCATTAAGTATAACCTATTAAATTTCCAAATGATTTCATCTATTAGATTTTTGCAAAAACGTTTTTAAAATTAGTAATTAATCAGAACAAAGCCTAAACATTTCAAAATAGATTTTGGAAAAATTTAATAGATAGAATCGTTTGAAAATTTAATACACTGAGAAAAAAAATCCGCAGAAACTGCCGAAATCTGTAGCAAATATTACCGAAATTCTTGGGCAGTAGAGGTTACGCCATATAAGCTACATAGCTTAATGGGGTTCCATGGTCCTACCATTACCGACCGAGCAATTCACACAGTTTCAAGCTGATTAAAAATAAAATACGTCGAATCACAAAACATAAAGAGAACACTCTTCTGTGTTTTTTAACGTTCTATCATCCAGTCAAAGTTTGGAGTCGAAATATCAAGTCATTTTTGCAAAAACTTTGAACAAAGCGAAATTTAATTTCGTTCGTAATGGTACGAGTATGGCACCCCCTTAAACTGAAACTACTACAGCGTATGGTAGAAATTACCGAAATTTTCTGCTAAAACCTCTTGAGCTTGGTTGGTAAGGCAGTTGCTACCGAAAATTGTGGTAAAAATTGCCGAACTGTGTATCTATCACAGCCTAAGCGGATTCGTCAATTCCCACAACCCTCACTTCGGTGAACATAACCTATTTTTTTTCTCAGTGTAGAGTGTACTTAATGGCAATCCGGAGGGCGTGAAAGGACACTTTTTCTAAAATTTTTGTTTATATACGAAAAAAATAAAATAAAATTCAGGTGCCGTAAGGTAGGGATCATGTCAGTACTTCACATGGCCTTGAGTGTTTATAACGATTTTATAGAGGATACCAAATGGCTAACATTTTTCACATCATCTCTCTAAGGAAAGAAAAAATCAGTAAATAACAAAGACTATGTTTCACAAAACAGTTGTTGCATTTTTGTAACTAACAGACACAGATTGCAATCCATCGGCAAGGAGGAAAATATCACAGGGATCATAAAAAATTTATTACGTTTTTCTCTGACAGACACAGTCTTTTACTCTCCCACCCAAATCCTAAGAACTTGGTCATAGCTAGATTTCCCTCACTTTTTCGTACCCAGACTTACACATTCACACGAACTACAATCACACAACAACCAACCCCAAATCCCATCCGCCTTCTACCAACATCACCGCCCATTCCCGCCTGTCTTAACAATCAGCGTCAAGCCAATTCCACAACCATACCAGCAGCACCTCGACAAAACGCCACGGCGATACATACACATTGTCGTCCGTCATTTCTCTCTCTCTCTCTCTCTCTCTCTCTCTTTTCCCCTCTCCTCGCGCGAGTACATAACGATAAATCCTTAATTAGAGTCTCGCTCGGCGCAGTTACGTGGCCGGAATCGAAAGGAGCGGCGGCTGCATATCTTCGCCGCGGGGGAAGAGGCAGCAGCGGCGCAGCCGCCCGCTGACTTATGCCGCCGTATATTTCAGTCCATTAAGTTTATAGACGTGAGAGGAGTGCGCAAAAGCCGGGAGACAGGAAACCTGCAAATCCCCCAGCCGCCCTCGGAGTTGGGATTTTATGCTAAATAAAGTGAAAATGTATCCCCGCGTAGAGCGTACAGCAGTGGCCTTTATCCGAAATAAAGAGCGAACGTTATGTCGTTCTTTATGGGAGGTGAGGACTCGGTGCGATGGGGAAAGTTCACCGCGGGGATCGCAAGGGGTGCGTGACGGCGTTTTCAATTTCGCCGGTGGGCGTTGATTTTTTTGATGAATTTTCGTTGCTGAGCGTTTTTTTATGTACTCAAAATTTCGAACGTTCGCGAAATATTAACTTAAAGTTTCTAATTTTGGTTAGAATTCGTTGGAGTAGTTTTAGTGGCGACTGCAAGAGTGAGAACTGAAGATATACGGTCATTATCATGTATTAAGAAGCCAAATTCGGCTAAATCTGAAAATGGCAAAAATCTTTCGGTCACTATGAACGTTCGAAATTTCAGATACCTGTTTTTTTTTTTAAGATAAAGGATTTTATAATTGTATGTTTAAATTTAACCCGCAACTTTCGTATACGAAGAATTTTGCATATTATTGCGCGTCAGATTCAATAAACCGAATTTTACAAACTTACTTTTTATTTTAAACTAGGGAGGCTGCGCCCCCCAGCGTGCCTTCGGCCCGCCCCCCCCCCCCCCCCTCCACACACACCTGCTCCTCGCTTCGCTCGTCGCCCCCCCTCCCTATGTAAAAACGAAGTTTTTACATAATAGGCACGACCGCAATGCTCAGAAGAACCTTATACTTTTATTATTGCAAAAATTGTAATACTTTATTTATCGTTTTTATCATTTAAAATAAACATAAATACATCTGCAGTAGAATTTAAATAATAGTTATCCATTTACTTTTACACATTTATTTCTTCTTTTTTGTAGAAGGTTTGCGTTTTAATTCTACATGTATAAAAATATTTAGATAACTTTTTAAATAGCCTATGATGTATATAAATTTATTAAGTATTAATTGATATGATTAAAGCGCGCATGGGGATATTGAATATAAATACCATGATTCCAGTTATATTTAAAATTAAAAACATAGTTTTCATAATTTCTATTATAATTATAATAATTGGTTTTTTATTTTTATTTATAAAAATGTAATATGAAAACAAAATTTTGTTTTAATCTTATCCATAAGGTGGAGATTAGCTGCTCACGGATTTACGGGTGTTCCTAACTGCATATACCTATACAATCTCAATTACAAAAAATACTTGCGCACATATGCATATATACACTAATACCGCGAAAAGGAGAAAAACAGAAGGAGAATGCTCAATACTGATGCATTCGGCAACGGCAATCTGGCTTAGCCCTGCGACCTGCGTGCATGAATATACTTATACTGCAGCAGTCGTAACGGCTACGCTAGATACCTCGGCTTACGGTTGTACACACTTTCCGGACCTATGTGACCGTGCCTCACTGCCTCGGCTATAGGCTGCGTTCGCACACCAAGTAGTAAGTACAGCGGAAAAACACATGCGACTCACGCAACCGCGAGCGCTCCCTGTATGTATAATACACACACACACACACACACACACACACACACACACACACACACATGATCGCGCGCGCTTTCTGCTACTGCTGAGTAGTGCCGCGTGCCGTGGCGCACATGTGTCCATGGTGTGTGTTGTCAACAATCGAATCGTCTGGCTCCCGGCGTCCCCAGCGATAACTGTGGCTGCTGTAGTATACCGCCCTGGTGAATCGTGTTCGCCCTTGCATCGTGTTCGCCGATTGTCGATGATTCGTCGGAGCAGATTTAGTAAGCATTTTCTCGTTCCTAACCTCTCTGATGGGTGAGCTGATGGTACTTTCGCTTGTTGCAGGTATCTGTGGCAGCGAGAGTAGTGTAAACGACGGGCACTGTTGCAGACTGTTTCTTGGGTGTGGAAATGTTGTCTGAGTCATCTATTTATTAATTATATGTGGTTTTTAGGTGCTCAACTTTCCTTGTTTGGCTCTTACACTAGTGACTATTATTTGTACAGTTAAGCTGCTGCTTGTGTCTCTACCCTCAGGCTGTTGCTGTTTCCAGCAGTGAAACAGTGGTTAAAGGTCTCCACCAGTCTTTCCCCTCTGGTTGTTACAGGAAGCTGGTACAGTGAGTGAACAACAGACATTGCTGCAGACTTTTCTTTTGTATGGTATGTTTTTTTTAATTCATCTATTTACTAGTCATATGTGGTTTTTAGGTGCTCAACTGTCCTCGCTTGTCCCCAAGAATAGGGACTGATCTGCTGTTCATGTGCTTTGCTGATTCCTGGGCTGAGGCAGTCCCTGACATGAAACCCAATTGATGGTCTCTGTCAGTACTTTCCTCCTCGGTGGTGTGGTTACTGACATAGGGGATCGCTGTTAGATGATTCTCAGCAGACTGGCATCCATGGAGTAGTGCCCGCCTAGACCGTCCAGCCCTATTTTGCAACTTCTGCAGCTCTAAGTGATCTTCGAGTGTTAGTGCTTTAAATTGTGAGGGGATAGGTAATAAGAACTGGGAAATATTATATAAGTGCTGTGTGTGTTGTTAAATGCGACAAGGGTAGGTAGTTGTCCCTGGTAATATTAGCTCGTCTATTTAATTTCTAAGTTTAGTCAGGGTGTAAGAACTCGCTTCAGGGTATCTGTTGTATTAAAATACATCATTATGTATTTCGCAGACTTCTACCCAGAGACTTGCCTATTTAATAGTTTTCTACATGCTGTAAGACTGAGTCAGCTAGAACATTGCATTCTTTATGCATTGAAATTTACCATATTACAACATTTATAGCTCATACATTACACAAAAGTTTTTTTTGTACATATGATATTCCTTTAACATGTACTTATATAATATTACACAATTTTGATTCTTTTAGTTCAATCGCTTAGATTCTGGGAACATAGTAGGTTAAGCTGGGTAATCTTATATTAAATTTTTTAAATTTGTTATTAAAAATCTTTTTGTAATATGTGTTTATCCCATTGAATATTGTAATCAAATGTAATTTTGTATCTTATTATTATGTTTTTGTAATTATATTATCTTTGGAATGTTATGTCGATTTTTTCCATCTTATTTAGAGCTATTGTATCGAATACTTCTGTGCAAATCTAATTCTGTTAAATAATAAGCGAAAATTCACTATACGTGTATTGGGGTATTAAAAATCATGTTTATACATTTGATGATCCAAAAATTATTGTACATAAAAATGTTAATTGGGAATAAGTTTTGTTTAAACTATATCTATATGCTTTGTATTTAACAGTTTTATTATAAGTCAAATTCTTGTATGATAATCGAAAATCGACTATTTCAGGTGTATTTAGGCATTAAAAATCGTTTTTATAGGTCTAAGCGGTCAGGAATCCATTTTATATGAAAATGTTAAATGGGGAAAAGTTTTATTTAAATATTATCTAGAACTTTTGTATTAAACATGTTTTTGTAAAATCAAATCCTGTCAAGTTTTAGCCAAAAATCGTCCATTTTATTTATATTTTGACGTTTAAAATCGTTTTTATAAGTCTAACTCGTCAAGAGTTGTATTTACAGGAAAATGTTAAATAGAAAAAAGTTTTGTTTAAATATTATCTACAACTTTTACATTTAATATGTTTGTGTAAAATCAAATCCTGTCAAGTTATAGCCGAAAATCGTCCATTTTATGTATATTTTGGCGTTTAAAATCGTTTTTATAAGTGTAACTTATCAGGAGTTCATTTTACACAAAAGTGATAAATAGGAAAAAGTTTTGTTTAAATATTATCTCCAACTTTTGTATTTAACCTTTTTGTGTAAAATCAAATTCTGTCAAGTGATAGCCGAAAATCGTCCATTTTTGACCTTTTTTGCGGTTTTTCGCAGTTATCTTGGCAAATATTGCTCGTAGAAAATAGTGTCCAACAGATAAAAGGTGTATTTTAATTAGTTTTAGCAGATACACCTGTAGATACAAGCTTAAAATTAATTTTTCTAGTCATTAAGCTTAAAAATCGATATTTTGAAATATTTCTTTGTGCTCGCATTTTTTTAATTTTTCATCGATCGATCTCAATTGAGAACCAGGACTTAGGTATAATTAGAGGAGTATTTTCCCGCGATCCCGATGGAATCGGTTGAAAATTCATTGAGATAATCGAGGAACTTGCGTACATACGGGCGTACAGACATACATACATCACAGAAAACGCTTAAAACGCACTCATTTTGACTGGAAAAAACTTTTCTTGTATCAAATTATTAGTTTTTGAAGTCAGACAATTTTCGCTCTGGTGAAATTATAAGGCTCTCCCGAGCAGCGGTCGTGCCTAAAAAATTACAATGTACTAAACATAAGCCTTCAAAAACATTTCATTTCAAAAAAACGTTCACAATCAATTATTCAAGCTCTCCCACTCATTTCTCGCCCAGTGATAAGCAAACAACAATTTCTTGCCCCGAACACACGCGTTCTCGCAAACCCCACTTAATCACACCTCCGCGCTGCTTGCACCAATCATAAACAGCAGCTCCGCTCGGCGTAAACCCCTTTTACACCGCGCGCGGCGTTCTGCGAGCCACCTTGTACACTGTATCAAAATTATTAAATATCGCGCGCTAAACACGACGCTGCTGCGGGTCCGCGCGTAGCGGTCAGATAAGACGCAGCGTAGCAGAAGGGGGGGATAAGTTATGCTAAGGAGGAGCTAAAGCAAGCGTGTACGCGCGCGCGCGGTAGCGCTGCTGTTCCCGGGGGAGAGAGGCAGCGGGCGAGCTTACCACTCCTCGTTAGGCATAATTGCTATTTATTGCCGGCGTGCGCGCGCACGCGCGGCCGCTGGATTATTGTCGCGGGCCATTCGTCGTCATCATCGTTATCATTATTGCCCCCCGGCTTTTCGGCTGCTGCTGCTGCTGTTCATTGTATAAGGGTCGGGTGTGGGTTCTTTCGGTTGGTCGCGTGGAGCTGCTGTACGGTTTCACTTTTTCCAAGGGGGAAGAGGGATGGTGTGGGTCTGTGTGTGGGTGTGTGTGTGTGTGTGTGTGTGTGTGTGTGTGTGTGTGTGTGTGTGTGTGTGTGTGTGTGTGTGTGTGTGTGTGTGTGTGTGTGTGTGCGCGCGCGCGCGCGCGCGCACCGAGAGCTGTAGAAAAATGCCTGATGCGAGCCAGGAAAGGATAAATGGAAATTGGACGGAAAAAGAGAGCTCGAAATGTTGTTATGGAATTGCAGAGGTACGGGTAAAAGGTTGCTTTTAATTTTAGAGGGAGCATTATGTACTTAGCCGTAATAATACTTAATATTATAACAACATTATTCAGTAGTATTTTAAAAACTTTGTTAGCAGTTCATCGTGTAAAAGCAAATCATAAGGAAAAAATAAGATAAAAATCAATAATTTGCAATATTTTCGTAAATTTTATTTATACTTCTAGCGTTTATATTTTCATGCATTTTCCGACATTTCTTTATACTTTTGCCACGTAGAGACTACTTAAAAATCAATAAAGTTTTAGTTTTTGGTTTTATTTCTTATAAAAAAAAGAACAATGGAGAAAATGAGCTTATATTCCTCCTTTTCTTCCAAAAATATGATTGTTTAAATTTGTGCAACATAAAGTTTGTTTATCGAAAACTCACAATCGACAATTACAAAATTCCTATAACATCAAATCCCAACCATTGTCCCCGGGTCTTCCGAAAAAAAAAAACACTGGGATCATCGCTACTGTCACGCAGTATCCCACGATCCTCCGCACAATGCGCAATAATCCAGGAGCATCAGCAGCAGCAGGCAACAAAGCAGCGAGCCGTGGGCGGAGCAGCCGGCCACCCGCCAGGCGGTAATTGTAATAATATTTATAAAGCGCGGGGGCATAATATTGATGTTTCCGCTCCTCGATCTCCCCGCGCGCGTCTGGATTATTATTATCGTTCTTTAACGGAGGGAGAGAGAAAAGCCGAAGATACGAAGCTTCTGTTGCCGGGGCTTTCAAGTGAGTTGTTATTGGCCGGCCAGTGAATGCATTCTGATTGGGCGTTTTTGAGGCGCGAATGCGCATTAAGGAATCGTAAGTTGGCGGATTGTATCGGGGGAAAAATGAGGTGGTTATGGGAGGGTGAATGAGATGTATGGTGATTACGTGACGTGGTTGTGGTTCACAAGAGTCAATGAAAGGTTTTCAATGTCTCATACCTTCCGAAAGTATTTTTATTCGATAACGCGAGATAAAGCTGTATATCGCATTATGCAGGTTAATTGAAATACATAGAAATACATTATTTACGTTGTTCAATAATTGCATTATTCCGAATTGGTACGTGAATTTAAACTCGATCAAACGTTTTGTGATTATATATATTGAATGATTCAGTTATTCGTGTTATTTAATTATTTTCATTTTCGTTCGATAGATATTTCAATTCGCTCATTTCTCATGATTAAATAAGTGATTATTAATTAAATTCCACTGTTTAAACGTGTTTAAGTGAAGTGTAAAAGTTATAAAAATTAAAATAGGAATTGTGAAACCCCGCAGTGAATATTTCTGCATATAAAGCAGATTTATGCGATGAAGTGCCTCGCATAAAATGAATGTAAGAGAAGAAGATGCTTTTAAATGGATAGATAAATTTCAAATAATAGTATTTTCTAATAATGTGTTTGCGTAATAGATAGATTTGCACTCCCAGCGCGGAAAATTACGTAATGTTTTTATCGTATATGAATTTTGAAATTGTAATTTAATCCTTTCTATTTTGAATCTCATGCTATTTATTTTCTCTTGTGAATAAATATCTTCATTCAAAATGTTATTCGTATTATTTCAAACAATATAAAACATACTTCGTACGAAATTTCAATGAATATAGGAAAATTTAGCATACTGTTTTATCAATTTAGGATATTTTGCATGGGTCTGAAGTTTTCAACGTTGAAGTGCTACGAAATGAAAAAAAAAATTATTTTGCTTCGTAGTTATACGAATTAATATGAATTTTGTATGTAGATTTAGTGTTTTATAGAATAAAATACCTTTATAACAAAGGTTTAGATGAAATTTCCATTGTTTAATAACTTAAATTAATTGTAAGAAATTATTTCGTTGCATTCCAACGATGCAAACTTTAGACCCATTATTTTGCTGTCTGTGATTGACCTTAACTTCGTTAAAACCAAAGTCCACATAGGAAAGAGTTCCCCAATTTTTCTACACACACGAAAACTACGACGCACAAGCTACGTCGGCTACTACACCGACCATACCTCAGTCGGCGCGTGCACGGCGAGCTAATCTCACGGGGTCCGTGGCTCTCGCTCGCCGGCTAATTATTCCGCAACGACGGCTCGACTAATCGCGCGCCATTCCGGCTATTTATGCACTTAATTACGGAATTAACCGCCGCTTTGCGCGCGGCGTATACTTATGGAAATACACGCTCCTCTCTTATCAATTATGGGAATACCCGGCGATTAGGGATGGAGGAAGGCTTCTCTTCAAGGAGAGAGAGAGGGAGGGACTTTTGAATCGGAACAAAAGCGACGCGCCTCTTACATATTCATGCGGCCGAGGGCAGAAAAATCCCTGTATAACTCACCTTGTTATAGGGGCATCGAAGAGAAGAATTATGGGGGAAATGCCAAACGTACCTGAAACAGAAGAAAGAAAGCCTTTTGTTAGTGTACAAGCTGAGGTATTTCAAGTATGACGGAACGATGGGTTGGGCTTTTTTTGTTGCTAGACGCTTTTTGCTTCATTGCAAATTTGTTAGTTTTTAATTCAAACGTCGGGGTTTCTTTTAATTGGCGGTAATGTCTTTGTTATTTTAATTGTTAAATGAACAGAACATTTTTAATATAATTATAGAAAGCGTATCTCGGGTATTGATTATAAATAGTATATTACGATACGTGGGCCGGAAATTGGATTTCCGGGCCGTGCGTGGTATGACGCCCGAGGCGAAGCCGAGGGCGTCATGACGCACGGTCAGGGCATCCAATTTCCGGTCCAAGTATTGTATACTATTTTTCTTACTCCCCGGCCGAAAGTACGTTCTGTAATTGTTAAATAATTGATCAAATTGCGTTGTCGTCTGCTAGCTGTGTTTGAGACGTTTGAGTGTTAGTTTTTCTTTCGACCCGCTCGATAGTACTGCCTCTGTCGGCCGCTTTGGGTAGCTCAGTCGATATTACCGACCGTTTTTTCTTTCGACCCGGCGTGGAGAGCTGGTTTTTTGGCCGTCTGCTACTTTCGCTGTTACACAGATGGTTTGATGCCCGCCCGACATTTGCAAGACCGAGGCGAAGCCGAGGTTTTGCTGGTCGGGGCGGGCATCAGAAACACATTCATTAAAAAAGACAACACCACTTTTTATTTCAACTAACTCTTTTTCTCGTCACAAGTGTACTTTCCTCTGTCTATTTCGTACGTGTCTAACCTTCACACCACACAAACATATTTCTTCGAACGCTTCCGTCCGTACGTTTACTTAATTGTTTCTACACGACTCGAAAGTACGTGTAGGAAACAAGAAGAAAAAACAATGACCACGATCAAACAACACCACTTTTTATTTCATTTAACTCTTTTTTGTCGTCACCTGTGCACTTTCCTCTGTTTATTTCGTACGTGTCTAACCTTCACACCGCACAAACATCTTTCGTCAGACATGCGCGCGGGCGCTCAAGCGCCGCGGGTCAGGAAATTTCGGCAGCCAATCAGAGCGCGCGGTTGGTCTAAAATAGGATGCGAAAGTTTCTCTTTCGGCCCGGAGATGCGGGCCGAAAGTACGTACTTTCGGGTGGGCGAGTAAGAAAAAGCTCTTACGCCCTTTTCTTGTAGTCCGTAAATTATGATTCAGTTATCTTTTCTAATTACTTCCGCATTTTTAATAAAAATTTACGTTATTATTAATCGACCGAACATATTTTCGCATTCTCAAATTTTGACTAAACTGAATAAATGCTCTTTTTTTTAATTGAAAGGAATTTTGATGAATTACAAAATTATTTTAATTGAAAAATTTTGAGAATTTCGCCGAACAGTCCACATTTCAAAATCGCTTATTTGTAGAAAATATAAATAAATCTAGCTGTAATATATAACTAACGAAAAATAAGAAGAATTCACAATTTTCATGAGTGAAAGAACTCTTAATATTTACACATATAATAATTTCACTTCAATTAATTTTACGAACGTTAATTGGCTCGCCACGCGTGCCAGTTGTTCAACTGTTTCTCGATTTCTTTCAAGCTTCGAGATTACCTCACAAAACTTCGAGATACCTCGCAAAAATACTCGAAAACCGAACGAATCTCGATCGCTTAATTTATATTAAGGATTGGAATACTTTGATTTGGTATTTTAAAGGACAAATTCGGAAAAATGATTAACTTCTATTTATAAGTTTTATAAACACGATTTTTTCTTTAGATCTTTAGAACAAATAACATAAATTTCACCGCCATTACTAAAACTCTTTTTGTTCATTTTAGTACTGCCATAAAGCAAATAATAGCATATGCACGAGATCCAAGTTTGCACGAGTAAAATGGCATTATTCCTGTATACATTAAAGTCTAATAAAGCCAACTATAATCAGATAACAATACCAATTTTATTATGTGCATAATATTGTATAATTTTGTATTTCACGCGAAAAGGGACTTTTACATGAAACATTAATGCCCGATTCTCAGTATTCCAATGAGGATACTTCAAAATTCAAAATTGTGCAAATATCAAACAAAATAACTAAAGCGCCGTAATTACGCCGCGGGCGAAGGAGACTTCGTGAAATTCGCGCTATTTTACGCGTTAATTATGACGTGTGTCAACAGGACCTTTGCGAATAATAAGCCATTACGTAAGTCGTGAATTTCCTCGCTGAAATAATTCGTCGCTCGTAAAAGCAAAGAGAAATTATGCTCTCCCGGACGGAAATACATTTATTAGCGATTAAGTTGTTAATCGCGTGAATTATGGTCATTTTAAACATGTTTACCGCTCAATTTTCATTGTACTTCTGTCCTAGTAAAAAAAACCGCTGCCAATTCTTTGGCACTTAGCTTCCTCAAAACAATTTATCGATTCCTTTCATTAAATTGAAATTATAATAATAAATTTTTCACAAAAAAAATAAAAAATTTTCTAAATTAAATTATCTCAAATTTATGACTTTTAAAAAATACATTTTCATATTAATAGAATATTTTTGTAAAATTATATTAATATAATTTTTTAATTTTATCTTATTGAAGAAGAAACTATTTGTTATTAATAATTGATGATTTCCAAATTGACTTTTTTACAATTGCCCAGCACTTAGTTTATCTGAATATAGTGTACAGCATTTATGATTAATACTATTTTACGCAAATTTTACGTGCAAAAATAATGTTATTACAGTTACAATAAATTAAGCTCAAGTTATTTTGATCTAATTTTATCCTAATATTAATACATTTATATATAATAGAATTGATTTAAATAAAATGTAATAAAACTTTAAGTTAATTTCTTTTAAATATCGATAGAGTAATTAAATACACGTCAATCGAACGTAATGTTTTCATCTGACATGATCGTTATATGTTCATCTTCTATAGTTGCTAGGATACCTTATTTTTAATAAACAACAGATAAACAGCTGATGTTTTTATTAGTTCTGATCATAACATTGACTAGTGAACACGTACGCAAATAATATATCTGACCTTCTCATTCAAACTTAATTGAAGAAGTGATAAGAATAAGAGAAAGATACCCAGAGATTTATTTATCGCTTATTGACGCCCTTGGGTTTAACCCCGTCTATCCGTCAAAGAGAGAGAGAGAGAGGAAAGAGGAGAGGAGAGAGAGAGAGAGAGGGAGAGAGATATATAAGGTAAGGTCTAAGCTGATTACAGTGATTATATTATAATAATAATTCTAGAAAGTTGACCTTAGATAATGTTATGTAAATTTGAGAGATAATTTGTGACGTTATCTTGTAAATTTTCCTATTATATATTGTCTTTATTCAAGTTTTTAATATCTATTGTTTTTATTCAAGTTATGGGTCTGAATTTTTCAACTTTTGAGTGTAATGAAATAAAAAATCATTTACTTTAATTCACGTTTATACTGAATAATATTGATTCTGCATGTATATCTATTTATTTATATTATAAAATGACTTTAAAACAATGGTTTAGATAAAATTTCATTTGTGTAATAATTTTAATCAATCGTTAAAAATTTTTTCGTTGTATTCAAACAATGCAAACGTAAGACCCATTTCAAGTTTATATGAGTTGGCCTGCTAGAAATAACGGATTAAAGCCGATAAAAGTGGAAACAAATTTAATCCTCTTTAATATTATTTTATTATATTATACGTCAGTAACGTAATTTAGGATATAAATTATTTTTAATTAAGTAATTAAAACACACACACACACACACACACACACACACACACACACACACACACACACACACACACGCACACGCACATATATATATTTATAATTCCTATTCATTAAATAAACGCGATGCGAAATAAATCAGTGGCACCTGTTCTCATTGTGTCGTATACTTAATTAAAAATAATTTATATCCTAAATTACGTTACTGATGTTATATATATATACAAAATATAACTTTCTTTATAACAATTAACTTCCTAAGAAAACCCTTTACTAAACCGTAGCCCGGATTTCCCCCAGGCAGTAAGTAGCTGGGTTGATTCATTGTGGCATGAATCGACAAAATTACTGAATTCCCTTGTTTTCAAAAATATTTTATTTCTCTGAAACAAATGAAGATAATCACTTGGAATTTTTACCAAATATAGTCTTCAATGAGTGTTATAAGTGGTTAAAATTTTAGGTCGATAAATCAACAATCCTCTGAAAAAACGCAATTCGAAAATTAAAAAGAAAAATTTTTAACCTCAAATATCTTTAATCGTAATTGACCGATTTTTTTGGGCAACGAACTCGGTTCGAAGATATAAAAAAGCTATCTCTGTGCCAAATTTCAAGACGATTGGTTGATTTTTACTCCTGTTATCGCGTCCGAAAGAAAATTCCCTTGTTTTCAAAAATATTTTTTTTCTCTGAAACAAATGAAGATAATCACTTGAAATTTTAACCAAATATAGTCTTCAATGAGTGTTATAAGTGGTTAAAATTTCAAGTCGATAAATAAAATATTTTTTGAGAAATTAATTTATGAAATATAAAAATGTTTTCCTTAATAACAAATGACAGAGTAAAGATAATTCAACTTTTGAAAAAAGAAATTGTAGGTAATTTGAAGACCTTTCAAAAACAGTTTACTATATTATGTAATAATGGCTGTATGATATGAAAAAATCAAAAAAACTGAAAATTCAAAATCATTTTTTGGTTATAAAACAAAAGAAAAACGATAAAATGAAAAAATAGGTTAAGCTATCTCTATTCTATGTCCAAAGGAAGAGAATAAGCCCTCATAGATGAAAATCGGTCAATTCATTCAAAAGTTATAGCGGTACACACACACACACACACACACACACACACACACACACACACACACACACACACACACACACACACACACACACACACACACACACACACACACACACACACACACACACACACACACACACACACATACACACACAAACTCACACACACACACACACACACACACACACACACACACACACACACACACACACACACACACACACACACACACACACACACACACACATACAGACACGAAAATTTTTGTTCTCAAAAACATCGGATATTGGTGCCAAAAGTCTTAAAAAATGTTTTTAAACATTTTTTGTTCCAAAAATTTTTTTCACCATTACAAAGCTTCCTCTTTGAGGAAGCAATAGTATGTTAACGAATTTTTTACTGAAGTTTTCTGCGGAAATGTTGAAATTCGCGGACTTGGAAAATTTAAATTAAAATACTTGACAAAGTAAAACAAAGCTCGGAACTATTTGATGGAATCGACGAAAATTTAGCGAAAAATTGCTGCCAGGAAAAATGAAATAATTAGAGTTTGATAAAATTTATTGTATAAAAAAGTGTTATTCATTCATCCGAACTCGGTTAAACATGTACAAAATTTTTCAATCCTCTGTATTATTTCATTTGAAAATATTTTTGCACGGAGTAGTAACAACGTTTAATCTTTTTCACAAATTGAACCACAATTAATCCGCAGATGGTTCAGCCCAAGAATATCAACGAAGCCTTACAAAAATTAATGTTTCTACTACGATGTTATGAAAAATATATCACTCAGATAAATTTAGAATCCAACGAAAGTAGAGCACTCCAATCCACAAAGTGTACACAGACCCTCGTACATCACTTTTTCCCCTTTTACATCTGAATCTCCCTAAAAAGTCATTCCCCGCCACCTCCACCCACTTCCACTTTCGGCCGAAATAATTTACAAAGTAATTACAACAGACCGACTTCAGGAAACTCGCTCGCCGCGCGCGTTTCTTTCTATCTCCTTCCCTCTCTTCGCAAATACGACGCGCGCCTCGCTAATTGCCCAAACACGCCGAACTTTCTTCTTCTTCTTCCCTGGGGAGAGGGAAAAACGAATTCGTGCCTCGCATCTCGCGCAAATTGAACGGAATAATTATACGCCGGGGACGACGACGAGTGCAGCTGTCGAATTTCCGGAATTCGTTTGCAAGTTTTGGCTTCTGGACTTGTTCTCACATCTGTGACGTGTACACTGTTTCCTTTTTACATAAATGCGTCGTAGGCTTTTCGATAAATTGGGGTTTTCTAAGCAGTGTTCGCAATATTGCAAAGGATTTGAGTGTAAAAATCGATAGAGCAATCGGGGAATGGATTGATTTGTATTTGATATTTAATTCTACCATTGAAACGTGTTATTTTGTACAGAGACAAATGAAACTTCAATATTTAGAATTAATACGATTGATATACATGATACAACATATTATATTGCAAATCTTATTTTTAAATAACAATATCTTGTTTTGATGATTAAATGACTCTAGTGATAGCCATAGATTAATTTGGATAATAAGACTCGGGTGATGATACTATCAACTTATTTATTCACTAAAATAAATAACGACGTTTCGGCCCGTACAGAACGACGTACGCTACAAGGCCCTCATCAGGTTCCAATTTAGTTATTTCTACAAAAACAACTTTCGGCAACACGCTAGATGGTAGAGCGGTGAATACATTATTATAGTCGTTATTTATTTTAGTGAATAAATAAGTTGATAGTATCACCACCTGAGTCTTATTATCCAATATCTTGTTTTGACATGATAGATGATTTAATACACTTATGTAACATTCAATCAATTCAAAATGATCGTTGTAGTGTAAAATTACTTAGGTAAATTAATAATCATACGTTCGTGAACAAATAAATTAATATTGTAATAAAACTAGAGTAGTCGTTTTTCGCGGTAAAAAAACAATGAGATGCCCACTGACAAAAAGATCTTTTTTCATAAAAGTAAAATGTTTGAATTACGTGCAACATACTGCTTGAATAAAAAATGAACCGCAGTAAACTTTACAATTCAAAAATTCAGGAGGGCAGAATAAAAGAACACTAAAAGCTTTATTTTATACCAGTGTAACTTTGCATATTTTAATAAATAACAAAAAAGTAAGATGATTATATTTTTAATAAAAACATAACTTCATATATTATTTTTAAATTATACATTTTGAGAATTGTGTATTTTATACAACATACCTTATGCAAATATACCTTATGTTAAATCATACAAAATGCAAATATTTAAATAAACAAGTATTTCCATCAAAATATTATTATAAGCTCTCATCCGATAAATGTTTATACAAAGGCGACATGCCGTTATAATTCGTATTATTCTTGTAAATACAGAA
The DNA here is from genome assembly GCA_036365515.1 of Torymus aiolomorphi. NCBI lineage: Eukaryota > Metazoa > Arthropoda > Insecta > Hymenoptera > Torymidae > Torymus > Torymus aiolomorphi. Next base: position 22,025,868 of record CM070873.1, on the reverse strand, counting down.
AATAAAATGTAAAATGATTTGTAAATATTGGTATGATTAAAGTACATATTAATAATACACTTGTAATTGCCTAAAAGACAACTTTAATAAGAACCTCAAAGACGAACAATTTAACGAGTTTTTTCAAACCTTCGGTATCCTCAATAAAGCAGAACGTCTAACCTCAAAACACTCGCATCGGGCACCGAAAAATCTGAAAATACGCGACCGTCACATTTAAATAACAAGCAGCGCTCGCGCGACTTTTTTCGATGTCCCCTCTCTCTGTCGCATGCGCGTACGTGAAATTCGAGTTGAAGGGTGGTGTTAGTGGTACCTCCATTATGCCACGCGAATATCTCATGCATAAATATCAGCTCGCGTTAGCATTCATAGGCGAATGGTTGACGCGCACGCAGCGAGAGCCAAACAACGCGTTTAGCTCGGAATCTGAATAAACCGGAAGGATCTCGCGTTTTTCCGCCGAATCTCCGCGCGGGAAAAATGTCATTTTGCCCCGACGTGGCTTTCCCCTGCTTTTGTTGCCGGCAGCAGCAGGGCGGGAGATTTTTTTTTATGGTTTTTTTTCTCCGCGCGATAAGTTCGGCATACCGGCGAGTATAATGGGGAGGAGCGAGGAGCGAAACGGTAGGGTAACGATGGTTGAGTGGATGTGTGTGTGTGTGTGTGTGTGTAGAAAATGTAATATTTGATGGATGTCTTAATGAGCGAGGTACGAACTTAAATATGTTACTGGCAATCTATATTTCATAATATAGAATATTCAAATTATTGTTTACCGTAATCGATTAGATCATTTTATATTTTCACAATAGTGAAGCAAAAACTTTTATAATTAAAAAACTTTTATATAATTACTGCTTTATTCATCTTGTATGATTGGTATATTAACTAGTTTTCTTTGATTATGTAATTTCTTACTATATGTCATCTTTTCAGTGTAACTCCACAATCGTATGCACAGATTTGAAAACTATTTCCGTCATCTGATTACCATATAACTTAAGTAACATTATCAGAACCTTGTGAATCTTATTGTAAAATTATTTGACGTCCTTACACAACGTCATAGTATTGTTACAATTTTGCTATGAATTTCTTACAATGTGGCTGTAATATTATTTTACCCTATATTACTCATCAAAATGAAGTATTGCAATCCATTTCAAGGAAACAAAATTGTTCGCAAAAATTAATAACCGAATCTCTCCGCCAACCCTCTGCATCAAATAATTCATTGACTACATAAACTTGCGTCACCCCGCGTCACCTCTCGTAAAAACCGCTTGCTAAACGAGTCGAACTTTTAAAGCGATGCGTGCATGTTTCCCTCGACGACGACGAAAGAAGCAGGTCGACGACCTGGCGACATTATTACGCACGTCCCGCATCAAACGACGCACCAGCGCTTACAAAGGAAAAGAGCGAGGCAAGAGAGAGAAAAAAGTAGAGCAGCATGAGCGGCAAACCGCGCGCACGCTTCAATTTATACGTGTCTTATCATCCCCCGGCGATCGTAAAAGCCGACATCTCGCGTGTTTTTATCAATTTAGATGCGGAGAGGTCGCGATCGATTTCGCAAAGGGGGTTTCCGAGGGGTTAAGGCGCGGCTACGAGGTTGCTCGAACTGGGGATAAGCGGGGTTGTATGAACTTGGTAGAAGTTTCGTGTTGTTGGAGAAACGATATTGTGATTATTGTTTTATCGAGACGTGAAGTTTAACTTTTTGGAGAAATAATAGAGAATTATTAAATTGATGCAGAAGAGGATTGCGATCGACAAATAGCTTCAAATTTACGTGTTACTGTTATTATGTTCATGTAGTATAATACCTTTGAAGGTATAATACCACGAATTTATTCGTTGTTATAATTGTATACAAGTAAGAGGGGATTTGGCAAAATTAGAAAGCATTACGAAGGTGATCCAAAAATTTGCACGATAAAGGAGGGTATAAATATTGCAGGAATAGCGCAGACTTTTCAGAGAGACGATTACAGAGATAAAATTGAGTTATTTATTTATGCTAAATTATGTGGCGCTTTCCATTCTCTGGGATGATTGACCGCTGAAGAGACATATTTTCAACTCACCGATTGATGTGTTTGGCCTTATCTGGATACGAATCGCGAAAATGTCACTTTTTAAAGTAAAGGTTAACAAAATTCAAAAAGGAAGTAGAATTTTTAATTTTAAAATTATTAAATGTAAAATTTAAGAGTAATGAGGTAACTTTATAACCTATTTAAATTTCTTTATGCAAACAAACGTGTGTACAAACACGACACGTTTTAATTATAATTTAAAATATAACCTATTTATATACGAAAATTGAATACTAATTGGCACACAATCTTATAATTGACACGCCTACATTTTTATAAAATTGAATACGAGACAGTAGTCACACCTGGCAACGAATCTACCGTAAAACGGCTTGCAACAAGCAAAGCAACAAAATGAAACTTTTTCCACATCAAACGGAAAAACATACAAAATTAAAGTTCGAACGAACTGAAAAATTTAAGCGTTTCCGCAAAAAAACAGAAAACTAAAACCTCGACCCGCCGAACTCGTCCCCAACGAAAACATTTAATTTTCGCCGCTGACGAAAGCCGAAAGTTGCGCGGCAATCCAAACGTAACTTTCGCCCCGAACTTTCCCAACCATCGAATCCCCCGCGCCGGAATGCAAATGACGCCCCCTCGAATAAAAAAAATATCCACCTCCGCGTATAATTTACACCCTCGATCGTCATTATCAGAGAAGTATTCGCGCGCGGACGAGGTGCGAATATTTTCTTCTCCTTCTTCTTCTTCGTAATCATCATTTTTGCGCGGAGGGAGACGAGAGAGAAACGTGTGAGAAACTCGCCGTGTGCGCAGAGCCGCGTGGGTGTCGGCGTAAATTGCCCGAGAGCTGGGAAAATGCAAATGCGCGAGTGTGAGAGGGAGGGAGAAGCAGCCGCTGCGCGTTTTTCACGCGTTTATCATTCCGCGACGAGAATGATTGAATGGGAGGCTGTTTCGCGGCCTTTTCGATTCGGGGATTCGACGATGAGGCGAAGGTACGCGTGTATGGGTAAGGAAGCGGTTTATTAGACGAGGAAATGATCATTAATTGGGATTTCGAATTATCTTCCGTTTTTGCAGATCCCAGAAAATTAGAGATGCTTTAAGAGACTAGGATTTTTTAAAATAAAATTGGAAAATTCGTTTACGGCTCTATCCAGTATTACACCCGAGCCTTGACGCGTCGAGCACAGTGGAAGAAGATTGCGCGTAACGATAGCTACGGAAGCGTCTATGCGACACCTATAGCGAAGGTGCTATATGTGCTTGTTTTCCAATTGAAGAAACGCACCGGAGTTGCATTCCTTAAACGACGAACAGCAAAAATTGTTAACCATTCTATATCTCTAGGTTAACTTGCCTTTATCCATGAAAAACTTGGAATGATTTTTATTTTAAACTATTTTTGGAGTCAAATGGTGAAAATGTCGCCCGGTCCAAAGTTATAAATCTAATCTTTTAGATGGGTTAGGCACTACTCTGCGTATAAATATAAATACAAAATCGAAGGTTATGTGGTAATTTTGAGTTAAAAAGTAACAATTCGTTTAATGTGATATAAACTTACCGCAACTATTAAATAAAAATCATAAATATTCATACGCATTGATAAAAAACGGTTACTGGCAAACAAATCGACAATTTTTGCTGTTCGTCGTTTGACGCATCTTCGGTGCATTTCTTCAATTTGAAAACAAGCACATAGAGCATATTCGCTATAGGTGGCGCATAGGCGCTTCCGTAATAGCTCAGTGGTCAGAGTCTTTCGCATCCGTGAGTTCGAGCCCGGGTCGTTGCATATTTTTTACGCGACTAATCCATTTTAATTCGCTCCTTCGTTCTCTCGTACGTAACAGTAGCCACCTAAAGTGGTTAGCGAGGTACGAAACCATATCACTGAATCACTGTTATTATAACTAAAATGTATGTTGAAATATCGTACTGGAATCGATATTATCGCTGTATAACTTTTCTTTGGCGTTATCCCGAGCTAACGAAGGGGGCGTAGAAAGTTGTGTAATTCCATTCTTTTCTATACTTTGTCTTACATATTAATTATAGTAGCCCGAAACTGGCCAGTGCCGTCGTTTAAAGGTCAACGACTATGCCGATAGTCTGTGACCTTCGCTGTTCATTTCTGCCTCATTTTTAGACAACAGCATTACAAACATTGTAACGTTATAATAGAATATCCAAATTTGAAATTTTTTTTATGTGTTCGGAGTGTCTCTGTGATTCGCTGTTACAAACAGTATCACTTTAAATACTATTGCACTTTAAATACTAGACTATTTCTCGCGCGAGAAACATGAGACGGTGTCTATAAGTCAGCATATAGGCTATGTACATTGGACGATAATGTGTTTAAGGGACAAGTCGGCTAGGTTTTCCGTGTAAGAACCACGAGATTATTCCAGTATGTTAGTCCATACTCGATAACCATGTGCTCAATGTGAGGTGAGACAGTCGGCTAAGTTTCTGGTACAAAAACCACGAAATGGTCCCGGTATGTTAATCAAAATTGGAAAACAGGACTATTGCTTCCAAACTCGTTTGATCTGGTATGACAAACGATAAATTTGCAAGCTAAACTTTGCTCTGATATAGCATATTTATACAATAGGCTGAGTATTTTATTTGTAGGATGGTTTTACTCGTTTTATTCTACGATCAATTAAATGCAAGCTCAGGTATATGTACACAACAGTTATCCACGATATAAGAAACTTTTCATATCCTCATGCGTGTATCTATGTGATATAATTTCACATCGGGTTAGAGCAATATTCTATTTATTAACTTAAAGTTACTAACTATTAAATTCTGTCGCAACAAATAGTATTTCCATTTTTCGCTTGCCTTATTATGTAAAAAGATATTGAAACAGTATTGAATTCATTAACCCTCCTGCGCCATTGATAGCTATAGTATACATGGGAAATACGTGTATTTGCTGACGAGATATCTCGTGATGTAGCGTAGGAGGGTTAAAAAAATCTCCTAATTTCCCAGTACGAAATATTCAGTTTTCACACAACTCAAATGATTTCCTCACGAATTTACATCATCGTACAATGTTCATACTTTCGAATTTCTCATTCACATATCGATTGAAAATCACATACTACCTCTAATCCCCTATTCTATCCGATCACCTCCCCCTCGAAATACTCCATCCACTTCCTCAAATCCATCCAGACGCATTAACCCTCCCTTCTCACAGTCTTGGTCTTGTAAGCCGAGAAGCAGCAGCAGCAGTGGCGTCTCGCATGACTCGCGCAAGCAGAGACGCGCGGGGCTTCTTCGGCGGCGCTGATTTCTCCAGGGGCGTGCGCCCGCGCGCACCGGTAATGAACGCTGATGCGCACGCGCGGCTCCTGCTGCTGCAGGTGTTGCGACGAGCCTCTCGAGAGCCGTTCGCCGGCGGGATACGTGTCCCGTAGTCGATTTATTCCGAGAGAGAGGAGAATGTGTGACCTGGTTCGAGGGTACAGGGTCGTAAGGAGAGAATCGTTATTCGCGGTTTCAGAAAAGTTGCCGTTGTCGTTCGATGGTTTGGCAGTTCGGGCGAGCGAAGAGTAAAGAAGTTGGACATTTTCTCACGATGCAAAGATGTGGTGCTCGAGATATGTTTGAACTGTGATAAAACTGAATATGTTTGAGTGTTGAAGAGATGATTGATCCAACATTATTCTATTGTTTCTCAGATTGAAAAATAGAGTGATTTTCGTGGTAGTTTACGAATTTCGAAGGTTGTAAAATGGAAACAATAAAGAAACAGATGATCATTTTGAACTCAATTGCATTAAACATATCATAATAATTATAAGCGGACGAGAGGAAGAGAGAGAGAGAGAGAGAGAGAGACGAAGACATACATATATAATGTATGAGTCTATATGTGTTGATGAGTGATTTTCATTGACTCTTGTTTTATTTATTTCAATTAGTTGTTTCTTACAACAGGATTACTTAGTATATAAGACAAAATCTACACGAAAATCGCGTATAAATATTTCAAGGCCTTGCGAAATATATTCATTAGGCGAAGACTAGAAAAAAATGTTAGACCACTACTAATATTAACTATTCTGCTCATATCTAATCTACATATTTCCTTCGCAACTACCCTTTCGACGTTCAACTTTAAACTCTTATACTTTTGAAGGAATGAACATTTTTTAATTCTCAAAAAAGGAAATGAAAGCTTTGTCTTTTTAGTTTCAACTATTTTTTTGAAACCTTGAGTAGCATGTTTCTGGGCTAAATGACTGAGGTTAAAAGAAAATGTCTTTCTTGCCATTTTCTTCAAAAATTTGAACCTTTAAAAAAAATATGTGGCAAAGACGTGTTTGATTGTACACGATTTTTCCCTACTTTAGAACATAAGAAAGAAGAAAAAACACGTCTCGAAGGCGAGCCTTAAAAAAAATTTTGACCAGTTTTGAGGCCGCCTAAAGTTGAAATCTTTTGTGAATTTCTTCACATATTCTTCTCTCACCTCACCTTTTCAAAACCAGCACAACGCACCACGAGAAATCCACGCGAGCCAAAATCCCTCGAAAAACACGCCTCGAATCAACCTCCCCGGCGGTCCTCGAGCCACCACCGCGGTCATTATCCTCCGCAGGGGCGTAGCAGTCCGCCCCTGTAATTACGAGGGCCGAGAAGAACCGCCGACGCCGCGATTCGATTGTTTGTTGGCCGGCCCACGTGTATCTGTGTGTGTTTGCTGAGGAGGTAAGATTCGGCGGGAGGGTCAATGACCGTACGTGGCGGTTAATGGGATGGTATTGCTGTTTGGCTGTGGTTGCGTCGAGTGGCCGCGGAGACGAGGTTCCAAGAGAGCTGATGCGTGCGAAACGTTGCGCAATTGATGAACGGGGGGAGGGGTTGTATGTTTGACGTTAACAAAGAATCGTAAAGTGAGAAAAATGAATGGTTATTTAAATAAATGAATTTTCCAATGCAAGGTAACGGTCATTTTGAATATTCATTTGTTGGGCTACATGCTGTTTGGTTTAAAAATATTAAACGTGACACAAGTAATAAAAGTTAAATTTCTTCTTTCTTTTTATTTGTTTTATTTCATTTCGAGAATACATCATGTACCGGCAAATTAAATTTTTCGGTAACATTTTATTGGGCTTCGATTACATAACTGGCCAATAATATTCTTATAACGACTTTTCCAATGCTTGCCGAAATATTGAAATACCGTACTAGTAAAATTCTTTCGATTTATTTGATTTTTAAACAATTTTAGAAACAATCAAAATCCACAAACCGAGCAGCTAAAGAGAATCGGTTGAATCAATTAAAGTATTTTAAATTGAAACTGTGTTCAATCTATCAAGACTAATAAAATTATTACATACTCGATTTTGCAAATAATAAAAGTAAATGTATTATTGATTACTACACGGGCGAGCCATTCATCATCTCGGCCCTCAATATTTAATTGCACATCTGACTCGTCAATTGCTGCAAAAAAGTTTCGCCGATACACAACATTTCACGCATGATTAATTACAATGAAATTGCTCAACCTGTTAAATCAATCAGGTGACTATTCACTTCTTTTTAAATAACGAAAAAAAAAGAACGATTTTATAATGAAAAATTGACGTACCCTATCATTAAATGATCGTTTGCACATGAGCAAACACAAATAATTATTCTGTTACGAAATCGTTTTTTTTTTAAACTCTGGTATTAAAAGCATACCACCTCTACTCCTCGAAATTAAAATTTTTTATTTTAACATATTGTCTACACAGAGAACCGTAAATCTAAAAATTCTACTTTTCACACCACCCCTCAACTTCACCTTCAGAACAACCACCCATAAACCTTTATCTCCACACTAAAACACCATCCAACCGTTTCCTTTCCCTCTCCAAAACCAATCGCAAACTCTCGACCAACCGCCGAAAACACAAAATCCCTCACTCTCCCACCCTTTAACCCTTTGATCTCGTCGTACGGTAACCCCGGAGTCCGCCCATTGGCCGTAATCCCTCTACTGATGGAAAGACAGAAGCGATTCCAGAGGGGCCACGGAATGGCTAATGGCTCGCGAGAGGAAGAGCGAGAGAGAGAGAGACGAACAAACGGAGAATCGCAATCCTCTGCGCACGCTTTGATCGCGTGTCTCGACGCCACGAACGCGGATTACTTGTCTGGAGGAGGAGAAGGAACGGATGATCTTTATGAAGGCCGGAGAGAAAGAAAAAGAAGAGAAATAGAGAGAGAGAGAGAGAGAGAGAGAGAGAGAGAGAGAGAGAGAGAGAGAGAGAGAGAGAGAGAGAGAGAGAGAGATGATCGACTGGTGGCGATACTTTGAGCTGCAGCAGCGGATTTTCGGTGAGAGAAAGGCGCTGTCATTTTTTTAGTGAAAGGATGGTCTTAAGGAAGATTACTGGAAATAGTTGATTGTTATAGTTAAGTCGTGCGTACGTATCTAATGCTGTAATGGAGAGTATATCAAACGCGCAACATCAATATCAGTGTTTACCAAACTGCACTATTATTATGCTGATTGGATGGGTTTGCTAATGGATGGATATTATGAAATATATGGTATTAGCCTGCATTACAAACAATATCGTTTGTAGTGAGATAGTACATATGATGGATTTGTTGTAACAATTCAACAACATTTTCGAAGTCAAATATAAACATTAAAATAGCATTTTACATAATAGGTTAAGAGCAGATACAAAAAGGTTTGGTGGTGCGATTCATTGAAAAAGGGCTTTTGATGCGATCGTAATGAGGGAGGAACAAATGAGTATTTAATTAAACGATTTGACTGATTGAAAGTAAATTTATTTCATGTCACAGATAAAATGTTTAATTGTAGAGCGATTCGTTATATTCATCAATTGACCGATCGAATCGATGATTGCTGTTTGTTTCGTGTAATTGAAATAAAAGGAACTTTTTTTTTTTTATTACAATGAGAATGAAAATAATTGAATGCTCACCGATTTGTTTTCAACGCAAATTGTTTGTAAAACTTATTTTAACATTCAAAGTTAATTATCGTGAGATAGGAAAAGTGGAACGTGATACGTGAGATTAAAGTAATATCTCATTTTATATTTATATTATAATTTTTCATGAATGAATTTTTGCAAGATTATAGGAAGTCGATATTGTCAAAAGTAAATACCCAATTGTTAATGCATAAAACAACGAATAAATGTTCAAATACAGATCGAATCAAAAATATTTAAAATAACGAAAATAAAAGGTGTTAATACAATCATTACTTTTTTATAACATCGATTCATCCATGAATATACATTAATCCATTAACTATATCTATAATTATTATACATTTCATAAAGAACGAAACTTTACTTTAAAAATGGAACATGTTTAAACCACGGCGCATTAGTCACTTTAAAATTAAAAAATTCAATTTCAAAGAAAATTCGAAGCCCGTTACAACGATCTCAATTCTCAACTTGATCCCTTGATACATTATGTATCCCAACAAATTGTCCCGAAAACAATCTAAAGAGACAACCTCGTCGTCGGGAACAGTCAAGATTGGCCGAGCGCCGTTTAAACTCGGCAGACGAGAGTTTGTTTAGGAGAAGTGCGCAAAGCCGATTAGGACGGGACACCGCGTCGCGTAATTACACTTTCAAGATCGCGTGAGCTTTCGGCCATTGAGCTGTGTGTTTTTCAACGATATAACACGTTGAGAAGATTAAGACGATGGGTGCGATTATCGTTGTTGTTTTATGGATGATGCGGAGAACTGAAAGAGTAAATTACCGATGAGTGTATCGCTGAAACTTTGTTATGTAATGGTTATGTCATCGGGGATATTATGTACCTCGCAAATGTTGAGGTAACGAATAAATCACACGTATTTTGTCATTTTTGTCAAATTTAATTTTGATAATTTTGTCTCGCGTGGATTGCTGAGGTGACTGCTGGGGTCAGGTTGCAGTTGCGATATGAGGACGACACCAGGAAAAACGCGTATAGGCATCAGGACTTTCGAATGCTTCGGGTTTCTATTCATTATTATTAATTGTATACGATTATTATTAATATACGTCACTAGTGTTTTCTTAAAATGTGTACATAAAGTAATTTAAGCAATGTAAAGTTATGTAATATAGATGCGACAATTACTATGATCTATGATACTTTTACAAAATATAGTATGATTTTCCTATGAGTATAATTTACAAGAATAAAGTTATAGCCAATAAATAAGGTCAATTTTACAAAAAAAAATATAGTGCTATTTACAACGTCTTATAATGTTAAATAATATAAGTCAACAATCATACTAAAACCAATATTAACGGCAGCAACATTCCCTCAACCTTTTTCTTCGCCTCACATCACCAATCTCACTATTTTTACCACTCAACTTTTTTTTTATCCTCCGCCCAAAAACTCCTCGTCCACCGCTGTGTAACCACTACATACGTCGTACCAAAAACCCCGATTCTCTGTATACAGAGAGAGAGAGAGAGAGACAAGGCCCCACAGCTCATTAACCCAGAGACACAGTTCGCGCGGCGGCGGCTGACCCAGTCGTTCGCGAAATTCAGGGAAGCAAGCGAGGCGCCGGCTATCGCGCGGGTTCATCGCTCTTTCCGCGCGGCTGAGAGAGAGAGCTGACGTAACGCACCTGAGGCTAGAATCGTTGCGCAACCCGATCACGTAAAAATTCCGGAGTGCATGAGTAGGTGGACTGTGTGTCTGTGTTTGTATAGTTTGGGTACAGGTTTTGGGTTATTGTGGTGGGGACTGTTGGAGTATAGTTTTTTAGAATTCTGGAGCGTTTTTGTTTTTCTTCGTGTGTGTTTTCAAGGGTCTGAAGGTTGCAACAATAGAGTGCAACAAAATAACAAAAATAATTCATTTTAGTTCAAGTTTATGCTAATTAATATTAATTTTGAGTGTAGATTTAGAGTTTAATAATATAAAATAACTTTATAGCAAAGGTTTAGATAAATTTTCCATTGTTTAATAACTCCAATCGAACGTAAAAAATTATTTCTTTACATTCCAACGATGCAAAGTTCAGACCTATGTTTTTTTTTTGTTTGTATTTAATAAAAGATGCAAGTGAAATTAATGTAAGCCATGTAAAAATTTACCCTGTCTAGAGACATTTTTCTTGATATAGTAATTTCTTTTTTAGTGCGGATACTTAATTTTAAGTTAATCGTAGATTTTACTTTGTATAATTATTAATGAGAAAAAAGATTTTTCCAGAATTACCATGACAATAGAATGTCGAGAATTGGATATAAACTCGTTTCACTAGGCGCACTGGTACCAGACTTTGTAATCTAAACTTTCACTGAATTGTTCAGACGGTTTTACACGGAATAAGGAAAATCGCATGAAAATTTTGTTTATGTCGTGAATTAAGTTTTACTATTTATATAATGGCTATCGAAAGGGATCAGTAGATGATTATAACTCAAAAGTTTTTGTATTGTATTCCATTAAGCTTCCCTATATTAAATAACATATATTCGACGGGGCTTAATTTGACAATGAAATAAAAAAGATTAACAAGTAACTAAAATTAATAAAAAATAAGTAAATATAAATAAATAAATGCAATATCAGTATTACAAATAAATGACTCTTCTAATTATTCACTATGTGTATAATAATTTTCGTTGGCAATGATACGCAAATATCTTTAAAATTTCTGAATAAGGACAAGTTTGTATTCTGAAATGGTCAGTCGGATAATGGAAATCGTTATAAAACAGTTTAATAGCGCAAAGTGCGCCATAATTGAGATTTATGTAACGCAGTCACGTGACACACGTCGGCACACAACGCCAATGACAGCATTAATTTTAACGAGAAATAGAAGATAAATTCGAGATTCACTCGCCGAGGTAAATAATTTTTTGCAAAAATCGTGAAAATTGACTGCATCCGCAATTTATTCGCATTAATTTTAAATTGACTTCGTGGCTTCTTAAGTAGTCAACACTGGGTCAATGCATATACGGCCGACGTTACTCGGCGCATCGAAAATCATAAGATAATTACCTTAATTTAATAAAATGAATACGCCAGCATTAATTTTAATAGCAAAAGGATGCAACAGTACGCAGGAAAGGGATGTCCATGTGGTTTTATTGTCAGAAATTCTAAACAAGTAGCATCTCCGATCAAGTAAATTAACAAACTGAACTTAAACCTTCCAGAAACGTATAAAGATGCGATTCTTTCAAATTTAGACTTCCCATACAAGTTATCAATCAGAATACCCAGAAGCGATTTCCATACAAACCGCTCGCACCTTCCGTCAATTCAAATGAACCTTTTTTATTTTTATCAGACTCGGCCGCGCGCTTACCTCGCGTTCGCAAAATGAGAAAATCGGTGTCACGCTCTGCCCTTGCGTTGCGCAACCTCACCTCGGTCCTTTATCGTCTCGCCGAGGTTGCAGCCTTGATCACCGTCGCCGCGATTTGAGGACTTTTTTCGCGAAGGATGCCGTGTGTTTCCCGCCCACGTGTTTACTGTTTCGAGAGACAGTTTTAATTGTGTTATGTAACTCGTCTTGTTTTTTAATGTATGGGGAAGAGGCTCTTTTTTTTGTTTTTCGACGCGTGAATTTTAATTTTCGCACCAACTTGGCCTCCTTCGCGGACGTCCAATTAGAATAATGTACGTATGTGAATGTTTTTTTTTAAAGGAGTTTTCTATGTGCGTACGAGAGGAAGAGAGAGGCATGTAATTAATGGTGGCTTCTACGCGACAAAGTGTAGACATGAAGAGTTGCGTTAATTAACGAGTCGTTTCATAAATTATCGCGGAAACAATTTAATTAATAAAACGTGTTTCGTTTAATTGCTAGGTCTACGAGGGAATTCGATACCATCGCATATGCCGGAATTTAATTTTGTTCCCCCGCTTCGGAGTTTTTAATTACATTTTGATCATTTCTGATGGCAAATTAGTATATAATAGTTTCGCCGAATAACTGGAATGAAGAGGTGAAATTCATATTTTTCGAGAACCTATAATAATTATCTAATTTCCAGGACGATTATATTGACAAAAATAGTGTGCACGTGGCGTCGGTCGCAATTAGAATAATTAACAGTGTCAATATATACCGTTCAAACAAACTAAAAATTCTGGATAACACTACGCGTCAAAGAGTCGTCGTCGAGTTTACGTTTCATTTCCAGGGGAAATTCATTAAATCCACTCCCGCGAAATCGAATTCTGCTCTACGATACAAAGCCAAATTGGAATACACTCGAAAAAAAGAGTGTCAACAAAAACGTTCGATGGTAGATTTTTACGCTTCGTGGACGCAGTTCTGACTACATCTTCGTTTAATCAATATGCGAAAAGTAAATATTATATCCCGTATTTAATTGGGGATGACGTATTTATGAGAGAGAAGGAAAATTTGGTTGGTCTTTGTTGTACTGGCATGTATACTAATTCTAATTTCAAATATGTTTTGTAAAAGCCTAATAACAACCTAATTAAGTTAAGTTAATATATAGAATGATTGCTTGATGACTTTTTTAATAAACTTTTGTAACCCTCTTTTTTCTTTCATAATTAATTACGAAAATGTTTCAATTCTTATTAGGGTATTTGTTACATTTTAAAATTAATAGTTGTTACAAAACTTTATTTTTAATTGAAATTTCAGTTGAACATACATAAATAAAAATGTTTTTCAGAGAGAAAAAACATTTTCTTATTATGTACATACGAAATTGGAAAATACGAACATTCTTTACTGTTATACCTTGTTTTATGTATTATATTAAAATATATTTTATCACACGAACTATTCCTCACTATTAATTAACCATCTAAACAAACTACCCGATTCGACAGTAATCAAAACGCATCGCGCCAAAACAATTCACAGTACCAACAACCAAACGAACGAGGCTACATTAACGGTATACCCGAGCGCGAACAACCAAGAAAAAGCCCTTCCCCTCTGCCGCAGTTCAAAAAAAAAAGGAAGCCTTTGAAAGTGGAGCACAACAGAAGCTCGATCGAGCGGCTCGTTAGAATAAGAAAGACAGGCGCATAAGCCTCGAGGGGAGGGATAGAATCCGCGCGATTTCCGCGTCAATCACGGCGATCGATACCCGCCGGGATTATAAACGTGAGTGACGGCCGCTATAGCGCGAGCGAGCGAACGAGCGCGAAAATAACGACGTTATCCGCCCGCGGCGATGTTTTTTTGCGCGCGAGGAGAGCAGGTGATGCGCCGCGCACATAGATGGATTTTCGAGGCTGATGCGAGAGCGGAAATCTTATCGGTGGCGCGGGGTTTACAGGATTTTTGGGAATTTTTTCTCTTGGCAGCTGTGGGAGGGTAAATATTTGTACCCTCGGTTCGGAAGGGAAGTGATATCATAAGGGAAAAGGTAAAAATTGCTTAGCTTATAACAGTTGTTTGGATGATAAGAACGGAAGAAAGCGTTTTACAGTTTTTTTTTTTTTTATAAAAATAGAATTTATATATTTTCTAATAAAATTGGTTCAAAGAAAATGAGCTACTAAATAATTATAAACTGGAGTCGAATCTAATTTTTTTTTAAATGGTTAGTATTTTTCCGAACATAAGACACTAACATATTTCAAAATATTATACGATTTCCTAACATAGTTCTAGATTAAATAGAGGGAAAAAGAACATTTTTCTTAGATAAAATTAGCTATAAAGATAACGATTCTCCACGGAATGCAATTAACCTATAGGTGGTAATTAAACGCACTTTTATTATTAACTATATTTCGATGAACTAATAAACCTAAACAGCCGATCCCGAGAAAAATCACAAATTACACATTACTACAACCTCGTTTTGTAACGTAGGTCCGTTTCGCGTTTAATACCTATTATTTAAAACAAATTCCACAGCTCGTTCCGGGAAACAGCATCGCTTTGCAGAACAACAATATGTAATCGTGAACCATTTACCAACCAGTGCGCACTTCTCAATCTACTTGTTCGCCGTGTGCTTTGTCGGCAGCGTTTATTTTTCTCCCCCCGTCAATCTACACCTCCCAGAGCAAAAACATTTACGCGCGTTTAATTATTCTCTCTTTTCCATTTTCCAAGCTGT
The DNA here is from genome assembly GCA_036365515.1 of Torymus aiolomorphi. Classification (NCBI taxonomy): domain Eukaryota; kingdom Metazoa; phylum Arthropoda; class Insecta; order Hymenoptera; family Torymidae; genus Torymus; species Torymus aiolomorphi. The sequence goes on along the minus strand of CM070873.1, from coordinate 22,010,672 downwards.
CAATTCGCTCCGTACCTAACCGCCCGAACCAGGCGAAAATGTCTCTCCTATATATCCACGAACGAACCAGTTCACCCGAAAAGATGACTAAACTATATATACCACTTGGCGAAACAGCTCGCTGTTTAGCTCGCGCGCGGTCAATGACCTGTAAACAAAACTATTTCCCTCCCTCGAAACGCGGCTCCAGCCAAACGCACAGCACTGCGGCAAATCTAATCGCGTGGCTGCAACCGACTACTAGTTCTCTCAAAGCGCAAAATTGTTCGCCCGATTGATAAGACCCGAACGCGAAATTTACGCGCGAGGAGATCCGCGTGCAGAGACAGCTGATGGATGCTACCCGCGCGTGTATATAAATTCGTGATCGATGAACTCGACTATTCGGTGCGCTGTGCTTCTTTTTGCTGCGGCTGCTGCTGCTGCTGCTGCTGCTGCTACCCGGGATTTATGAGAAGGATTTATTTTCGCGCTGTTTTCGGCGACGACGACGACGACAGGGCTATGATCGCCGTTGATGGGTCGCCTGCTGTGTTTGGATTTTAGTGTGTATGCTTTATTCGATAGAGGATGCGAAATTGCGAGGCGAGTTGTTGTTGTTGTTATATTATTGAACGTGTGTTTCTGCGTTAAGATTGACGAAAAAGTCATACTTATAAGTTTAGTTTAGGGATGTATAGGGAAGGAAACTTTTAGAGGATATTTAACTTTGTTTAGTTTAGGTTTTCAGAAACGTAACGCGACGTAGTTTGAATTTAGACTTCTTGTAATAGAAACGAAACTTTACTTATGGTAGAAAATGTTATTCTTAATGATGATGGAAAATATTCGTTCGTGTATATGTGTTAGGTAAAAAAATTCACTCCTTCTCACTTGACCTTCTCGAACCAATTTATTAGAAAAATAAAGAAAGTGTTATTGCAAAATAAAATAAAAAGTTCATGGTATGGTTTCGTTTTATTCAGGGAAAAGCTACGAGATTTTCGTTCTCATATCAATTTAATAAGTAAAAACGTAAATAAATTTAAAATTCTGTTTTCATTTGATATTTATAAAGGAAATGAGAACGAATAAAATTTGTGGAAATACTGAACAACGGTTTATTTCAACGAATATTTTAATATTCGAATTCAAAAAGTAGATGCAAAAACTGATTTTTGTAAAATATTTCGTTTAAATTTATTATTGAAATATATACTATACCAAGAACCAAAATAACAGAAAACAAGGTGATACAAAAACATTTAATTACAGTTATTTTTACGTCGATTCTGTTCGAGTTACAAGAGGTAGAGTGACCCGCATACTCTTTATTGTATAGCGTTCATTACAATACTTTTAAAAAAGATATTACAATGTTAAATTGATTTATAAAAAATGACGCTAATGTAAAATGTGTTGTAATTTGTTTATTTAAATGGATTAAGTCTTTAGATATGACATTTAAATTGTTAAAACAGTTTATACCTCGGTTGATTTTAAATAAGCAGATGTGTAAAGGGTATAATGATGGTATTGGGGTTTATGAATCATTTCTGGGAATAACTAAACTTACGTAAGAGAGCAGATATACAGTTCAATAGCGATTGCCGTAACATACCTGGAACACAAAAAACAAATCACGGTTATATAATTTGTAATCGAATCTAAATGCAAATTTATTCTCGTTTGCCATTAATTTCATAAACATTTGAAATGACAGACTATTTACTTAAGATTAAACATGACATTTTTATGTATAAAATATCTACACCTACATTTATAACTATACGTAAAATATATCTTCCCCAATGAATATATTAATTTATTTTGAAATACCATTAGCCAATTCCAAAAGTTCCAGCGTACTAATTAAGTAATCACAAGCGTTCCGCCTAGTTTCAGATCCGTTATACACATAAATCTAAAACATTCAATCCACATTAACTTCCATTCGGTTACCTACATACACCAAAAAAAAGTAGTCCTGTAATGGTAAATATAAACGCAATCCCCTAAGCCACTTTACGAATTCTGCCAAACAACCGCATATCCTCGCAATGAGAGGCCAGAAAACAGAAGCATTTCCAAACCGACACCGCAATTTCCCCCCTCTCTCTCTCTCTCCGCGTTGTTATACACAATTGTAACAGCCCGTGGCGGCGGCGCGTGCGTGCGCACGCGACAAAAACACGTTGACCGAGCACGTGCAATGCGCGCAGCTGTGTATTATAGTGTAACCGGGTCGCGCGTCGGCTGTCAAAACCACGTCGAAGTGAAAATGATATTTTGTTTTTTTTTTTTGCGCGCGCGAACTGTCGGTGAGATTCGTTTGGTCTCTCTTTTTTACGCGGAAAAGTCGAACGAAAAATTGAGTCCTTTCGAGTGAAATAGGGCGAAGATGCCACTCTACTGTCGGGGGAGAGAGGGGGGGAGGGGTGGGCTTTTTTTTCCTGTCGCTGTTTGCCGGTAAAAGGGACGCTTTTGTGTGCGGCTTTTCGGAAATTTCGAAATTCAATTGAGTGCCACGATGGTCAGGGGGGATTTCAAGATACTGGGTGCTGCTGCCGTTTTGAGAGTCACGGTGATTGTTATGGACTTAAACTGCCAATTCATCGCTTCGCAGCAATGCTGTGGTATTGTTAAAGATGCTGTAGTTTTAATATCGAACGTATTTATATATATATAAGAAAGCACAAAGGTACATGTAGTTTTTATTGATCACCCTGGTAGAAATTAGCCCATTAAAAATGGACAGGAAAATAGAAACTGACCGTTGGAAATGGCTAATTATTAAACACAAGTGTAACACCTTTTTCCATCAATTTCTCCCATTTTATGGAATGGTCTTAACCCCAAAATCTACACATTAAAATTTCATAACAATTTAATCACATATTGTCAAACTTATACTCTTAAGAGATAGTTTACCGGGATACAAACAAAATTTAGTAGTCTTTGTACTATTTACAGCTCTATTCTATAAGGTATAAACCAAAATTGTTATTTTGCCACGTGACTATCTCTCTCACTCATCGACATAAGAAATCGTTTGTTACTAGATTTTTAATGGCTTCGTCGGTTAGCTATTTTAACTAGCATTAAAATGACAAATCAATAGTTAGTAGAAAATTTTGAATACGTTGAAAAAATAGGTTGAAAAAATCATTACACTTATGGTAGAAAACTGGAGTCCATTTTTTGCCATCTTGGTACAAACAAATTTACTACCTAAAAAATGATTCCAATTTCTACCAGGGCAATATTAATTTTTTTAACCATTTTATATCATCATATAAAGAAGGTTTCAATATTGCAAAGTGTTACAATGATATTACAATAATATTTTAGTAACAATTTTAATGCACTAAGATGCAAGTTTTGTGAAAATTACCATACTGTCTGGTAAACCTGCCACTTTATTTGTACACACATAATTGGACTGTAAAAACCCAACAAATTACCATATTTTATAGTAAATTTTATAATACAGTAAAATTTCCTATATCTTTCGCAAAATTTCTTATTAAGGGAAGAAGATACCGATTTTTGGCCAAAAAATCGATTTTTTTTATCGTTTTAAACTATTTTTTAGCCATTTTTCTACCCGAAAAGCTACTCCTAATGTCATAATTTTCATATAATTATATAATTTGATTTATTTTAACATTTATCGTTAAAAACACAATTTAACGTTTTTTGCATTTTTATAATACTTTTCTCTTTTTGACAAATCCAGTTCATGTACAATTATACCTCTCTACGTCGCTAATTTCCCTTTGAAACTACACAATTACTATTCAGATTTGATATTTAAACTTAGTTTGCCCGTATAATTTTATAAATAAATCGTCCAGTTGTTATAATAAACTCCATTTGAATCGAGCCATCTACACGGAAAAAATACCTTATGAAAAATTAGTGGAATATCCACCAAAAATTACTAGAGTGTTAATTAAAAGTGGGACATACTTGCATTCTATCAAGTTTTATAATATATTATAGTAATTTTGACGAGAGGTTGAAATTCATGAGAAAAAAAACTCCGGAGAAGGAGATTCGAACTCTCGACCCTCCGATTACGAATTAGCTGCGCTCTTATCCACTCGGCCACTGCCGCACTTATAACTACACTGAGAAAACTGTCGTAGGAAAATTTACTGAAAAGCTAATAAAAATTACTATTTTTTATAGCAACGATGGGATATCATGGAAATTTAGGTACTTTTGCTAACTAATACAGTAATTTTTGTAGCCAAGCTTAAACTTAAAAAAAATTGATTTTCATGATTTTATATCTATAGGATACCTAATATTTATACAATATTTAATATATTATTAATTAAATTTAGCTATACAAGAAATAAATAAGGAAATAAAAATTTTTTTTTTACGGTGGTTGTGTATTCGAACCCTGGACCCTCCGCACGCTAGACAGACGCGCTAACCTCTTACCCACGTGAGCTTCTTGAGTACAAAATTTTGGAACTGATACATTGGCTACCTTCGCTTACGAGAGAACTTTGATGATTATTTGATAGCAATAAATAACTATGATAATATAAAGAAATAACTCATAGCTCACCTGCACAACGTAAAAATAAAACAACTGAATCGATATTGTCGATGTTTTTGATAACTTAAAAGGAAGATAATCTCAAATTGCGGGAGAAACATAACCTCAATCAGACACGTGCTCCCGGCGTGCACGCAATAAGTACTACATGTAGAGGGCACTTTTTGCTATGTGTAGTAGTAAAAATTATTAAGATACCTTGTAAATATTCCTGAACTATAGCAAAATTTTTTATAATTTGCTTATATTCCCGCGTTGCTATCAAATATAGTAATTTTTGTTAGTTTTTCAGTAAATTTTCCTACGACAGTTTTCTCAGTGTAAGGTTTCGACTTGTCTACATATGGTACACCCTGTTTTACCGACAGCCCTCGCGCCAACAAAATTACTATACTGTCTATTAAATTTTCAGTATAACTTAGACTAAAAATTAAACTAATTCTATTAATTTTTAGTAGATAATATGGTAAAAATTATTTTCTATTCTGTTAAAATTTAGATTTAAAATTTTTATCATATTATCTACTAAAAATTAATCGTAACTATAATAAATTTTAAAACTTTTTCTACTAATTTTTAATAGAACTATGCTAATAATTAGTAGAAGTATACTAAATTGCTCAAGAGTGTGAGTATGTCCCATCTTTACCTGAGATTCTAGTAATTTTTCATAAGGTATTTCTTTTCGTGTATATCGACCGTCTTATCGATTACGGCCCGTTCGTTACATGCAATAAGGAACAGGGGACAGGTATAGTACATGAGTACTATATCTGTATACATAAGATAAAAGGGCTGTTCCTCATATACAATATATAGATATAGTAACCTATGTTACTTGCTGTTCTGTTCCTTTTTGTACATAGTGGGTCTAACTTCACGTTTATTGTGTTTCTGAGTTGACAAAAAAATCGTATATATGGGAGCGTCCAGCAGAAACGGGCCACCGAGCGCGCGCGGTGCCTTTTTTCGCGTAAAAGGCGCTCTGTTTAACTCGTTCATAATCGTATGCTGCGTCTTTGAAAAAAAAACCAAGGACCTATATCAATAGATTTTTTCTTGCTGTTTCCAATGGTGCCATTGTTTTTATTGCGAAACGCTTTCTTCCGGACGAAAACTCGAGTTGAATATTGAAAGCCATTTTTCTCAAAGTATATCATGTTTTTTTTCAAAATAAACTACACCATTGGAAAGTACAACTCTTAAGCTTCAAAACCCTATCTTGGAGAAATTGGAGAAATAAAGGGTTTAAAAGTAACAACATGAAAAAGATACGGCACGTTTAAGTGCACGCTCTATTCAATTCGCTAATAATCGTGTACCAAGTCTCTGATAAAAGAACTAAGGACATATATCGATAGATTTTTTCTGCTCTTTCCAATGGTGCTATTATTATGTAAAAAAATTAGAATTTAAAGGAAAAGGTAATATTGTTATGCCAGATTAAACAATCTATAATGTTATTTTAAATTTCTGTTTCACTGCTTTCAGTGCGTTCATGGATATTTTTATGTTTAATATATTATGTTTTTCAAATTTTGTTATATAAATGAACAAAGTTCATTGTAATATTATACTAACTGTTACAACTAGATCCACAAAATTATGTCCACGCATTGGCATTGTAAGTTACAAAACATTTTATATTTACAAAAAAGAAAGGGCGAAATAGCACATCGCGTGTATTAATCCGCCCTTGAGCATAGCGTAAAAAGTTCGGGCAGCCGCTGTCTTTTTGATCTTACTATTTTTGAACTTTTCATGTTTCAACTTAAAAATATAATATTTTATAGTTTAAGACTTGTACTTTTGAAGAATATAATTCATTTTGAAGAAAAGACTGATATTTTATTGAAAAAATAGAGTTTAAACATTCAAATGGAATTTTCAACTAGAAGAAAGCATTTCGGAATAAAAATAATAGCACCATTGGAAAGAGCAGGAAAAAATCTATCGATATATCTCCTTAGTTCTTTTTTCAGAGACTTGGTACACGATTATTAGCGAATTGAATAGAGCGTGCACTTAAACGTGCCGTACGCACGGGCGCGAGGGGCTCGCGCGGACCCTCGGCGCTGTCTTTTTCATGTTATTACTTTTAAACCCTTTATTTCTCCAACTTCTCCAAGATAGGGTTTTGAAGCTTAAGAGTTGTACTTTCCAATGGTGTAGTTTATTTTGAAAAAAAGCATGATATACTTTGAGAAAAATGGCTTTCAATATTCAACTCGAGTTTTCGTCCGGAAGAACGCGTTTTGCAATAAAAACAATGGCGCAATTGGAAAGAGCAGAAAAAAATCTATCGATATAGGTCCTTGGTTTTTTTTTCAAAGACGCAGCATACGATTATGAGCGAGTTAAACAGAGCGCCTTTTACACGAAAAAAGGCACTGCGCGCGCTCGGTGTCCCGTTTCTGCTGGACGCTCCCATATATATTATCCTCAAAAATTTGTTTAGTTTTGCTGCAGGAAAATTGTAATTAAAATCCATTGAAAAATTTAATAACACTTATCACACAATATTAATATTTAATTAATAATTAAATAATAATAAGAAATCATTATTAAAAAGTGTTTGCTTTTTGTAAATATTCAATTTTGTTTTGAAAATTCACATTTTATCCAGTAAGTGGCATTAATGCCATGAAGCAAATATGTTTCTAAAAAAAAGAAAAAACAAATGCAAATGATCGTGGATAAACGAAAAAATTGATTGATTAAGTGAAAGTGATGAATTCATTCTGGTTCACACAAGTTTCTTCTGTAATTTTTAAAAAGAAACAATTTGTAGTGCTTGTTCTAGAAAATGTGATAGTGCTTCAATAACTGAGAGAAACGGATTGTGTATAAAACTAGTGTTATACTGTAAAAATTGTGAAACTGTTATCGGAGAAAATTTTACAAGTGCACGAATAGAATCTACAAATAATAGACAAGCAGCATTTGTGGTGAACCGAGAAGCTGTAGAATCTACCAATGATATCCAGAATATAATTTTTGGTTTGAAGCTCACAAGAGTAGTCAAGAGTGTAATGCCAATTATGAGGGTGCTTTTGGTAGTATGAAAGTCCAAGCTGCTGTGAACATTTGGAGTCGCTTGGTTCGAAAGGATGGTATGAGGTATTTAACACTTCTGTCTGATGGAGATGCAAAAACTTGGACTCGGCTTAATGAAGTGGCATCTTATGGAAAATCTATTTTAATATAATAAGAAGAATGCATCAACCATGTACAAAAGCGAGTGGGTAATTAAAGGCATCAGAGAATTTGCTACTTAAGAAAAGTTTGGTAGAAAGTCAGATGGAGTGCTTACAGTTACTAAAATTAATGATAAGAGCAATTGTCAATAATACGTATGATTTGAAGAGTATGCAAGATGCCATCCAAGCTAGTTTATACCATTGTTCGTCGACAGACCAAAGACCTGCAGCAGATGTTCAAAGGGTTCTTCATCATGGTGCTTTTTCAATAAAGGAAATAAAAATATCAGAGAATCTTTATTGTGCAGAGAAAGCGAAACAAGACAAGCGTACACACTACAGAGCTGGTGAATATTAACCGGTAAATAATTGTGTGATACATAATTTATATAATTTTTCATTAAAATATGTTTGCTTATGTTTAAAGTCATTTTTAAGCATGATCAGTTTTTGTAATTGTTTGTGTTGTTTAGTGCAACCAGTGTTGATGTATGGGTTTGGGGTTTTTCGGTTCATTTTTTAGAATATATTTACTGCAAAATTACATTGAGACTTTTAGGTTACACCTTAATTTTCAATTCCTTTTCTACCATAAAATCGTTAAAAATACAAGTTTTTTAGTAAATAAAAAGTAACTTATGACTTATTAGCAATAGAAAAAATAAAATCAGCTTTTGACTAATATTACAATGTAAATTTCTTTATTTGGGTGCCAAAAATATGTATCTTCGATCTGGCACACATTGATCGAAAGCCATTGCACAGAATGCTAACTGAATATATACCTTTTTTACAGGTGTTTTGGCCAGTGCAGCTTATAAAATCTCTAAAATTGGACCAACAGAGGTGGTTTTGAACTACTTTTTGTATATATATGTATATATTTCAATAAAAAAAAATTTCCCTGAATAGTAAAAAAAATTTACCTCTCCTGTACCTTTTTTCCCTTAAGTATGGTAATCTTTTGTGTTTTCAGTCGGTGGTTGCTTTACAAGACCGTATGGCAATATTGACTAAACTTTTTTCTCAGTAGTAAAATATTTTTGTGGGATGTAACAAGTTTCGCTACTTTTTTAAATAATGCTCTTCCAAAATAACTCGAACAACCCTCCGCTCGCCAACTGTCAAAACTAGCCGTAATAACAACAGGTAATTTTGATTAAAATCAAGCCAAAAAGGGCATTGTTGCCCTAATAGCTCCCTCGAGCATTGCGCCCCTCGACACGCACTCCAAGTTTTTATTAAAAAAGTCGGCGAGGGCAAGTCACGCGCGGGAATTTTAAATTAAAAAGGGGAGGCCTCGCCGCTGTCTTATTGGCCCGGAGTCGGATTAAAGCTAATCTTCCGCCGCCGAAGTTCTGTTGCGAAATTATTAGAGAGGATGAAAAGTTCGCTGCCTTCATTAATTCCGGCTGCCTGTACGTGACGCAGAAGCAAAGTGGATCGGCCGGCGATTGCTTTTTAATCGACGCTCGTATCGGAATATAATGCTGTAGTTCGATATACGTGATTGTATTTAATGTAGAATATTGAGAATGTGACTGAAATGTCAATATTAAGTAGGATTGTTCCTCCGATCATTATTGAAGACAAGATCCGATATACAATTCTTAATGTATCATTGACATAGTACACATATAGAATGAAACTTGATTGATCTATAACTAAGTGCAGTGCACAACTTCAATAAACTATTGATATTCCCGAAATTCCTTAAGGGTGGACTGGCAGAATTCGTAAGACGAAAATAGTGACAAGTTGTTTAAAATTTGAGTCATTAAATATGATAAATATAAAACCCTGTGCTTCACGAGAATGGTTACAGAATTATTACTATTTGAATTTAACATTAGCCTTATGGAAATTCGCAAAATTAACAACTAAATTAAACAAAAAAAAAAAAAAAAAAAACATAAATGCCACAGTGTCATGGCTTTGAAAGTTCGTGTAATCGTCAATGTACGTTAGATAAACATGTTCCATTTTTCAAAATGTCCACTTCGAGAATATTTTCTGAAATATAACATAAGAACTGTGAAATTGGACATACAGTCACACCAAAAACTGAAAAAAATGAACATTAAAATTTTCTAAAATCGATGTAAAACCTTCTTCACAGTTCTAAAAACCATTTTACATAATTGTTTACTGTTAGATTATAGAATATTTTTGTTTTGGACGAATTATACGACCAAAATATTTGTCTTAAATTTTTAGATGAAACCTTACGGTCAAACAATTTCAGAAGGCACGTACAAAATTCGCAATATTAAGATGAAAAAATCCAAGGATTTAAATGAGCCATTCACAATATCATTCATTCAGAAGCCACTTCACATTGTTATTTTTCTTTATCCTTTGAATTATTCAACATTTGCCACATCAGCGATGCGCCTCAAAACTCAAGCTCTCGTAACGAATCGGGCTAACGCGCTCGCGTCCGAGTCGGGCATCAGCTGGCCTGCAAGTCTCGCGTGTCGTCCCGGTAATTCAACGATGCGCAAGGCACCTGCGCGCTGACCCGCACGCGCACGAACTCCTTATAACTCGTTCGTGCGGCGGGAATAATTCAGCCGCGGCGTGATGGAGGCTGATAGGAGAGTAACGATCGCCGGTCATGAAATTTTGAGCCGTTGTGTAGCGGTTTTTAGGTTAGCTATTCTAAAGTGTTCTTAGCATGGGTATGCAACAGCTTGTCGTGTAGCATGGATGCGATTATTATTTTACCTTTCCAATGCATGAATTTGAAATGCGCGTGGAGATTACAAGTTCCAGCGGGTTATGCTATTGAATTTAGCGTTAAGTGACCGGAGATGATCGCCAATAGAAGTCCGACAATAGGTTATGTCACAGACAAATCTAGACGCTCGTGAAGAATTAAAAACATCCGTCCATCATTTTCGTCAAAGTATAAGAGAAGTTGATTCTCTAAAGGATGAATTTTTTATCACGTTGGAATGTTCAAAGATCGCTATTGTAATATCCAACTATGACGAATGAAAATGGGACAACACTATCGACATCTACAATCAAGCCTTCATTGTTACCTTTGATCCGAAAAATGATAGCTCATACAGTTTGCAATAGCCGCTAATTTTAAGCAATTCACATAATGTCAATTAAATCACATACGTAGTTAAGATGTTTAAATGTTACGTTTGCATATTGATGAGACCTGAAAGAATTTAATGAGCTTCCTGTTAAAAACACAGTTTCAAGCTCTAGACGTGCAATCACCCAATAATTGGTCGTATGACGTGCAAAGATGTTTATTACGTCAGTCATACAGGAGAGAGATCGCCAAGCAACAATTTTTTTTGCACTTAATATAAAGGGGGCGTTTATCCAGACAGAAATGAACTATTGCTTATTAATTTCCAACTTTTACACTGTCTCGCATCAATAATCTTCCCTTCGATAATTGCTCCTCGACTAATTCAATTTTACATATTAATTGCAACACTCGGAAACTAATGTATCCTATACGTATCTCGACAATCTAATCGTAATCCTCACGGCGAAGAATCGTTTAACGCGTCAGACTACCTGCAAAATCCGAATGGATACCTGTCAGTGTCCGTGTGATGTCGGCGTTTCTTTACGGAATAGAAAAAAGGAACAATCGAAAAAACGCCTATCGATATCACACGCAGCCAAGCGCTCTCGCACACGAGATATCCCCTTCCGATAGCGGCAGCGCACGGATCAAGCGTAACGAGAACTATCTAATGGCACTTACACGCGTCCGGCGATTCGATACTACACCCTGTACGTACACGCACACGCACGCATACACGAATGTGTACAATGTATCCGATGGGCATACAGAGCCTCGCGGCTATATCGTTCGCATGGCGTTTTTTTTTACTCTCTCTGTACGAGATGGGAGATCGGATTGACCGATAGCGAGCGCGTGAGCTTTCGTCTTTATTGAAATACGCAACCGGTTCTGCCTGGCGATTGTCTTGCGCAAAGCGGCCTGTGTGCGCACCTGTGTGTATGTGTGTGAGGTTTAATGGAACCGGCGATTATTTGACTAGGGCGTCATGCGCGTATCGATTGATGATGACGGAGAGGGAGAGAGAGAGCCATTATGGATGAGACTGTGTGGATCATTAATCAGGGTGACGCGGTGTGACGACGCTGACCGGCGACATTGATGAAAATTATGCAGATGCGTCGATGATTGTCAAATTATGGCAGTTTTAAGGGGGTGCTGCTGCTAGTAGTTTCATTGGGACTAAACTAATTAAATTGTGGCTTTGGATCTTAATTAATGATGGTAAAGTGGGGGAAACAGGATGTTAGGTAAATTAATAATTATGGTTTTGTATATAAAGTTTTATTAGTCAATAGTGTTGCAATTTATCAATAGACCCTTTTTACTTTCTAGATTCGAAGACAAGTGTAATTTCTTAACCAATCAGGTTTAATGGCTTACTAACTAATTAATTTGATCGAATACTGTGAATTGTAAAATCAGATTACTCTAGATTCTAGACAGTTTAATTACGATCTTTTAAAGTTGAACAAGTTCACTATTGACCTCATTGAGTAGAAGAAGGTAATCAAATGTTATATTTGTTTTTTACAGCTCATCAAATTCTTCATCACTAAGCTTTAATGTATTTTATTATGATGTTGAAAATTAGGTTAATTATACTACCGAGAAATTTTAAATCCCACGAACACATCAATTCGAATCCTGGAAATTCGTTCATTATACCACTCATTACCAACAATCGACATTATCGACAGGAAGCTCATGCAGCCAACATAATGTCTGTCCGACAATGACTAACTCACACGACGCGTAAAGTACACTTGTTTATTGTCGCGCAGTGCGCATAAATCCCACTATCACCCGTTAAAATCGAACAACTTCGTTTTTTTTTCGCCTGCAAACGCTCATAACCAGTTTATCATGGCGGCGCACGTCGATGGAGTCTCTCCCAAACGAAACTCGAAAATTAATCGACGACTGGTGTTACGGGGACATAAATCCGCCGACGGATTTAATGCGGATGCACTTATTTAAATCGCGCGGAACGCGCCGAATATTTATAACCGTCGTAAAAATTTTCGCGGCGCAAAAAAAAAACAAGCCTGGTGCCCGGCGATCGTTTTATCGCGCGCGGGAGTAATTCAATCTATATATAAATTTCAGCGAAAATATATTTGCGCGCGTTTAGCACTTTATGATTTGCTTCGCGGCGCTTTTCTTATGAATAAACATAACTGGATTATCATAATAGTTTGTACACATTCGAGTGGACGTTTAAATTTAATCGAGCGGTTTGCGTCATCGTACGTCAAGAATCGGCACTGCGGAGTGTATTTAGAATCGGTGGGCGTGGGTGACAGGTTCATAAAAGACGTTTGCGATAGTTCTGCTTTATTGCGTTTTAAATTACCGAGACAGCTAAAATATGGAAATGATAGTTCGGGACCGCATTTTTTGATAAATATTTAACGTGGCTCAATTAACCCTATCGAAATAAGTCAGCGTTAATTATCATAAAATGTGTAAATTATGCAAGATATTCGCGTAGAAATGCAGAAATATTAAAAATTTATGGATAATCGAGTTAAAGGGGGATATTTACAAAATGATTTCTTTATCGGCATAAGACGAATATTTTCACTATTTAATGTACATTAAATTTGTAGTTATGCTAAATGAAAGATGAAAATTGAAACATTTCCGAACGTTATCTGCTTTATGTCATTTTACTGTTAAAATAGAAAGTTACGTAAGAATCTGTAATTTATTTTTTCCCCGGCGCTCCCATGGATTTTACGACTTTTCGAGAACACGATCGTAGCAAAATATCGATTCTATGCAACGGTATCCAAGCTAATTTCATTTTGAACTTCCTATACACTTTGTGTACGTATGCAAATGCCGGATTTACGATTCCGCACTATAAACTCAATTATATCGCCGAGCCGGTGATAAAAGAGAAGAAAACGTGTCCACTAGCACGGTTGGATTTGTTCGTTTCCGCCAATTAATGATTGCCGTGGCTTTTCTCCTGCCTTTTCTCATTATAAGATTTCGCAGATTCCGGAGAAAGTTGATTAAGTAATGTAAAGAAAATATAACAAAATACGCCGTAAATTAGTTGCACGAGTGCACATAAATAATATAAATTAACGTGAATTGGCTACTTAATTAAGATATTACATAATTTAATAAATATTATTTATAAATCAAGTATTATACGTTACGTGAAAAGTTATTTCTGTTAGAAAATAAATAAAGCTTTTGTTGCCTTATTTAAAATAAAAGGTAATATTGAAGTGTTAATTACGGCGTTAATTTAGTACACAATTAATATAAATACTGAATCGAAATTTCCAGGAATTCATTTCTATCCTTTTAATTCAAAATACGTTCAATACAGAAGATTGATATATGTAGCTTAACAATGAGGTGTAATTAAAGCTTACACAGTTTGACTTCATCGTATCCAGTGCCAAATATTACACAATTACGGACTTTGGAAAAATGTAATTTTAGTTGGATACGTCAGCCCGAAAATTCAAAATCTGAACTACCGTTAAACCTGTGAAGTTATAATCGCGCGTAAAATCATTACGAAGTTTAACGCAGCCCACCAGTTGTTGTGAATATAATCTTGCGAGTTATTAATCCGTGAACTAGAATTTAATATGCTTGATTAAACTTATCCTTTGAAATTTTAATTGATATTGCATTATATAAGCAAAGCATATAAACCTCAAATTATCAAGATCTATTATTCATTTTTAAAGTAATAATCGTGCAATTTGATTTATATGCACTGTAGAATTTAATACATAATAGAGTTAGAAAAGATATAAAAAATAAAGATAACGTGAACGATGAATATAGTCCATTCTGATTTATAGATTGATGTTATTTATTTAAGTTAGGACGAATTATTTAGATTTAGTTTCAATTCAAGAATTACTTTATAATTTACATAAAGTTTAATGTTCTTCTAATTTAATTATAACCTTTATCCACAGCTCACAATGAGAAGCAAAACGTAGATACTGAAAAATAAACAAAAAATTTAGAAATAAAACTATCAATGCATTAGACATTTTGCAGTCGATTGGTCTTCTGAATAGTAAATTAATAAAATCTCGACTTTTGGGTTTAAATCCATACATTCCTTATCTAAAAATCCTCAGAATTTCAGTTCATGTTGCAAAAATATTCTACCAGTAAAAGGACTTAACCTTACCAAACTGCAAAATACCCACCAACGCAGGAGATCACGGATCAACCAAACATCATACGCTAAATACAAATACCTAATCCCCTGCACACAACGTGCGCTCAACCTTTCTCTCTCTCTCTCTTTCTCGATAAGCACCGACGAATCCTGATACCATACATTTTCACGCGGCAAACCGGCGCGCACCGGTTCGCCGCCTCTTTGTCTCTCACTCTCCTCGCCAGTATAGGTGCAGCTCGCGGAGAGCGGATCACTTTCACTCACGTTTCCCAGGGCTTAGGCTGCAGCAGCAGCAGCGCGGAATTCCGCGGCGTCGCACCCGCGGCGATTAATTGAGATAGTAATTGATGCGCATGCGGAATGCGAAGGTATATGGAAGAGAGAGAGAGAGCGCAGAGTGATTGTTTAGCGCGCGCGTGTGTGTGTGCAAGAGAGCTTTGATTGGCGTTGAATGGAATGAGGAGTAAAAGGGAGGAGTGAAAGGTGTGGGGACTATTTTTTGTCTGAGTGGTTTGAGAGACAGTTGAGCGGTGAAGACAGTTTGCGTAATGAGTGGTTGGACGAGGGGTTCATTTGGAGCGTTGATCAGTCAGTGGTCTTATATTATAAATATATAATGCCGAAGGTGCTTGATATCTTTATCTGTCATGGGGTTTCTGTTAGTTCACGAGGATACAGTGTTCCATGTAGAAAAATGAAATCTAATGTTTATTGAGTATTAAAAACAGGATAAGCTAAAAGTGAGGTGTGATGATATACTTGAAATTTCGAACGTTCATAGTGAATGAAAGATTTTTTTCATTTTCAGATTTAGCCGAATTTGGCTACTTAATACATTTAAAAAATGATAATAACTGTATCTCTTCACTTCTCACTCTTGCAGTCACCACTTAAGCCACACTCCGACGAATTCTAATCAAAATTAGAAACTTTAATTAATATTTTGTTCATTATGAACGTTCGGAATTTCAAATACGTTAAGTGATGAAACCATATTTGATTGGCCTTTTTTAGAAAGAGTCATGACTTACAAGATGGGATAAAAGAAACACGTGAAGTGTAGGCTTAAGAAACATTCGATGAAGATTGATATACTTGGCAATTAGCACTGTTTCGTTATGCGCGAGAAGAAACTCAAAATAACTTAGATAAGACTTTTTAAGTTTATAACGGTTTTATTTAAGGGAGAGCAAAAAACATAGACGTTATCCTTTTGACCGTCCAAAAGAGAATGGGAAAAACAGAGAAGGCTCTCGTCTCCCTGACTGGCGTGAGATGCTCGTTTTTTATCAACAGTCGCGTTACTCAGCAACGAAGAGCTTGCAAGCTCGCCTACTTCAGACGTTCCTGTAGGCCTACGCCCGCGAGACAGCCTCGCCACTTCCAACGTGCTCTTCCTCTGATTTCGATAATCAATTTATCGACAGAGGAAGAACTGTGCCCACGCGTGATCACAAAGACCGGCGCGACACGGCCAAAAACGCAACGGCACTCAGTGTCTACCGCTGCGCCGATAAGCCCGTCGCACGCATAAATTTTCTTCACACACACACACACACACACATACTCTCACGTCAATCAGAGAAACGATTACAATGTATACATATATTTTTTTACAATCGGGAACAAGCACAAAAAAGTTAATCCAACGAAATTAATCAAAACAATCAGTGCCAACATCACCGAATTAATTCAACCCCAAGTACAGCCACTAACTTTTACTCCTTGTTCCAGTTACAACTGGCGACGATATCACTACGTCACGTCTACACCATCGTCGACCAAGATGTCTGCTTAGCGTTTAACGCTTATTGCGTCGTTTCCGGCTCGCTCTGCAACGATGACAGCATTTACATGGCCCCGCGCGCGTACACACACATACACACATGGACATATATAGCCAGGCTATAGTAGGGGGCGCAGGTATCTCAACGGCACGAGCGCGGACTATCTCGCGAGTGTTCCACTGTCCAAAGACGTGATTTATTGGTCGGTGCCCAGGATTGGCTGCTGTATAGCCGCTGCAGAGAGAGACAGGGAGTATCGAATTTCCAGTAACAAGATTCATCTAGCAGGTATTGTTATTTCCAGGGGGGCGATATCGCCGCCGTTCCGATGATCGCGCAAGGCCGTTCATTTTGATGTAGTTTATGCACTTAGTTTTAGTGCGCGCGCGTGCGGTTTAGTACTGGAGGGATGAGATAGAGGTTAAGGTGCAATTAAAGCCTCGGTTTGGTTTTATCATTGTTTCTGTTTTCATTCTCATTGCCTAGTAAATCGTTTGGTATTGGTACTTTGATAGTGCGCGATGTGATACGATGTATGTTTTATTGGACTTTTCACAATTTTGAGATTTGTTGTGTAAAATCGCAATGGTTTACTAATTATTAAATATAAAGAAAATTGTACGAACTATCGTAAGAATATGCAATAGTAGGAGAAACGCTATATGTCTTGTAGGGTGCGATACGTGCCATGTTAGATCACAAATTAAATAATGTGATGTATCACATAACATGTCAAGATGTATCATTCCATATTATACGTTTGATATATATCTCATGATTCGCGGCATAACACGAGATATAACAAACAGGTTGAAATGTCATACAATTAATTACGTGGAACCTTAAAGCAGCATGTGATAGATTATGTAATGTGTGACTTAATATATGAAATATTATATTACGTGCCACGAACAAATTTAAAAACATTAGTTATTAGCAGTACAAAATTCGTCATTTAATTAACTTTAATGTATTTTTCGCGAACAAAAACAAATCAACTTTCCGAAAAGGCAGCTCTCCGCAGTCATAATTATACGGCTTCTTACCCCGAAAAGCAACTGTAAATTGCGCGAATGACGTCAACGGTCGCTCACCTCTCTCTCCCTCTTCTTCCTTTATTTTTCCGCATCGACTGCATCGCGTAACAACATCCGAGCGAGCAACGGCTTGCACCGTAGCTCCATAAATCTCTCATTACAATCGCAGCGTACACTCTCGCGCGACATCGTCCGCCGAATTCGCAACGTCGTTCCCACATCCTCTTCCACCCGGTCCCGCTACGCTCACTCGTGCCGAATCTCGCGGTCCGATCGGACGGACCACCTCCTCTCTCTCTCTCTCTCGATTTCGTTTTCGTTCTGCAGCAACCGCGAACACGCGCGAGCGAGCGCGACAAGATGGGAGTCGCCCCGGTGAACACACACACGCCTCGCGTGTAATCTCGAGGAATCGATTTCGCCCTCTCTTCCACTTCTCCCTCGATTGTACATCGAGGGCGCGACGCGCGACGTAAGTAATGGCTCCGGCTCTTATAAATTTCCTCTCTCTCTGTCTTTCTCTGGATGCGGTTGCGCTTGTTTCTCTCGCTCATACACGACGGCGAATTGGGACGAGCAGCTGCCGCTGCATCGATCGACGGAGGTGATTTTTTTTAGGAAGACGCGAAAAAGATCTGTAGTTTTTCGGTTATTTCCGCAGAAGAAATTACTTTTTCAAGATGAGAAATTTTAGGCGAATGTAGAAACAATCGATTTTGTAATTTTATCTTTATCAAACAATTTTTAACATATTTTTTTTATGTTGTCTTTAAAATATAATCAATTTTGTAAAACAATTGTTTTTGTAAAACTATTACCAACAAAATTTATCAGGGATCGTGGTTTAGACCATTATTTTTTTCAAAAAAATTTAGTTGTTTACAAATAACAGTCACTTTGTGCTAAATTAAGTCAAAACAATTACAAGATTATTATTATTATTAAAAAAAAGTGTTTCTCCCAACTTCAAATTAATTATGGGTCTGAAGTTTTCAACGTTGAAGGTGTAACGTGTGGAGGGTAACTTTACTATTAATTTTGCATGTTCATTTGCTGGTTTATAGTGTAGTATAAATTTATAAAGAAAGTTTAACAAAAAATTTTCATCATTTCAAAGTTTTAATTAATTGGAAAAAAATTGTTTCGTTGCATTCCACCGATGCAAACTTCAGACCCATTAAAATTAGTTGTAGGTCAATAATAATCATTTAGCAATATGTGCCACAGATAAATTAGCAAAAATAAATAAATAGCCATTTAAAAGTGGGTAAAAGCTTTTAATTATAGGTAAATAACAATTCTCAAATCGAACACGAACATTCGCGTTTTACCATTGAAACGTATTCATTTGAAATCCAAATATTAGCGGATTAACCAGAGGCGCCCTAATGGACTGTTAACCGCTTTCAAAACCCACTCTCCTACATTTTAGTACTTTAATTGAAATAAATACGATCGAGCTCGAGACTTATGGTCATTTCCTTTTAATGATTTGATTTAAATCGACGTCGACTAACAGCGTGCGGATTCGTGAATTATGCATTTCCCGAGAGCTGCTGCCAATAATTAAGCCCGGGGATCTAGTTTAAAAGAATCATCGATCACGATTCCTTTGGTATATTCGTTTCGATACATAGGTATACACACACATACACATACACAGGCATACACAGACACTTATGCATCCATTAGAGTTTAATGGGAATGAGCGATTTCGCGGAACGTTCTCTTTCTCCCCCTCTCTCTAAAAGCGACCAATTAAAGCCGAGCGAAAGTAAGAAGACGTCGTTGCCGGGGAAACGTACACGCGAATTTAAGGCGCTTTACGCGAATGTGGAGAGCATATAGTGGGGAGTATTATATATGAATGGGGAGGCTAATTGATAACCGCAATGCAAACGCCACTCAGATTTAATTTTATGTGGGTTATTTTTATCTGGAATTCAGGCTGCTGCGAGAGAGTTGCCGTTGTGCGAGCTGATATTTTAGACATCGTGTGGCCGTTTTAATTATGCCCATTAATGAAATAGCGAGTGGAGGAAATATTCAATTAATTTTTGCAATAATAAAAAATCTTCAACTTTTGTATTGTTAGGTTTGAATCTTCTATTATTTGAAATAACTATTTGACGTCAGTTTGAAACTGACGTGTCTTTCTAGAAACAACGCTTAGTGTTTATGCAAATTGAATGTTTGCGAAACATTTCAAATTTATTGAATAAATAGAAACTTTTAAGGATTCTAGTTAGACCAATGATTTGTAAAGCACCATTTCCAAAAACTGATAAAACACCTGCCACATGGAGAGAACGTACGATTAAAATGATTACACATTTTCAGCCTATAAAACAGTATTTTTAAAGTATTTTTAAAGTAAACAACAACAAAGGACGTTTTTACAGATAATTAAAAGGTTTAACAATTTAATAACTCACATCTATCAACAGAACCACCTTAATTCTTTCAAACTCCTAGCCCAACAAGCCCTCCCCGACGAAAACTTTTCCCCACCCCCTCATCCCTTTAATAGCCAAGCCAAACCTTATCGTCACCCAGTTAATTAACAACCCAAAGCCAGCTTCGAACTCACACACGAAGTGCACAACAGCGGCTCGAAATTGGTTTTTCCCGAGTCGCCTTGTGCCATTGTGCACCTTGTTGCGCGCGCGCGCGAGCGTGTAAATACACACGACGCGGTGGCGGTGGCGGCACATGCATGCATGCAAGAACTTTCACTGAGCATTATTAGATACGCGCTGGAATGCGCGACGACTACCGTGTAACCTCGCCGCCGCCGCAGCTCTCCCTCTCTCCTCCCACTCTGTCTCGGTACTGCTTGCAGGTCGCTGCTGCTGCTGCGGTGCTGCAGTCTCTGCTGGGGTCTGCTTCTTTGGTTGTGTATATAGAGGATTGTGGAAGGGATTGGAGGGAAGCGTTTTGGGTGTATGGAAAAAATGGTTGTTGGATCGGCTGGGGAGTTTATTTGCGTTTTGGTGTAGTAGATTATGTGAGTTATCGATTTTTGTCGATTATAATAAATTTGGCGGCGAATCATGGAATTGATGGCCGTAGTTTGACCAATGGAGTGAACGCTCTGAAGTTGGCACTAGAGCTTCAATTCGACAACTAATCGCTTTCTCTCTTTTAGAATAGGATTAAATTGGAAACTTGACTGATTAGAGCAATAAGAACAGTATGTAATATTACTGTATTGCAAAAAAGTAACATGTCGGTGTTTTGTAAAGTCTCAGATTTTAAAATTTGTATATAGTATTTTGAACGTGTTAATCAGCTGATGTGTTAACCTACATAATTTGTTTAAAAGTTTATATATTAGCAAAATATTAGTTATTAATCAATAGATTCTCTATAATTCTAGATAATTATATCTCGAAAACACCATAAATAAATAAGGTGCTTCGCAGATGAAAATTGATTAGTGAATAAGAGTAAATTCACCTGACGAATGAAAAGTAAATATAATTATACATCATGAGAAAAGAAATAAGAGCAGCACATCAGATTGCAATATTTTAATCTAATTAATTGTTGATCAAGCTAATTGAATCTTTCACTTTCTCGAAACCATAAATATATATCAGCGAATAATCTAACAGTACGTAATTTACTCATCTATAAAACATATAGCCACATCGTAAAGTTTTTATTATCATCAATTAACGACTGTTTTCCTCTTGCGATTTCCGGTGCACACCACGTATATACATATACGCAAACAACCACACACTCACTTTACGAAATTTAATAAACGCGCACTCGCAAAGCCATTTCCTAATTACAAAGGCCGTTAACCGCGTCAGAAGGAAAAAAGAGCACGTGTGTGTGTCTGTGTTGTGCCATTCATTAAAACAACTAGTCATCAGCTCTATCAATAATCAAAAGACGCCGTACAGCGCAAAAACATCGTACACCGTGGCGATGATTAACGACTCACCACACGTTATACTCTCCACGCGTATCACATCCTTTTTACCCTCGCAAATTAATCGGCTATTACTTATCCTCAATTTTTTCCCCTCCTCCTCCTCCTCCTCTTATCGCCAAATTACACGTCCGCGCGCTCTAATCGCGAATTGCGCAACACTACACTACAGGCGCGCGTCCCCGTAAATATTGAAATTAGCTCGTCGCGCGCGCTCTTATCGCGCGCTGGGAATCTCGCGCGATTGCATAATCGATGTGCCGCGAGGCTCTCCTGCCTCCTCGCTTTTAACAAAGAGAGCGGCGCGTGAAAGTGGAACGCGCCGCGGCGCGAGAGGAGAGGAGTGCCTGCCTCTCTCTCACTGCATCGCCGCGGTTGTGCGCTTTACACTCGCGCGGGTGTGAGAATACGGGAGTAGTGCTGCTGCTGCTTTTTGCCTTTGTGAAGGGGAGAATGCAAAGATGTGTGACGTGTGTAGAGAGAATTTTTTTTTCGTTGGTTTGTCGCGCGTTGGTGGCGTTGACGACGCGGCTCGTAATCTGATTCTCAGTGTTTTTCAAATGTAGAAGAAGTTTTTCGTGAAAAATATTAATTCAAAGATAATTTAACCATTAAGGATCATGTTAGAAGAATTATTAATATTACTATAATGTTGCTGATACATTGTAATCGTATTACTTACATATTATAACAATATTATTATTTTATTTTATTATTGAGCATCCCCTATGTATAAGGTGATCTGTTAATGGCTAGGGAATATTGCAGTAAAATTTTTCGGAGCAGACGTAGCACGTAGACGAAAGCTGTTACGTCAGATTCTAGCGTAGTTGTATATACGCTAGTGATGATGATTTATGATAGGCTAACCAGTCGGAGTATAAGGGTTTTTCTTTAACCACAGACGCGAATAGGAACCGAACAAATATTACTATAAAAGCGCCACGCTGAAAATTCTAAACACCAAATTGTTATAATAATATTATTTCCTTTCTAAAATATCATCGTCTGGTGACTCAGATATTATTACCTATCCCTCAAAAAAAGTACAACTAATTACATCTTTAAAAGCTTCGAGACACAATTCTATTTCCGGAAACGGAAAATTTCGACGATTGGTGAAAACGGTGCGCGCGACAAAATACAAAAGTAGCACTCTTGTCTCTTCTCTATACCTTAGCGCGCGTCCTCCCCGCGGGGAAGCCGGAAAAAAGGCGCCAAGCGCGAGGCGATCCGTTACGTATATAAAATATACAGCGCAAATAAGGCGCGGATAAAGTCGCCCGTGTCAGAAAACCGTTGGCGACACGAGAAAGAGAAAAAAATGGGAGCGAGGTAAAAAAGCATCGTATCGCTTGCATGCGCTCGTTAAAAATCCGCGGCGCGATTTATGCATCGATCGGCCGATCGATTTTTAGCCGGAGCATTTTTCCGCGAACGGGGGGCAAAGCCGCCGCGAGATTTTAAAATGTATATGACGACGCAGCGAAGAGAGAGGAAGAGGGAGACGACGGTAAACGCTTTTTGCCGTGGGAAGAGCGCGTCTCTGCTCGTTTGGGATTCTCTGGTGAGATCGAGCGACGGCGACGTATTTGGAAGCGTTTGGCGGCTGGTGCATTTTTATTGTTGCTTTCCGCGGACAAAAAGGTACAGACGTTTTTTGTGGGCTGGATGTACAGGGTTTTTGGATTTGGTAGATTTGTTGTAATGGTTTTTGAGAGTAAGCATTGTAATAATATTGTTCCAATATTTTACTTCCATGCTGTATCAGTGTTTGAACTCAATAAGTTATGCAGTCATAACCATTGGTAAACTATTTATATGAGAATAAGTGTACATTTATAATACTACAAATAGGTTTAACTTTCTTAATAGACGGTACTCTGCAGTAAAGTATTTAAAAGGTGTTTCAAATTATTTCTTATAATATTTGTGAGATTATTTGATTAATAATCAAATAATTTCATCAGTTATTTATATTACAAGCGATATTCAAACGCGCTTTGCGCGTACTTTTCTGTTTTTGAGGTTATGTATGTTATCTTCATTACGTTTTATTTTTAACTTATTTAAGTATTTTTTCAAAGTAAGAACTTAATCATTTTTATACTACTCTAAATGTAAAAATTCCATTAAAAAATTCAAACATTAAATTCCAAACAGTGAATTTCTCGCGCCTTCTTCTTATCGAGCAATCAAAATCAAGCTTTTAGGTGCTTCAACATGGCCGCTCATCACATTTTTAAGAAGGTAAATCGATAAAGATTAATCACATTACTTTTCACGGTGATTGACACTACGCGAAGTGAAGAACGCAAGTGCTTCAATATTTTCGAACAATTTTTTATCTACATTTTCCAATACCGAAAAATCGAAAAGAATTTTCTTTCCCACTTTAATAAAAAAAAAAAGAAGTTTACATTGCGAGCATCGTAACTATTTATTAACGTATTTCGTGCAATTTACGACGCCGATAAAATTACGTATCGATCCACCTCGCCCCTTCTCTCCTCTCCTCTTCGTCGTCGTCTTCCTTGTGCATCAAAGGAGCATCGACGTCTAACTTTCTGCGCTCGAAGCGCCGGAAAAATAAGCGGAAAAGAGAGTCGATGCGAGCGCGTGCGCGAGACTTTATATATTTATTCAAAGGATGGCGTCATCGTCGTCGTCGTCAAGCTTTGAAAACTCCCCGGGAAAGAGGGAAGAAAAAGTACGAAGAGTTACTAGACGGAAGCGGCAGCGCCGGGCGAAAAGTCGAGGGAAAGTAAAAGTAGTACTTTTAAAGGAAGAGAGAGGGAGAAAAAAAATTGAAAGCGCGCGTGTATTCATATGTACATGCGCGCGCGCGCGCGATATGTATATAGCCAAAGGCGGGAGAGATAAAAGTGAAGAACGAAATTGAAGTGTCGAGAGGAGGGAAATTGTGAAATATGTAAGAAGAGCCAATGTTCGACGTAGCTTTTTTGTGTCGGACGAAGTGCTCGAGATTTGCTTATACTTTGTATTATATTATAAATTTTATATTCTTCTAGTTTGATATTTTCTGTTTTATATTTAAATGTACGTTGCGCTTTTAATTTAATCAAGAAATTTAAACAAGCTGCTCATTATTATTATAATGGATTGCGATAATTATTAAAAGAAAATATGGTTTTCTGTAAAGCGCTTCATCATAAAATAAATATACACGACATGGCCTTTCATGACAACTTCAATATTGACGACCACCGGCGCAGGAATGTGTAGCATTTAAAGACCGGTTCTATATAAAATCTTAATTGGAATACTTTTCATCTTCAATTTCCTTTCTTAAAAAAATGATGAGTACCGATGGAAGTAAAGTCAAGTAACTCGGTATGTGGCGGTCAGACTCCGATCACGTGATCGCGTAAATGAAAAAACGCTGTTCATTCATAGTACCATAAAGTATATTTTCTGTATTACAATATTACTTTCTCCTAACACCAAAAAAGTGTTGAAAACACGAAGCTAAATACACCTCCAAATACCCCAAAAATTCCATCCACGTCAACGTTACCCGTCACCTTAAAAAAAAAACTCCTCTCGACCGCTGCAAAGCGCAAAATAATCCATAAGAAGCTGTCGACGGCGCGTCACGTCGTCCCTTCCATCATCTAATCTCTCTGCCTGCGCGCGCGCACGACGCGCTCATTGTACGCTACGTGCATCACGTCGACTGCCGCCGCCATCACTATCATCATCGGCGAGGGAGAGAAGCGAGATTCCGCAGCGACGTCTAACCCTTCGCGCGCGGGGCCACCGCGGTGGAAAGGTCGCGGTTTGATCGGCTGACAGGCGGCTTTGAATGCGAAATCAGGCGCAACGGTATATACCGCCGCTCGCGCGCGGTTAACGGATCGCGGGAGAAAGAGAGAGAGAAAGGTTGCTCGCTTGCTCGCTTGGGCGCTCTTTAAAATTGTCTAATCCCTCAACACTCTCTCGTGAAAGGTGAGCGAGAGGAGAGGGAAGGTGCAGCTGCGAGAGAGTACATAATAGCGAGGAATAATGGCACTGTAATGCTCGCCGAGCGGAGGCCGTTTCGACGTATTTAGGAGATTGGAGATTATTGCGAGGGGGGTTGGTTGAGAGGCTATGCTCGTGCGATTTAGAGACAGCTTGAGTGGCTATTTCTATATTAATTGGGATGG
Organism: Torymus aiolomorphi; assembly: GCA_036365515.1. Lineage (NCBI taxonomy): Eukaryota > Metazoa > Arthropoda > Insecta > Hymenoptera > Torymidae > Torymus > Torymus aiolomorphi. Next base: position 21,984,752 of record CM070873.1, on the reverse strand, counting down.
TGATGGTGCGTCATGATATTATTGTAATGTTGCTGTAATATTATTTATCAATTTAGGTACGGTTTTTGAGAATATTGGTTAAAATTAGTTGATGTTTTCCGAAAATGTAAGTTTGAGGAAACAAGGTAACAGCTTGACGTAAACTAACTGTAGGCAATATTGGAGCAATATTATTACAACATTGTTTTAATTTTGTCGAAACGAATTAATTAAGGGCTGTTTTTACAAAGTGCATATTTCTTTTACAGTATAACGAAACTCAATTTGCAATGGAGATTGTATTACAACAATGTTATTTTAATATTATAAAAGTGGAACTGGATATTTGTTCGTTTTTTATTCAAAATGAATATGTATTTCAAAGGAATGAGAGCTTCATATGAAAAAAAAAATATTGTTTTACACACCATAGATCATAGCCAATTAAGACTCTAAATATTGAATGACAGAGTATTCAATCCCAGGTCATAACAGCTCCGTACTATCTCGCACCCATATCTCCACAACATGGAAACAATATTACCGCAACATTGCGTGCGCGCGTGTGCGTTTACAGAAACGAAGCACTAAAGCCCGGACAATGAAAAAACAAAGTATAAGCCCGCTATAATGCCGTATAAAGATTCAGCGCTAAACGGATAATAAATCGCCGAGGCGGATATTACTTCCTTATGGGCTCTCTCTCTCTCTCTTCTCCGCGCGCTAGCAGAGGCGAGTTTGCGAATTGAAATTTTACGCGAGTTGGCGTTTAGTTCGCGCGCCTGTGCGCGCATAGGTGTGGTCTTCGAAAAGTTTAACGGGCACCGAGAGCCGTTTATTTTTAAGGCCGCGCGAGCTGCCGCCGCCTGCGAAACTCGTTGGCGTGTGTCGATGAGTAGCTTTTGCGCCCGGAGTTGGTATACGCTCCCTGACCAGAGAGAGAGAGCTAAGTTGATAAGAAACTGCGTAGTTGCCTTAACAGTAAATCTTATTAATTTCTTGCTTATTATTTGTGTAAGATGGTAGCGTGCATTTGTATAAAAAAAACTTGTGTTTTGGCTTATTACAATTTATAATGCCCCTCTCTTGAAACTGCCAGTGTAATCTGTACCATAAATTGCGCCGTATCGTTCTATAATGACAGTGAAAATCGTTATTTTAAGGTTATGTGAAACAATTTTCTCATTAACAGTCAGTTCGCGGGGTATTTTTAGCGCGAAAAAGTATTTCATAAATCCCCGCGCCGCAATCCATCAGGTTAGTTAAGAACTATTTCTCGATTCTATTGAAAGTACCGTTATTATACTCGATTTATCTTATAATAAATCTCGGAGCGTTTGGATATTTCCCAGCGGCTCAGCTGTGTCTGCGTGTATATCTGTGGGAACACACATTTTTAGACATCTCCGCGGAAATTGGGGAAAAAAACAAGCCAAGGCTGCGCAACTATATCGTGTTTTCTTGAAAACGAGCAAGGCGAAATTGCCGCCGCCGCCGCCGCTGCGCTTTGTTGTGGCTACGAGATTTCGCGCGGTGTGCGGTCGAATTTCTCGGATCGGACGCGGAAGACGCGAGAAAAAGAGAGAGCAGCGCAGTTCGAGCCTCGTAAATTTTCCTAAAGAGAGCCGAGAGTTGTTGCCGCGCCTGTCGTTTTCTCAGCTCCCCTTCTCAAAGCTCGTGACGCGACGTTTTCTCTCTCTCTTTCTTGCACACACGCTGGCACCTTTCGCTGCAACCGCTGGTTCGTTACCGTGATCTCGTGGTTTGACTTTTCGGTTTTTTATTTTCAGAAGATTTATATAGTTTGATTAAAGTACATCAAGTGTCAACGAGTTTAAAGTTTTTAAGTATTTTAGTGATTTCGTTCTTATTCGTATTATATGCTTACATCATTATTATGTTATTGTTATATTATTGTTTTATTACTAGAGTATTATTGTAATATAATTATGGTTTTATATATAATTACCTTGCTACTGTATAACATAGACATATGGTATGTTACCTACTATTAATGAAACTATTTCTCATTTAATTTTTACACGCAAACAAATCATATATAAACACAGCATTGCTACAATATTAATTCAATCACAATCTTAAAAATCTTCTTGAAAAACTTTTAAACACTCCCAAAATTATCTTTCCCGTTACGTAACACACTCGAAAAAAGAACCGCCCAGGTTCCCGGAAAAATGCTCCACCTGTACCACATGTAAATTATTCCTGAAAGTACGCGCAAATCGTTCTCTGTGCTGCGCGCGCACGAAATTTCAAAGGCGCCAGTTAACATACTTGGCTAATCTCGCGCGCGAAACGTATTTCCTCGTAGAATAAGAAAAGCGCCCGAAAATCTGCTCTGCTCCTCTTGAAATCGTCGCGCGCCTCACTTGTAACCATCGTCGTCGACTTTTCCCGCGACGCGCCGCCAAACTGCAACGCAAGCGATTTCACGCGCGCGTCGCTCAATTCCCGCTTTGCAGCGAGCACTACGTAAGTGGATTTTCATTCGAACTCTCTGTCTCTCTCACTGGCTGTCGCTTTGTATTTCCCTTCGGCATTCCTTCTTGCCGCCTTTGTGTATACGTTCCCTTTTTGCGCGCGCGCGCGCTCGCGAGTTTTCCAGATTCCGCTCGTTCGAGCTTTTAACGCGTTCAATGGTCTTCGTTTTTTGCGTTACCTTTACATCCACTCCCCGATGGTTTTGTTTTGCTGAAAGTGTTTACAAAGAATCGTTAGTTTTTTTTACGATGGAAAAATGAATTTTCAAATAACGGACTCTGCAAAATATTCTTTATCTCATTATTTTTCATGTTTTCATTTGTTGTTGTCATATCATACGATTTTTATTTTAGAATAGATTGATACTGATACATATACATATAAATTAACATACGTATAACCGGTTAGAAATAGGCGATAACTCACAGAACCTGCCGGACTGATTTAATGATCAGCTGATGTCAATCATTGTATTTCATGTCAGGAATCACATTGGCTAATAAATAAAAAATCTCTACGACTACTGTACACGAAATCAAATGCTTCTTTAATCCTAAAATATTGATAATAGTATAAAGCGGTTACTTCAAATATCAGTGAAACACCTGTTCAATACGTATTTAGTCATCATCTAAATAGTTGTTTAAATAGTTACAATACAATTCATCACGTAATTAATCAAATTCCTATTAAAGCGCTTCCTTATACTTTACAATTCGAACAATTAGAAGAATCCTTACTCGATCATTTATTCAAAATTAGCCACACCACCGTACAATTTCCCCAAAAAATCCTTACAAACGCCCTGCAATCTCCTCCCACCTTCCCGCGATAAATCCCCGAACAGGTCGTCGTCGTCGACGTCGTCGCGAGTGAAATTACAGCCGCTCGCGCGGGCTAACTGTACCGCACTCGGCGCGAAACCGGCTGCTGCCCCCCTGTCGTGCATTCAGCGCAGCTCCATTCTTGATTCGCGCGGCCCGCGCGCATGATTTACGCTACACCGCCGTCTCGATATTTCATGCAGATTCGTGTAAGTGGTGGTTCTTTTTCGGTTCCCGGGAGTAGAGTGTTGCGGTATAGAGATTTCGGGTTGGGTAGCGTGGTACGTTTGGTGTTGGATTTGGAAATTCGGGGTCGATGGTTATCACTGTCGTCTCAAGCAAGAACATTGTTAACTATAGATACATTTTGTGGAAAATGAGAAAAGAGGGTACCCTATTTACCTTAGGAACAGTTTAATATAGCAAAAAAATTAAGAATTTGATGCTATTTCAAGGTAATATGATAAGGTACTATTTCAAGATCATTTTAATTTTTTTTATAGAAGTAAATAAAGGATCCATAGTAGGCTTTAGTCATAAATTCTTCTGAATACCGTATATTTACTTCATTTTTTATCCTCGATTCTATTATGAAACACGCACTGGTTAGCCGATTCATTTCGATTAATTGACTATGGGATCACGTGGAACCGGCCAAACGGCTAAATGCCGTAGATTATACAACGAAAACTGGAGCAACGAGATGGAATGCAAATTCACGACTGTATCCAAGATCAGACGAACAATACATCCACTTTTCGAAAGATTTAATCCATAAAAATTTTAATTCTCCACGAATATTGATTGTACATTTCCATTAAAAGCAGGTACTCTCTAAAGTTGAATTAATGAAAACTGCTCCACCATTTCAATTAGTAGAAAAAACTACTAATTTATTAGTGAATATTCACTATTTCATTAGTGGTTTTTTAAAAACTACTAATTAAATTAGTAAAAACTACTAATCAAAATAGTAGTTTTAATAAACTACCAAATGAAATAGTGAATATTCACTAATAAATTAGAAGTTTTTTCTACTAATTGAAATGGTGGAGCAATTTTCACTAATTCAACTTTAGAGAGTATACACATACGCGTACAAATTGTACATGTACATGCTGAAATGAAATTCCTGTTCATTAAGTAACTTTTACAAATTAACAAAGTATTTTTCGTTTCGGTGAAACGTTGCCTGATTACGAAACTACCACGTGTTATGCCAATTGCCGTCGAAGCGGCGGCAGTAGCAGCCTCGTTCGACATTCTCGAGCAACTGCTATGCCTTCTCTCTCTCTCTTTCTCTCCAAAACTCAACCTTCGAAAGACACGCCGCAGCACAACAAAAAGCAGCAATGCGAGGAATCCCGAACCCGCGTGTTTACAGTCAGCGACCTTTCGCCGTTCACACACACATATATATACACAAATATTTTTCTCCCTCTCTGCTCGGGGAGAAAAAAGTCGAGCAGCACATACAGGCGGCTGCGCGAAATAGAGACTTTACTCTCCCGTCCAGTCCACTATGTACATTTTAACGACTGACTCGTGAGCGCACCTTTACGGTTATTTGTCGTGTTTGGGATGCGCATAAATATTGAAAAAGCGCGGCAACGCTAATAAGCAACGGTGCACCGGCAGTTTTTTCGCGCTTTCCGCGAATTTAATTGCTGGTCTGCTGCGGGAGTCTTGGAGTTGCGGGCGCTAATAACAGGGGAGGCGTCGCGCGAGCGCTTCTTCTTCTATTTCTCGCGCGTACTGGTATAGTACTGTTTTCAGCACCTGAGCATTTTTTTTCAGGACTGTTGTGTTCTGCATATATATACGCGAGAGCGAGCGTTTTGGTTTCAATGGGTCGCGCGAGGAATGCGTAATGCATTCAAAATAGTACAAAATATAGTTTCTGGGGTACATAAGAAGAGCGGGGAATGAAACTATATGAGCGGCCAAGTATCTTTGACACGGGGCACGAAAAAATCCGGCAAAATAGTTTTACTGGCGAGTTGAAAAATTTTTTTTCCCGTCTAACCTATGATTATCCGGTAGCACTAGTATTAAGTTCATTTAATAATATGACTATTTTAATAACGTAACTAAAAAGGAAGTCTATTAGTGTGAAAATTAATAGCTAGTTCTATAATTGTATTAAAATGCTTTTCTAGATATTATTCGAATAATTAATAGAATTTGCGTAAGTGATCTAACCTCAAAGATTTGATTTTTTATAATAGTTTGATCTTATAAGATACAGACTTTGATTGCAGAATGTAGTTTATAATTGAAATGTATCAAAATGCATTTAAAATAGTTGTTGCGTAAAACTAAGGTGGTTTTTCCTTATAGAATGACTCATTTAATTTACCGTCCAATTTTGCATTTCAAACGCAGTTTATTCACATGAACGATTGCATTTGTGTTCAACATTACAACAAAGATACTTCCATTTACATTAAAACATCCGATACTCAGACACCCTTTTTTCGTCCTTTTCCTATCCACCTAAAAAAATATATCAAAAAAGCTCTTCTGATCGAACGCACTGGTTGTTTCGAGCGTTCCGGGAAAGCGGGAAAGCTGACGAAAAAAGGAACCGAAAGACACGCTTTCTCTCGCGAGAACTCATAGCCGGCGGTTGCGCGCGCGCGCGTGAGCCGCCTGATCAAGCGCGCTCGACTGGTTTCTTCCCGCCTTTCTTCTTACATACTCTACTAGGGTAAGTGTGGGTACTACTGCGGACGTGGGTATTATTGTGTATGTATTACTGCTGTATAATCTTATGGAAAATCGCAGTAATACCAGCGACGTACTTTTTTGGGGTTCTGCGCATGCGCGAGCGCTCTCCCTATGCTTTAACATGGCACCGTAATACCAACGCAGTAGTTGCAGCAGCTTCGCAGTAACATCAGCAGAGAGATGTTGTTTTCAAAGTCATTTTATACATTTATTTATCAGTTTTTGTTCTAAAATTGTACTTTAATCGATAGATATGATACCTAAGTTTCGTTATTAAAAAGAATCAGCATAATTTTTTTGCATGGAGACGAAATATAATCGTTTGAAACTAACCTGAAAAAAATACCGCCGTAGTAGCCACACTTACCCTATATACGGAAAAAAATACCTTATGAAAAATTAGTGGAATATCCAATAAAAATTACTAGAGTGTTAATTAAAAGTGGGACATACTTGCATTCTATCAAGTTTTATAATATATTATAGTAATTTTGACGAGAGGTTGAAATTCATGAGAAAAAAAAACTCTGGAGAAGGAGATTCGAACCCTCGACCCTTCGATTACGAAGCTGCGCTCTTATCCACTCGGCCACTGCCGCACTTATAACTAAGGTTTCGACTTGTCTACATATGGTACACCCTGTTTTACCGACAGCCCTTGCGCCAACAAAATTACTATACTGTCTATTAAATTTTCAGTATAACTTGCCTAAAAATTAAACTAATTCTATTAATTTTTAGTAGATAATATGGTAAAAATTATTTTCTATTCTGTTAAAATTTAGATTTAAAATGTTTACCATATTATCTACTAAAAATGAATCGTAACTATAATAAATTTTAAAACTTTTTCTATTAATTTTTAATAGAACTATGCTAATAATTAGTAGAAGTATACTAAATTGCTCAAGAGTGTGAGTATGTCCCATCTTTACCTGAGATTCTAGTAATTTTTCATAAGGTATTTCTTTCCGTGTACCCGTGACGTTCGAAAGGTTACTGGGTACTGCGTAATCGTTTTCTAATGGCTCGCACGTGCCGCTCCTCGTGCGCGATTTCGCACGGTCCGCCGAGCGTACACTATGGGGAAAATTATCTTGCCCTCGCTTTTCGATTCTCATTTGTCTTGTTTTGGGGGAAAACATTTTCGCGCAATCGTGGGAAGAAATAATAACTGCGTGTATTGATTGGAGCTGGTGGCTTATGAATGCACTGCGTACGGGTAATTGCTGCGCTGTTTTGTGGAAACCGTGTCTGTCACTCACCTGAAAAATAACAAAAGAAAATATTAAAATTATTATTTTTGTAAACGGAAAATGTGTAAATGAAAAATTCGAACTTAAATTCCTTTAAAGAAAACATGCTTAACTGATTTATTTATTTATACATGTATCGTTAAAAGAAATAATATTATTCATCAAGGTGTAGGAAAATTTTCCTTAATACAGAAAATCAATGATGACTAAAACAAGCCAGAAAAAGAAATACCCCAACAAATTTTCTCAAGCTCATAGACTTCCAAACTCCGACAAAAAGAAAGCCGACGAAATAGAATCACTCCGGCCGAAAAAAAGGCCAGTTAACACGGCGTAATGCAAGGGTGATGCACGTGCGCGTGCGCCAGGTGCGCGCATGCGCAAAAAGCCCCGCGAGATTACAAATTACCGCGCGGCGAGTGAGAGTTTTTGCACATACGCACGCACGTACGTACACGTATATATACGATATATATACCTCGACCACAAGACACGACGGCGGCGGTTTTCGCGGAAATACCGCGGTGCGCATGCGCGTAGGGGTCGCGCTCGGCGTTTTTTGGATTTCTAAAATTCTGCGGAATTAGCTATTTAATGACCGGTGAAATTGGGTTCCTAGAAGAATGGAGTCGCAGGTTGTTGTGAAAATTCAGTGGAATTCGAAAAAGATTCTTAGTAAGAGATTAATTCTTCAACTATGAATGTCGGGGATATCTCCTCGAGTAAGATAAAAATATAAACTTTAAGCTTTTTATTTTAAAAACTTAAAGAAAAGACAGTCTTGTTTATTTTCATACAGAAAAAACAAATTTGAATTTGATAGGTTTGAAATTTGTAACGTTCGAGTCCAACGAAATAAAAAAAATAATTCATTTTGCTTCACGTTTATATTAAATAATATTAATTTTGCATGTAGATTTAGTGTTTTATAATATAAAATAACTTTAAAACAAAGGTTTAGATAAAATTTCCATTGTTTAATAATTTTAATCAATTGTAAAAAATTATTTCGTTGCATTTCAACGATGCAAACTTCAGACCCATTGAATTTGACAGTTATACTTTTGATTAAATTAACGAGTCAATTTAGAAAGTTTGGTGCAAGCGTCTTTTAAATTTATTTGATAGACAGCGCTAAAATTCATCTAAAATTTATCGATAACCGAGGAACATAACCCTAGAACAAGCAAATCCACTTCCAGAAGGCTGCAAAAACATTTAACGCCATTCCCCCTGCACTACTTTCAAATCACGCTCATCAATCCTTCATAATTATTAAATACCCTCTCGAACCGGGATCGCAAAAATCCTAACGAGCAGCACTAACATACCTCTCTCCCTGTCTATCGCTCGGCCCGCTTTTTCCTTGCTAAAAATGCCCCCGTAAAACCCGAAAAAAGCGCCTAAAGTATCTCTCTCTCTCTCTCTCTCGTTCGAGTCGGGTCCATCTCCGCTCCGCTTTACGGTAGTAGAATAGTCGTCGTCCGTTTTCCCCCGGCGATTTCGCGCGGCCGAGCGGCGGCAGCAAAAAGTGCTCCACTAACGTATGCGGCTAACGGAGCAAAGACGTCTGACCCTCTGCACATTCCGATGCACGACCAATTACGACGACGACGACGAGGAGGAGGAGGAGGAGGATGGCGGAGAAAAAAGTTGAGCGTGCTACTGCTGCTGGATTTGGAGTTGCTCTTTCCTGCGGAAGGCGCGTCGAGATCTCGGACGTCGCTGGCTTATACTGTGCTGATGCTGCTGAAGCGGTTATTGAGGTTTGAGCGGGGATCGATTCTTACGGGGGGCATATTCAAAGGTGGTGGAAGGAGATATGACGGTTCTTATACATTTGTAATGTATTGTTGAAAGTTTATCATTTTTAATCAATTTTAGCGTACATGGAAAAAAAGGATTGGTTATTCTAACCAACTGGTTTGTTACTAAACGCACCACCGAGAAGATAGCTAAAATAACAACAAATATTGGTTCTGCCAACCATTTTTATATTGCTATAACTATCAAATTGGTTATACTAACTACTATCTTGGTTGTACTAACTATCCTGTTACTTCTGTGTATTTTAACCGTGTCAGATGGTTACAGTACCCAATTTTTCGATTACTGAAACCAACCATTTTTTTCAGTATTGGAATTGAATATATTTCAATAAAATTATAATTAAATAGAAGTCGTAATATAATTTTAATTTAGGTTAATTGACCTCCTTTCTGGTATCTAATCACATTAAATGAATGGTACTGAAGTATCTAATATTTGGCATTAATCTTCGATAATCAACTTTAAATAAAGTTACTTTTTGATGAGTAGATTTCTAACGTAAAATAAATTCTTAAATTATACCTAACCCAAATATAATTGTACATAAATCAATCTTCTATTTAATATTTTGTATTAATCTTCGATAATGAACTTATATTAACTTTCATTAAACTCGTCGAAAACTCTCAGAAAACAAGTTTAAATAAAACTAATTTTTGATCAGTAGATTTCCAACATAAAATAATTTCTTAAATTATAACCCAAACATAATTGTACACAACTCGATCTCTACCTTATAAAATCACAAATTTTTCTTATAAATCCCTGCACACTACATCTCCCTCAAAAAAATTCCCTTTACCAGGGCCCCCGTCTCCCTACACACGAAAGCACACATCCTCTCTCTCTCTCTCTCTCTCTCTCTTAAATTCCATCCGGGCAATTGAATGCGCACAAATCGCCGCTCGATTAGATAATCGAGAGGCAAAAACAGGCGCACAGACCGGCGGCTATTCAGCGCTATTCAATAATGCGCGCGCACGGCAACGAACTCGCGGTGCGAGCAGTGCACCTTCTGACCCCGCGCGGATTATCGGAGTGCAGCGCGCCGGTGAACGGATAACCTGCACGGCAGCAGCATATTGGAGGGAGGAGGGGAGGAGAAAAGGAGCGCGAGAGAGTACAGAGCAGAGAGCCAATGACTCCGATGCGGCCGCGAGTATGAACGGTAAGGTGTGTGTATAGTGTGAGGTGCGGAGGGTTTAGGAGATGAAATGGTCGCGGGGATATTCGTATTGTGGGCATGGGAAAGTGATGATGAAAATTATGTAAATTGTAATTTAAATGATACAGTAAAAATTGAAGAAACTATAGCGATATTTTATAATTAATGTGTTAATTAAATGAAAGCATTTTTAGCACAAATCAATATGTATAACATAATGTCTGGTAGAAATTGAAATAATTTTTTGGGTAGTAAATGGCTAGTTGGAACCAAGATAGCAAAAAAATGGACTCCAGTTTTCTATCATAAGTGTAATGATTTTTTCAACCTATTTTTTTCACATTTATTGGCCGCAAAAATGGCCAAAATTTTGTACTATTTATTGATTTGGCATTTTAATTTGCTAGTTAAAATAGCTAACCGACGGGGCCATTAAAAATCTAGTAACAAGCAATTTGTTATGGCGATGAGTGAGAGAAATAGAGTCACGCTGCAAAATAACGATTTTGGTTTATATCTCGTAGAATAAAGAAGTGTTTGAAATTTCGAACGTTCATAGTGAACGAAAGATTTTTGCCATTTTCAAATTTAGCCGAATTTGGCTACTTAATACATTTAAAATCAGATAATAATTGTATTTCTTCACTTCTCACTCTTGCAGTCACCAGTAAACCACACTTCGAGGAATTCTAACCAGAATTAGAAACTTTAAGTTAATATTTCGTTCATTATGAACGTTCGGAATTTCAAACACGTGAATAAAGCTGTAAATATTACAAAGACTACTAAATTTTGTTTATATTCCGGTAAACTATCTCTTAAGAGTATAAGTTTTACAATATGTGATTAAATTGTTATGAAATTTTAATGTGAAGATTTTGAGGTTGGGATCATTCCATAAAATGGAAGAAGTTGATGGAAAAAAGCGTTACACTTCTGTCTAATAACTAGCCATTTCCAAAGGCCAGTTTCTGTTTTCTTGCCCATTTTTAATGGACTAATTTCTACTAGGGATGTACCTACAAGTATTAAAATATCGATGTTGTCAAATGTGAATAACAGAATGATATTTTAAATTGGTACATAATTATCAAATAAAAGGAGAATATGGTTCTTAGCCATAAAGTTAACTATAAAAATTAGGGAATTTATGGTTAACATTTTTATTAAGGCGATTATTAGTTTATTTGCATATCTCATTTCAAATAATATATTTTTTTAAATTATCAATATATCTGTGGCTTCCCGGAATAACGACCTAACCCACTTATACGTGTTTTCGATAAATCGACGTTTTAAAATTTCTGTCATGACACTTCATATGTAAGATCGAAATGCGCGAGATGAGTCATAACAATGTAAACATTTACAAAGGTATCGAATATCTTTCGAACCCCACTATCAGCTGCTAGAATACATTCTTATTCTTTGTATAAACAAACAAAACAATGCAGTTAAATCGTTATTCCGGTAACTGTGCAGTTAAGTGGTTTAGGGAAATTGTTCAAATAAGATAAATAACATAGTTATTTCTACACTTAAAACATAGAATACGAATTCTTTTTTAAATATTCATTCGCACGCATGTGCCTCCCAACGGAATATGCTTGAAGTCAACGGAATTCGGTAAACCGAATACCGAACGTTACTCGGTTACTGTTTATGCACACTCGCCCCATCGCCCGGCAATCAAAGCTGTTGTGTTACCTTCTATTATCTATTACCTTTGATCTTTGTTGCTATAAAAATAGGTATGTCATAATCTGTTTATTGCGTAGTGTTAACTTCAAAACGGTGCTTTTAACTAAATATAAATATTCAGTTAAGTGGTTCTTCCGGGCACAGGTGCAGTTAAGTGGTTATGCACTTAGCTGATATTTGCTCTTTGAACGCGTTTCAGATTTCCGGACCAAGTCTATATGAAAAAGGGTAGTTAGAAGGTATAAATTCCGGTGCTAACTCAATTTTGACCCCCAAGTGGGTTAGGTCGTTATTCCTGGAACCCACAGATATAAGAAATGACAGTTTACAAGAGACTGTCAAATTATTTAGAAAATATATTAGTGTTGATAACCAACGATGGGATAATTTTAATCAAAAGAATTGGGAACGAAAACAAGTTTTTTTACAACATAATATTTTAAAGTTAAAGGCACAAATATTTCAATCTATTTCGACTGCATCAAATCCACTTGAAAACGGTGCGTTCGCAATAGAAACTTGAGAAAGCGTTCATAAATTAGACTCGATGTCATTCGTAAACCCGAATTTCTCTAGCTGCAACAACGCGTATACACATAACACCTGAATCAGCAAAGAACCGCTAAAATTTCCTAATATTCACAAAAACTTATATAGCATTGCACAACGGAAAAGATCGTTATTCAATCAACTTCTCGCGCAACATCGGCGACAAATCCATAATAGCAAAGCCATTCCCCACCGACACGCTAATAAAACCCGCGCGCATGCGCCCACTCCTTCGCATCGCGCGTCCAATAATAGATCGTTAAGGTTATTCCATTCCCAGAGTTCATTCTCTCGAGCTCTCTCTCACCCAACATATATACACCGGCGGTGCACATACGTACACATTTTCTCCCCTGCCCCTTCCACTGCGCATTCCATAAATTATATTTCGTTGCGTAACTCGCGCAAGCGAGCGAGTGTAGCGCGATATGTTTCGTCTCTGCCTCTCGCTCGCGCAATTCTCGAGATTAGCACGCGTGTGATTTTACGGCGCGCCGGGAGCTGCTGTATTTCAATTCGCCGAGGCGCGAAAGTGTTGCACGACTTTTCAGAGAGTGAGAGAGAGAGAGAGAGAGAGTGTGTAGTGAAGAGGCTGGGTGTAGATACACGCCGATACTGATTTATGCGGTTTCGCAATGGGGGATGCGACGTGGTTCGCTGCTGATGTGTAGGAGAGGAGTATTTTCAGGAGAGAGAGAGAGAGAGAGGGAGAGAGAGAGAGACGGGTGGCGTATGGTTGCAAAAGTGCCTGCGCGCACAGAAGTTTTACATATTTTGATTTCGAGGTAGTGATTGGGAGTAGTGCTGAGATTTATTACTATTATCTGTATTTATCATATAACTGAAATCTAAAAGTAATCATAATTGTCACAGTTCTACCTAAAAACCTTAAAAATCTTGTATACATTTTATTAAATGTATTATAAAAATGGTGAAATTTTTGTTTAATTTCAATCCTTAATAATGTTGGTAGATTACAAAAAAAAAGAAATTGTAAAAGTATTGCAAAAATATTATAACAATGCTTCAGTAATATTATTTTCGATACAGTGTGCGTAAAATACGATTTTACATGTTCTATAATTTTTTTAAATCGCTTTTACGCCCCCTGTATTGAAATATACTATAGAACTACCTTATTATAACAGATGAAAACACAAGTGAAACGTTTTTCAGCTGGATTTTGCAGATTAGACATACTTTTTTTTTTCAATAATATCAGAACTTTTGTAACAGATTACATCAGCAGTAAATTTTGGAATGTTTAAAAATGTCATAAAACACAATATAAAAATCCGTGTTTCATTACAGAAGTCGGTTAGTACGGTGTTTCCACATTATGGACTAGTAGACTGTTTTTGCATTAGATAAAATCTACAGGTATTACGCTAGCCGCAGAGAAATTGGTTTTATGCGTTTCTTCTTATAATACCGGAGTTTATGGTCTCTTTTTGCAATTCTCGGTGAGGTGAATGCTGCCGGCTTTCCGTATAACCGTCGCGTACATTCGGGAACGACGTAAAAAACTTTTAAATTTTAAGAGGGAGGCAAATTTTATGATTTACCGAGCGATAATTTTATGATTTTTCAACTCGAAAGTTTTCACGAGTAAATAAACATTTTGAAACGTGGCTAGAAAGTTGAAACGTAATTACGTTGTTTCTTTTTAAGAGATGCAGTCAAACACATTTTTCCATGAAAGTTAAATAACAGTAAACATTCACAAGTGAGACTCGAACGACGTCTTTAAGACTAACTGTTGTATATTATCGCCACTTATTCATAATTCGACGATAATAAGGATATGCTAAAGTTACTTCCGAAAAATTAGTAATATTTTTTGAACGGAAACACCTATTGGTACGCCAACGGCAATTTCATAAGACCGAAGCCAGTAAAAAGTATCTTCAAAGTTTTTATACGAATAACAGTACATTTTGTCATTATTCCTTTCAAACACTTCGACTACGGATAATATATATGTAAGCTAGAAATATCATAAAAATGTCTTGTTTTGTTTTATAGCTTTCTCATTATTTAAAAATTTATCCACTGCAGTTACGCTTGAGACTCGGATTTCATTGCGAATGGATGGACCGAGGAGAATGGAATGATAAAACGTCGAGTTGCGGATGAGTTAACGATTCGCTGAGTTTATGTATTCTTAATTTGAACGGTGAAAGGATTTTTCTAGACAGTTGGTTCGAGCGAATAAAGAGGGATAAAGACGTCTTTTTTAAGAGAAATTTTTTGTGGTTTTAATACTTTTGCGTCATTTTATTCGAGTTTATTTTGTTACAGCTGCTTTCATCACAAAATAGTGAATACAAAGGCATCATTGTGAGATCACGGTAAACGCCAGAAACAAGTAGTTTACTGCATTTGGAATATACTGTACATATCTTGTGAATTGCACGTAATTTAAACTTCATAACAAGCTACAGAGGAGCAGAGTTAGTTAGTAAAAACGTCGAGAGCTTGAATAGCAGAGAATTGAAAGGTGACCGAGAACGAAATAATTGTTTAATTTCTTGATAATTGTAGCAGCAGGCGTTCTGTCGCTTGATGGTTTCCTTTTGTCTTTACTTCACGAGTATAAATTAATAGAGAAAATGAAAATAACGACTTGAAGGAGCATTGCTTCATGGTGAGTGGTGTAACAATGATTTCTAAAATAATGAAGAGTTTTTGATCTTATGAATGATTATTAATTAAAAATAAAAAATCGAAACATATAATCTAAAAGTAGCATTTTTCATTATCTGCAAGCACTTTGGGCTAAACCAAACTACTTTCCAGCCCCAAATAAAACAACGCCTGTGGAACGACACGCGGCGGGTCAATTAAAACTCCTCCTCTGTCTCTCTTTCCGGCCCTGCGCGCAATTAACGGCGCTGAACGTGCCAAAAGCGGCCGCCCCGTCGCAACGAAGAAGTCAAATTAGATGAGACTAGCACTGCTGACTACTACTGTTGTACGCGCGGAGCGTGTTTATTAAACTCGATAAAAGACGCGTAAATGCCGCCGGAGGGGCAAGGAGTTTGTGCGCCCTCCGCCTTACGTTCGGGGGCAATTATGATCAATTGCGCGTGACGGCTAATTGCGCGTAATTAGACGGAAGGCCGGCCACGGAGGAGCAAACGTATATACGTACGTATGTATGTACGTATGCTCGGACGGAGCGAGTGCAGTGCTGAAAAGTTTTGGGGCGGTGGGATAATGGGGTAGAAGTGGTGTTTTTAAATTTGGGTACGAAAATTTGGGGTATTTCAGGGGAACATATTGTGTTCATTTTTTTTAATAATAAAGTTGTACAGTGTTTTATATTTAAATTAAACAAATTAAAGAATAATGGTAAAACTGAAAAATAAAGACAAATGATATAATATTATTTTTACTGTCTTTTCTAGCGTTAGTGGACTGCATTTAAGATTATGTTTATTATATTAAGTATTACAATATTGTAATAATAAATAAGTTTTTAACGTTTTTTTATAAAATAAATACTTGATTAATGAAACAAAATTTCAAAAATTAATTTTAAATTGAATTACGCTTTAAGGCTTTTATTTTTACACCTAAAAATTTTGAAAAAAATCAACTTTTTTTTATTGAATTTTTTAATTACATATGTTATTCTGAACCTAACAAAACTAGTTTGGATCAAAAATTAAAAATGATATTGTTAAAAGAGCTTTCTATCTTCAAAATGACAAAAAAAATGATTTCTTTTTATTTTGCCTTTTTTTATGCTTTTACGCTTCTGATAGGAAAACGTTTACTTAAATGTGTTTTAAAATATCAAAACACATTATTTAAGCCATGCTAGTATAAGGATAACAAAATAATGAAATTTACATACGGGATTTATTGTAAAAATAAAATAAACCATATTGTGGAATTCGAAATCCAGTGGAATCGTCTTGTGACAATTTTGCACTTCTGTTCTAGTAAAGTGACAATTCCGTGACCAAAATTCAACAGAAATTTACTATATATGAATACTCCCTTTTGTACCTATATATAACTTGTCTGCTAATACCAGTGTAAACACAGTTGCACAGATGACAGCTCATATAAGCAAAGATACATATAACCATGTGATTTCAACAGTTTGTTTTGCAGAGATTTTGCTTTCTGATAGAGAAAGATTTTTTTCTTAGTGCTTAATTATTTGTATTCACAAGTGAATTTAGGACCAAAAATTGAATGTATTGTGTATGTGAAGATATATAGCTGAAAAGTGTAAGTGTAAATATAATACAAGCGGTAGTGACAGTTTTGTTTAAATTTGGAAAGTAGATTCAGTTCAAGATGGGAATGCTGTATGAAATTTAATACTGAAAAACATGTGCATTGGCAAGATTGAATTAAGTATTTTAAAGAAGAGACAGTAAAAATTTGTATCGCATAAAAATAAATACATCATTTTTCTAAGAAAGATGAAAATGACATATTAAGTCTAACTCACTATAGGGTATATAATTCAATTCAGAAGATTTGTGAATTGCAATAAGGGTCAAGATGTATCTATACACGTAAAAGCGACAAGCCTGCTCACAATAATACATGCTTAAATTCAAGATATATTTAATATTTAATATGTGTAATCAAGTGATCTTGAAAAAATGGGATTATCGGCTTTTATGTACTTACGTACTTTTGTCTATGACAGTGATGGCTTCTTAAGATTCGATTTAGATGATTGGGATTCATATTTCATAAGACCTGGCGCATATTCTATATTTATCTTAGTATTATAAATAATAATCTAACTGAGTACAATGTGTTAAAAAGTGATTCAACAGTACATGAATCAAAAGTACAAAAGAAGGACAGATTGAGCAGTAACTTTTAATGGAACGACTACTGCTAGCTTAGCAATAACTTTTAATGGAACGGATGCATGCAAGGTGCCAGAGCTTCTGTTTTAACCATTTTACATGGGAGAACAGATGACAGATATACAGGAAAGTGAGTTTCAAGAAGGAAAAGAATGGAGATCAAATGGCTGATTATTTTTGGAGTTTTATAGTATTTTTCTTTGCAGGCTTATTTCTCAAAATGTCATTTTTAAAAGTTTGGCGTCATTTTATAAAAAAGCTACTTGATGGATTTTCATGGGATAAGGCCTGAATTACTTGAAATTCATTGAACTATGGCAAGAAGAGTTGGAAATATTAAAAAGCCGCTGCCAATTCATTGGCACGTAGCTTCCTCAAACTTAATTTACTGATTCCTTTAATTTATTTTTAATTCCAATATTTAAAATTTAATACTTTATTTTGTACGGTGAGACTAAATGGTTTGTGTTAAATGGTTTGTGACTTTCTATTTTGACTTTTTCTATTTTTTATCATTAAAAAGCAATTATTATTATACAATTTTATATTTTACAAAAAAAAAATTCATTGCCCACAAAAAAAAAAAAAACAAAAAAATGATCATCACGACCAGATATTCGAGATTAAAAATTTTTTATCCGGTAAAATTTTGAAAAGAATTGAGGGTTGCCCCCGTTATGTAGAAAACTAAAAAGTAGAGATATTTTTTATTAACTATTTACTAGGATTAAGTATAGTACTATGATATTTTAAATTTATACAAAACATTAACACACCTTAAAACTACAGCAAGTTTCAACTCAGCTGATAGAGGTTTACGTGGACCATGTTTGGTTAATTTTCTTTTTACTATTTTAAAAAGATAATTAAACGATGCAACAGACATTCCAATTAATCTATAGAACTATTCATGATCTTCAAGTTTGTCATAGATAAAAATCTTATTATAACCACCTATTGCATCTCTAATGTTATTTCTAAGGTGTGGTTTCACCCACCATCTTCTGGAACTTAGAACAGCTTTCCGTAATTTTATTAAACGCTTTAATTTTAGCAACAGTAACAATGTATAAAATAGATTTAAAATTTGCAAAATATCCATGTTGCTAATAGTTAGAATTCTATAAAAAATAAAATTAAGTTACTGAAAAACTATCTATTACTTGCATTCATAATTTTCAATAAAAAATAAAATTAACTTACTGAAGTCTAAGTATAATCTATTTTTTAATCCATTAACGGCATTCTAAGTATAATTGCAGAATAATGATGAGAAATTTGCCACTGATCTGCTTCAAAGTCCAATGTAATTCTTGTGCATATAACCTCTCCTTCGTACTCCAATACTCCAAAACAAGTATAGGTCTGTTCCACTTTAGCCTCTGACGCTGACTTTAATAGATGTCGAACAACAATTTTTTTTCGGTTGCTCACATGGCACAACTCACAGCGCATAAGGCACGTAATGTGGATTCACGGTAATGCAAATAGGGAAATGTACTATAGGTGAAGCCAATAAAGTGTTCAAAACTAAACTGAAAAAATTCTGCTATTCGTAATATTTTAACTTTTACTCAAAATTTCTTAAAATGTTATTACACTTTTTCTAATGTTTTCAAATTAAGTCTTATGCTAAAATAGAAATTTTTCTTAACAAAATTATTACATTTCTGAAAATTATACTTTAACAATGAACATAACTTAAATTTAAGATATATGTTTCTTACAAGAGATATATTCACTTTTACAAACTATGTACACCCAAATGAAGAATATCAACGGGCAAAAATGTCCCACGTTAAAAATAATATATACATACAACACATCATCACATCACATCACTGTAGTAATCTCTAAGCGCGCTTAGCACGCTGTAATTTTATCAAAACTGCACCACTTTTTTTTTTTAACCTAGCAACCCATTACTCCCACCAATCAAATCACGAATAAATTGATATCATAACTAATCCATTATTTTTTAAGATAAGTGATAGGATTAGGAAGTTATAACCTTTTTTTAAAAAAAGGAGGTTTTTGTTTTTGTCAATAACAAACGAACCGCTAAAAGCTAGGAATAAATTTTTTTTTTAAATATGGGTATTTTAATTATCTTTTGAATATTACCCATCCGATCCAGATACATAGAGCCGTTCTCGAGAAATTACGATTTGAAAAAAAGGTTAAAAAAATTTTAACCTCAAATATCTCTGAAATTTTTAGACCAAATATTTTGCCCAAAGAACTCGACCGAGAACTATACAAAATCTACCTCTACAAGGAATTTTGAAGCGATTAAGTCAATTTTACTTCCGTAAACGTCGGGCATAGAGAAAGCGTTTTTTTCATTTTTCAATTGTTTTCTCAAAAACTAACCAAAGAAATGGATTCAAATTTTTACAGATTATAGCTATTTATATTGTGCATTATCGTGATTTTTCTCAAAAAAATGGACCGTTTAGTTTGTGAGTTACTAAAAAAAAAACACATTTTTATCAATAACAAGAGAACCGTGATAGCTAGAGAATTTTTTTTTTAATTATAGGTTTTTTTACGCTCTTTCGAATGCTACCCATCCGATTCAAAAATTTAAATCCGACCATTAAAAAAAAATCAAACATAAATTTTGAGAAAATCGAAAATTCGAAATAAAACAAAAACGAATCAGCCCAATCGAAACCCGATTTTTGACCCGCCATCACACAAAAAAAAGACAAAAAAAATGAGACCTGTCTGATTAAAATCGATCGAGTAGAAGCTGAGATCCAGCTACACACACACACACACACACACACACACACACACACACACACACACACACACACGCACGCACGCACGTACGCACGCACGCACACACACACACACACACACACACACATACACACATACAGCCATACAGACATTTTTCAAAAATCATGTATTTTGGTTCCTAACACCTCCAATAACACTTATAACATGTTTTTACAACAACTCAAAAAATTACTATCACAAAGCTTCCTCTAGGAGGAAGCAAAAAAATTTTAAATTATTTTAAAATGCTAAAAATCACTTTTAATTACTTAATTTTAAGAAATTTTGTGATTTTTTGTGATTTTAGCGTTTTAAAATTATTTGAAAATTTTTTTTTAATATTTCCAACTCTTCTTGCCATAGTTCAATGAATTTCAAGTAATTCAGGCCTTATCCCATGCAAATCCATGGAATAGTTTTTTTACAAAATGACGCCAAATGAAAAAAATTAAAAATGCTATATCTCTGAGTAAAATTGGTCTACAGACTAAGTCTTGGGCCATTTTGTCAGAAATAGTGTATATTTTTAGGATATATATTGTATATGGTTTAAATAACATTTTTTTCTTTTTTTATAGATGATTTTGGCCTCAGAAGTCACTAGGTGTAAGACCGCCTTAAATAAGTAATATACGTCTTATATCACACATTTTTATGACAACAAAATTAATCAAAAACTAGGTTCTGTCTCTCGATTAATCAAAACCAGGCTTAGCAACGGTACTTTCAAAACTAACTATATACACAATTTACAATAATCCAATTACAAAATCCACCAGGCATCGAACCCAGCGTCCTCCTCCGCCTCTTCCTCAAAAACCGAGCAAAACAAGCCGAATCGCCCGACATCGTTCAAAACACTTCGCAGCAGCTCACGGATTTAATAACCGCGCAGTGATAAATCGAATTAATCGAATCGCCGGTCGGCGCGTGCATAGTCACTTCCCGCCTCTCTCCCGCGCGATTCATAGCGACGATTTGCATGCAAATACGCGGCATTTACATGTAAAGAAAAGAGGCAGTCGCTACCGGCCCCCACGCAAAGGCGACACCTGAGCGCGCAATTAGTTGCGATCCGTTTCCGCGCCCCCGCGCGCTTCTTTGAGCGGGGCCGACTTGTTTTGTATACGAGAGCGCGTGGGAGGCCAGACGCGGTTGGCTTTTGCGTTAGACATACTGACGCACGGGTTGTTATTGGTTCGTGTGCAATAGATGGAGGTGGAGATTTGCTTTTTTTTTTTAGATTTTATAGGGAGTTATTGGTGTTAGCGTATCGATGAAATGTGATTATGGATATTTTATGCGGCAAATGAATTGAATACTATTTGGTATTAGATTTTATCATTTCAGTTTATTTATTAGTTAGTTTACCTTTCTTTCAATTTCAATAGGTGATTGAATTGAATCATAACATTTTTTCTTTGTCTTCTTTATTAGATTCTGCATAATTAAAAATTGTTGTTTTAATACTAAAAAGTGTATATAACTTTTGTTTTAAAACTATATTACAGCGTAAAAATAACTTTATTAATAAAAGCAGTATCCTCACTTAAAAAAAGTCGAAAGAAAAAGCTCTAACTAATATACACATGGGAGGCGAAGTATTTCTTTGTAGATAAGAGACAGTATCATCATTTCTTTGAAATTTACTACGATTTTGCGTAAACAAGTGTCACGGAGGTTTCCCTTGACGTTTGGACAACGTAGAAGACGAGAGACCGTTGACTCAGCAAAAGAACAACTAGCTCGACATGCATTCGTCATGGCATCGCGAATTTAGCTCCGTAGTTGAGCACGAGACTACAAATCGCGGGTCCGTGAGTTCGCGTCCTGCTCGTCGCTTATTTTTTCACACTTTATTCTTTATTTTCCAACATACGTAATGCAAGTTTATACTTTATAGCTAAAAAATATTTATAACTAGATTATCTTTGGCGACCTTTACCCATTCCAGCAAAGTTTCCGAGCAGCTGGTCAGGCCATAAATTCCACACGCCCTCGACGACTTTTCCAGCCCCCACCAGGCCACACACTCACCTCCCTCGCTCTTTTCTTCTTCCTATAAAAAAACCACTCCTTTTCTGGCTCTCTACGTATCGGCTATACACCGACAGTCGCGCGGCACTCGACTCGCCGATATCGTCGTCTCTTTGTCTCTCTCGTCGACTGCCACTTTCGACGAAATTGATTTCGCCGGCAGGCGGAACGTCGCTCGCTCGCTCACGCGCGCGCGGATGAGCGAGAGTTGTAATTTGTTCGCGTGCGCGCGCGCGCGCGCGTTCGATTCGATTAGTCTGTGAAAAATTGTTATTGGGGATCGGCGTCGTCGTGTTTTAGACACGCGCGACGAGTTTGACGTCCGTTTAAGTGGAATCGTCTCCCCTATACCTGCGCGCTATTGGGTTAGAAAAAATACGGGAGAATGATGGATGCGCAGAGGGAGTGCTTAGAGTGGGGAGAAAAACCTGAGGTAGGAAATATATGAATTTTGAGATTGCACCGTAACGTTTTTAAGCATTTATCGTTTTGAGAGTTAATTTTGATAGAATTATCGATCTAGAAAGCATTGGGCGAATCGTTTTTAAAGCCGTAATTTTAGTCGTAAATGTGTATTTAGAAAATTATAATAGAAAAAAATAAAAATAAATAAAGAGAAAAAAGTGTTAGATTAAATTTGTCAAGGTTCCCTAAAAATAGGTAATTGGGAATCGTAACTAATAAGTGAGTAAATTGTATTGAGAAAATACAATATAAAATGAAAATTGAAAATTAAAACCAAATTAAAATTAGATATTTCACAAATATTAATATTGAAACTTAAAATTCCAAGTCTGCTAATTTTAAGCTTAGCTCTTACCATTTATGTCTGCCACATTATTGGAAAGTCCAAACGTCTAATGGGAGAAGGCCATTTTGAACTGTGGGAGCAGGTATCATAATGCATGCTAATTAAGTAATAAGCACTTCCTAACTAAAGTATTATCGGAGGGCGAAATAGATTGACTTTGAGGTTTTTTGTTTACTTTTGTATCAGGATATCACGTCGACCTAAGGGATGACATGAACACCTTTCGAACAATTTCCGAAGAAAGTACGGTCAGGCGAAAAAAAATTAATTTGAGGATTCTTGTGTACTTTTTTATCAGGAGACCACGTCGACCTAAGGGTTTTACGGATCCTCAAAGGGATGGCAGGGACGCTTTTCGAATAATTTCCGAGGAAAGTACGGTCAGGCGAAACAAAATTTACTTTAAGGATTCTTGTGTACTTTTAAATCAGGAGACCATGTCGGCCTAAAGATTATACGGATTCTCGAAGGGATGGCAGGGCGCCTTTCGAACAATTTCCGAAGAAAGTACGGTCAGACGAAACAAAATTTACTTTGAGGATTCTTCTTACTTTTGTATCAGAAGATCACGTCGATCTAAAGGTTATTCGGATCCTCGAAGGGATGGCAGGGACACCTTTCGAACAATTCCGAAGAAAGTACGGTCAGGCGAAACAGAATTTACTTTCAGGATTCTTGTTACTTTTGTATCAGGAGATCACGTCGACCTAAAGGTTATATGGATCCTCGAATGGATGACAGGGACGTCTTTCGAACAATTTCCGAAGAAAGTACGGTCAGGCGAAACAAAATTTACTTTGAGGATTCTTTTGTACTTTTGTATCAGGAGACCACGTCAACCTAAAGATTATATGGATCCTCGAAGGGATGGCAGGGACGCCTTTCGAACAATTTCCGAAGAAGGTACGGTCAGGCGAAACAAAATTTACTTTGAGGATTCTTGTGTATTTTTGTATCAAGAGACCACGTCGACCTAAAGGTTATATGGATGCTTGAAGGGGCATGGTGTGGTTTGTGCACGTAAGAATTATGCACATATTTATTGTGCACACTTTAGCATTGGTGTATATCTATATCTATGTGTATACTCCAATGCTAAAGTGTGCACAATAAATATGTGCATAATTCTTATGTGCACAAACCACACCATGCCCTTGAAGGGATGGCAGGGACGCCTTTCGAAGAATTTCCGAGGAAAGTACGGTCAGGCGGAACAAAATTTACTTTGAGGATTCTTCTTACTTTTGTATCAGGAGATCATGTCGATCTAAAGGTTATTCGGATCCTCGAAGGAATTGCAGGGACGCCTTTCGAACAATTTCCAAAGAAAGTACGGTCAGGCCATAAAAAAATTTACTTTGAGGTTTTTCGTTTATAGTCCGGGAGCTTGACGTCCAAAAGTGCAACCATTATATAGATTATATGGTTAGTTTTTGAGATATTTGATATTTAAAATTTTAGTATTTCTTGAAATTACTTTCTATGTCGCACAATAAGCAGATTAAAATTTAATTACTTTGAAATCTGATGGAAGTGTAGAGTTTGTATATTATTTATTACATGAATTGTTAGGGTAAAATAATAAGTTTATAAATTTCAAAAATATTGCAGGTTATAAATGTTAAAACTGTTTTAGGCGTCATTTCAAATAGTATTTTTTCAGGAAGGGTTATATGTATATGTTGTATATGTTACTAGAAGAGTGTTGTTTAATTGATTTTGTTTTTTATTGAGGTTTACTTACAGCGAGCTCTGCAGAAACATGAAATTAGTGAGATAAGCAGGACAATTATTTTGAGTCTGAATACATATTTAGAATAATCGCGAACAAAAAAAGTATAATGAATAAAGATATTTTATATTTAAAATATATACTATACATATATTTTTTATTAGAATGGTGTAAGAAATGATAAAATCAACAATCAACGATATTTTATTGAAAATAAAAGAAGAAAATGACGAAAATTATAACGGACCATTAAAAAAATCAAAATTAGAAGTATAATTGCAATTTTTATAATATGTACACAATTATTTATAATAAAGATACACAATTATTGAATAATAATATATTTATATTGTAAAAAATGGAGCTATTATATATGATTTTGAAAATGTGAGTAAGTTAAATATTAATGAATTATTAAATCATTGAAAAAGCCGCTGCCAATTGATTGGCACGTAGCTTCCTCAAACTTAATTTGTTGATTCCTTTAATTAATTTTTACTTCTAATATTTAAAATTTAATACTTTATCTTGTACGGTTAGACTAACTAGGAGAGAGTCATGGGTCCGGATTCAGCTTAAACTGTGCGTTATATCTTTTTTCGTAATGGACCGATTTTCTTGGGCAACGAACTTGATCTGAAGATATATAAAAAAAAGCTACATCTGTGCTAAATTTCAGGATGATTGGGTAATTTTTGCTCTTGTTATCGTGCGACAACGAAAACGCAAATTTGTTCTAAAATAATTTTTTTTAAAAAAACAAATGAAGATAATCTCCTGAAATTTTAACCAAATATAGTCTTCTATAAATTTAATAAGTGGTTAAAATTTTAAGTCGATAAATCAAGTATTTTTTGAGAAAACACGATTCGAAAATTTTTTGAAAAAATTTTTAATCTCAAATATCTTTTTTCGTAATAGACCGATTTTTTTGGGCAACGAACTCGATCTGAAGGTATATAAAAGCTACATTTGTGCCAAGTTTCAGAACGATTGGGTAATTTTTGCTCTAGTTATCGTGCAACAACGAAAACGCAAATTTTTTCTAAAATAATTTTTTTTCTAAAAAACAAATGAAGATAATTTCTTGAAATTTTAACCACATATAGTCTTCAATTAGTTTAATAACTGGTTAAAATTTCTAGTCGATAAATAAAATATTTTTTGAGAAATTAATTTATGAAATATAAAAAAGTTTTCCTTAATAACAAATGACAGAGTGAAGATATTTTAAATTTTAAAAAAGGAAAATATAGGTAATTTAAATACCTTTCAAGAAAATTTTATTATATTATGTAATAATGACTCTAAGATATGAAAAAATCAAAAAAACTAAAAATTCAAAATCGTTTTTTGGTTATAAAACAAAAGAAAATCAATAAAAACTCAAATCCATCAAGATACCTTTCTTTTCCCGCGAGAAAAAGAGAATAAGCTTTACCCGACGAAAATCGGTCGATTCGTTTCGGAAATATGATGAGTTCAAATATACACACACACACACACACACACACACACACACACACACACACACACACACACACACACACACACACACACACATCCACGAAAATAAAAATGATCAAAATCAACTAATATACACACATATCGCCTTAAAACATCTTTTTGAACATTTTTTTTCGAAAATTTTTTCACCGTTGCGAAGTTTCCTCTATGAGGAAGCAATAATGAATAAACATATTTTATATTTAAAATATATACTATACATATAGGAACGATACATTAATTTGGAGGAAGCTACGTGCCAATAAATTGGCATCGGTTTTTCATCGGAATCTGTTGCACTTTCGTTTTCCTCTTCGTTTGTTTCTGAATTTTCTGCAAAATAGTAATAATTAAGTATTTAATTTAAAAAAAATGCTTGTACATTATAATGTAAAGGTAAAGTACATATATGCCTGAGATTTTTCCGGTTGAATACAAACATCGCTGATGAAGTTCGGTATTTGATCTCCGTCGAACCAACGGCCTCTATACTTCCCATCAACATCTGCCCAGCCGCTGTTTAATGGTGACTTATTTGTCGGCGTTTTTAAATGAGTTGTAATTCACTCTCGCATGGTGAAAAGCTGGATGCGTCAATATTTTTGGTTTCAACAGTGAAACCTTTGGAGGATGGCGGCTGAAGTAACCGCTCATTTGCTGCTGTATATTGCTGTATTTTTGCTGTATTTTTGTTGCTGTAATAAATTATGTAATTTTGATAATAAATTTCACAGTAAGAATTGCTTTAAATCAAATTATGAATTATAAACTTTTAATTTTAATACAAAAAAAATGCTACCAATTCATTGGCCCGTGACTTCCTTAAAGTTAATTTGCTTATTCCTTTAATTAATTTTCAATAACAAAATTTATAATTTTTGCAACAATTTATGACATAATTATAATTAAATTCATTTATGAAGATTAAAAAGTATTAATTTTTAAATTATGTATAAAATATGAATAAAATAATAGGTATGATTTTTTTTTTAATTATGTGTGAAAAATAAATAAAATAATCGATTGTAATATTATCGTCAAAACCTTTCAAAATTCCTAAATAACCTTTACTTCAAATTATATTTTCTTCGTGAAATTTCACACATAGGGTACTTGTCTCTAGTAATGTGCATGTCCGTATTCATGTGCTCTTTTTCGAATTTCCGATGTAAGAAAAAGGTTATAACCTTAAAAATAATAAATGGCTATTACAAAACAAAAGCAAGTATTTAATTAAAAGCAGGTATTAAAAGCAGGTACACAACACGCGCGCATAGCGCATAGCACATGTCATTTCCATTTTCTAGTATATATAAATGCGTTCCCGAATAATTACGATTTTAAAAGAGGGCTAAAATAGTTTTAACCTCAAATATCTCTGAAATTCATAAACGAATTCTTTTACCCTAAGAACTCTTCTAATAAATAATATGAAAACTCTACATCTCCACCAAATTTCAAAGAAATTATAACAATTTTATGTATATTGTGCGACAACAAAGAAAGTCATTTTCAAAAATACTAAAATTTTAAATATCAAACATCTAAAAAAATAACCATATAATCTGGATGAAATTTTACACAGGTATTGCCTACATCGCATACAAAATAGTCATGAATTTTAAGCTGATACATGAAGTCCTCATTGAGAAATTAGGATTTTGAAAAAATCGTAAAAAAATTTTAACCTTAAATATCTCTAAAAATCATGAGACAATTATTTTACCTAAACGACTTACACGATAATATATAAAACTCTACATCTCCACAAAATTTCAACATGATTGAATCAATTTCTGTTTTCTCTAGTTATCATGCGACAAGGAAAATGAATTTGTAAAATACGAAAATATTCAAAATCAAATATCTCAAAAAGTAATTGTACGATCTTGATGAAAATCGCACACATATTATCTATATCACATACAAAATTGTCTATAAATTTGGAGCTGATAAATGAAGCCGTTCACGAGAAATTACGATTTGAAGAAAAGGTTAAAAAAATTTTAACCTCAAATATTTTTTAAATTTCTGGACTAATCATTTTGCCCAAAGAACTCGACTGAGAGCTATCCAAAATCTACCTCTACAAGGAATTTCGAAGTGATTAAATCAATTTTACTCCCGTAATCGTTGGACATACAAAACTCATTTTTTTCATATTTTTTTCTCAAAATTTGTTTCTCAAAAACTAGTCGACAAAATGAACTCAAATTTTTACAGATTATAACTATTTATATTTTGCATTATCATGACTTTTTTCAAAAAAATTGACCGTTTAGGTTAGAAGTTATAAGCTTTAAAAAAAAATAACAATTTTGTTAATAACAAAAGAACCGTGACAGCTAGAGAAATTTTTTTTTTAGAAAACATAGGTATTTTAATGCTCTTTCCAATGCTATCCATTCGATTTAAATATCTCGATCTTATTATTAAAAAAAGCAAAAATCAATTTTGAGAAAATCGAAAATTCGAAATAAAACAAAAACGTATCGGCGAATAAAAAAACGAATTTTTGACCCGCCATCACATAATACACACGCACGCACACACACACACACACACACACACACACACACACACACACACACACACTCACATATCCATACAGACATTTTTAAAAAATCATGTATTTTGATTCCTAACACCTCGAAAAACAATTATAACATGTTTTTACAATAACTCAAAAAATTACTATCACAAAGCTTCCTCTAGGAGGAAGCAATAATACAAATAAATAACTGAATAATTATTCTATCGATTATTAATGGTATCATTAAATAAAAGTTTTTGTATTTTATCTTGTCTTACCTTTTTTGTTGAAGAGCTTCTCTATGTTTTTTGGAAAGCTCAGTAAGCTTTCGATAGCACTGTGAATGATACCCATGATATTTATTCGGACTCCGAGGTAATTCGACGGCGGCTCTTTTTTTGCTTACATCTTTCGGGAAAATATTTTTTTTTTATCAAATTTAATTCTCTTTCATTTTATAGCGATTTATAAATTTTTGATATTTCATTTTTCTATTTTGTAATACTTTAGCTAATATTCTTGATATATTATTAATGCCCGTTAATGCCCTACAATTAAACAACATAAAATACAGATTGGAGAACGGCGGCTCAGCTTATACTAAATCGTTAGCGCGTCGAGGCGCGGCTCGCGACGTTCGGGCACTGCCGACTGTCCGTGTCCCAAAAACATGACAGTAGGTTTTAAGCTGTATAAAATGGTTGCACGGTATACGATTTTTCGACATGTTTGGTACACTGCTAACCGCGTTTGTCCCAACTACGGGCCTGCCGACTTCGTTTGTGAGTGATTAATATTTTAATAAACGCGTGCTATCAGTTTGAGATTGTATAAAATGCTTTCAAGATACTCGATTTTACGACACTATCTGAAGTGCGTGGGCGTCGCATGTCCCAGCGCCCAGCTTGCCGACCGTAGGATTGGCTTCTATTGATGCCAAATATGTATATCCTAAAATATGAAGCTATATAAAATGGTTACACTTGTGAACGTCGGGCTCCCGGACTATTATATTTGTAACAGGACACCACGTCGACCTAAGGGATGACAGGGACGCCTTTCGAACGATTTCCGAAGAAAGTACGGTCAGGCCAAACAAATTTACCTTGCGGGTTTTCGTTTATATTTGTATCAGGACACCATGTCGGTCTAGAAATTATTCAAATTCTCGAAGGAATGACAAGGTCTTTCGAAAAATTCTTTGAAGAACGTATTTCTGTGGAGGTACAAAGGTACGGCTATCCATAGAAGCCGTGAAATGCAAAAATGGGTAAGATAGGTCAAAACATTTTAGAGACACATTTTGTGAAAACTTTTTATACTGCCTGTTTACCTAATATATGAACAGTCAGAAAGTAGAAGTCAAGATCATTGAATGAAATAAAGTTATGCATTTTGAAAAATGCCATACTTTAAGTTCACCGCGCACTGCTGATTTATTTAATAAATATCTCAATTGTCAAAAAGACAAGTTGATTGGATATATATATATATATATATATATATATATATATATATATATATATATATATATATATATATATATATATATATATATATATATATATATATATATATATATATATATATATATATATATATATATATATATATGCATTTTGAAAAATGCCATACTTTAAGTTCACCGCGCACTGCTGATTTATTTAATAAATATCTCAATTGTCAAAAAGACAAGTTGATTGGATATATATATATATATATATATATATATATATATATATATATATATATATATATATATATATATATATATATATATATATATATATATATAAATTATTTAGTAAGAATATTGTCATAAAATTATGTTAATCTAATATATCCAACTTTTTAAATCATGGGTCTGAAGTTTGCAACGTTGTAGTGCAACAAAATAATTTTTTACAATTAATTAAAGTTATAGCAAACAATGGAAATTTCAACTAAACCTTTGTCATAAAGTTATTTTATTCTATAAAACACTAAATCTAAACACGAAATTAATATTAATTAGTTTAACCATGAAGCAAAATCAATTTTCTTTTTTATTTCGTTGCACTACAACGTTGCAAACTTCAGACATTTTAAATCAAAGAGCGCGGCAGCCCTCTGCTTGGAGGATACAAGGAACGAAGTGACGCAGTAGTGAACGGGGCGGCGACGAACTTTTTAAACATTGATTTTGGCTTTACCATTACTTTTTTACTGTACTAGCAAGTTCAGGCGCGCTGCGCGCGCTTTCTCTTTATCTTGATTATACCTATACAAATAATATTCAAATATTATGAATTTAAAATTTATTTTACTTTCTAACATCCGCGAATTTGTCCAATATTCTTTTATTGAAACTTGGATTGTATTTATTTTAGTTTATCTTACAATACAAAAATTTGGAGGTTAGAACTATGACTGTAATCAGAACAGTATTCATAGCCCTTCATTGTTAACTACCGATTAAAACTTTAATACATTTTTGTTATACAAAACCAAATTTTAAGTCATTAATACTATTTATGATTTATATTTTTTAGTTTAAATATTTATTTGGACCAATCAGTTAAGACCTTAAGTGAAAAACTAACGCCACCGTCGACCAATCACGGGCTCTTTTTAAACGGACTTGACCAATCGGAAAGGTTTTGTTTCGGCTTTACATTTCCGTCATTATTCTTTTAAGAGAGAAATATTGTAACTCAATAAAACATGACTTATTATTTTTAGTATTTTTTACTTTTAGATACACTAATCGCCATTTGAACTAAATCAAATCCTTAATCTTTAGAAGCAAAATTATTACGGTGTCAATTTTATAGAGATCGATCGAAACTGCTTTCTAGAAGTTTTAAGGAGGCGGGAAAAGCGAAGGATCCGAGCAGGTCAAAGATTTTCACTGGTTTTGGAAATGGCTCTTGTCGTAAATGCTGTCCTAGTCAAAAAGGGGTTCTTAATTTGTCGTTTTTCACACTTTTGTGAAACGACAACAGTGACAAATGTGCTTAACGTTTCTGTTGACATGTCAACACTATAAGCCTAGAAATATGTTCAACAAAGATTACTTGCGATGGACTATTCTCGACTGAACGAATATAAGTCTACAATGTGAGAGGGAGGGTATTGAATCGTGGTTTTGTCAAGTCAGTAAGTAATCATTTAGGTGTCACTAAATCATGATGTCACAAGAAAAAAAGTTTTTTTGTGGTTTTCCAGTGACTTCCCGACCAAGGTAGCATGCTGCCGAAGGACAGTTTTGTCGCTGCCCAAAGCTAC
Organism: Torymus aiolomorphi; assembly: GCA_036365515.1. Lineage (NCBI taxonomy): Eukaryota > Metazoa > Arthropoda > Insecta > Hymenoptera > Torymidae > Torymus > Torymus aiolomorphi. The sequence goes on along the minus strand of CM070873.1, from coordinate 21,952,699 downwards.
CCTCCGGAGGGAAAGAGGCTTCTTGTAATTGTTATATCTAACAATGTGAAGAGAATCATAGCCCGTGAAGAATAAAACGGGCCAGCAGGAGGTTCTAGGAGATTACTTCTAAGGCTTACAGTGATTAACACAATACTCGGAAACGAGAACCATAGTAAAGATTTTCTGCGTCGGAGAGTCGACTAAAAAAAAACTGTGGTTTTCCAATGATTTTTCGATCCGGATTTCATGTTGACAGAGGAAGTATTACAAAATCGACGGTCTCCCATGTTCGTGATAAATCGGTACTTGGGAACGGATGGAGGGATTTTATGGTTTTATTGTGTAACTTAATCATTCACATTGTATACATGTATATGGTTAAGTTGTTCGAAAGATTAAGCAATTACAAAATGTTAGTACCAAAGCATCACATTTTTTGTTAACAATTACGAAAAAAATTTAAATAAAAAATAGCAGTTTATCAAAATTACATAATAGGTGGAGCCTTCTACATTTTTTTTCAAATGAATAATAATGGAAAATCTGATTAATGGTGTAAAATAATTATAAATATTCACGTTTTCTCCAAGAAATTTCAGCTCATTTGGTCAACCGGTTCCAGAGAAAATTTATGAGAACTGAACTAATATGCAAAAAATAGTGTTAAAATTAAGTGGCTATTACAAATTTGCAAATAAAGATAGAAGAGTCTTTCAGGACTTAATAGGTTGATTTTCGTGTGTTTTTTAACAGGTAATAATTTTTTTAATGTTAACATAAAAAATGATACTGGACTAATTAAAGCAAATCTGACTTTTTTCAGCATTTACCTAAGGCTCGCCCCTTAATTAACCCCTTAATTAACTGAAATAAAGTTCATTCTTCTTTTTTTTTTTTTTAATCTCATAGTTGGTCAAAAATCTATTTTTGATTTTAACATGTTTTATAAAGCGCATAAAAATACCTATTTTTTCATTTGGAAATTTCGGATTAGCTATCTTTGTTCTTTTGTTATACAATTAAAGATTATTTTTTTGAAAAACTTATATTCCGGTACTTTAATATTGAAACTTTTAGAAACAAATCCTGGTCATGCGTATAATTACGAGCGAGATCGAGCAAGTACTTTTGCTAGTGTGTATAATTATTACTAAAACTCTATATTCAAATTTTTACTGACTCGAAAAGAAAATTAATTAATGAAAAATAGTATATTACGCATCTAGGGAGGCAAAACATTGACCAGTCCAGAGTAAGTGTAAATTAACAAACATGTGCTCCAGGGTGGCCATTTTTATCCGTCGCCAAATTTCACGGCTCCTAATGGTAGTCGTGCCTTCGTACCCCTACAGATATGTGTTCTTCGGAGATTTTTCAAAAGACTTTCTGGTCATCCCTCCGATGATTTGAATAACCTCTAGACCGACGTGGCGTCCGGATGCAACAGTAAACAAGAAAACTCAAAGTCAATTTTTGTCCGCCCTTCGAGTAGCCAGCACCTTACCTTAGATACCTTAGATAAGAAGTGCTTATTACTTTATTAGCACGGATTATGATACCTGCACTCACAGTTTTAAATGGTCTTGTCCAATAATGAGGCAAACAGAACTGGCAAGGAGATACATATAACATTAGCAGATTTTGAATCTATTGTTTGAATCTCTCTGATGTAATATGCTAGAAATAGTACATTGTGCAACTAAGGAGGAAAGTTGCCTTTTTCTATCGAGGATGATGGTTGAGCACGAGTGATACAGCAGTGTTAAAAATTATCATTCGAGTCTGAAAAAGTCAATTGCTCCCTTGTTACACACAGTAATTTTTTTAATAAGTGCAGATATAGGACCTTTTTTGTATGAAAAGTGGATGGGAGATCGGGTATATCGAGTCGTCATAACTGGAGACTAAGTTCTCTATCTCCCGTCGTAGCGAGAGGAAAGCTTCGTGAACTATGAAAGGGATTTTGGATTTTTGTTATTAAAAAAATACTGAAAATTGCGGAATCGTAAGCAAATTTTGCAATTGCTTTGTACAAAATTACGGGTTTTAATCTTTTTTAACAAAAAATTAAAAACTATTGTTGCGGCAAAAATGTAAAATTTTTGTTTTTTTCGGCAATTTAATTGCGGATTATGAAAATATGTAATGATTATGCAAAATTTGCAATATTTTTAAAGTAAATAATTATTCTATTGTGTCGGGTTAAGCGGATCAGACTATAGCATACAGGCGATATGGCGCGCAATTTGAAAAATTCAAAATAATCCAATTACTGAAATTACACAAAGTGACTAAAGAAATAATATTTCCCTCTTCCAGTCAAATTCTAAGTGTAGCTAAATTTGTACGTAGTTTTCAATATATTTTTCATTGTTAAAATGTTGAATGTACTTTTGCTATCCTCTCTTAAAAGAATGATGAGCGCTTGTGCGTACCCGCCTCAGTTGAAAGAATAGAATAATTATTTACTTTAAAACTATTGCAAATTTTACATAATCTCACGTTAATATTTCCTCATTTTGGCTTTAATTTGCCAAAATAAAACATAAGTTTTCATATTTTTGCTGTAACAATAGTTTTTAATTTTTTGCTAAAAAGGATGAAGACCCGCAATTTTTTACAAAGCAATTGCAAAATCTGCTTACGATTCCGCAATTTTCAGTATTTTTTAATAAAAAATTTCCAAAATCCCTTTCACAGTTCCCCGTGCTCGGGAGGAAATAGTACATTATGTAACAAGGGAGAAAAATCCCTCTTGATTCCCGCGAGTGGGTTTACTGCCCGAGCGAGCGAAGCAAGGGCAGTGATCAACCGAGGGAATCGTCGACTTTTTTCCGAGTTACATATAGTACTTTATTCTCATCTCAACTGTGTCCACTTTTTTATTTGGAAACTGGGATTCACGGAAACATGGGGAGTGTTTGTAAACACGGGCGGTGGCGCAGCAGTTGGCTATTTGAGTTCACTCTTTCTCTTTCATGCACCTTACACCGAACACAAGAGAAAAACAAGTAAATAAATTAGCACATTGCGAGACCATCAAATATAGAAGAAGATGGAATGCTTGAACCAGAATTAAAAAAAAATAAAAATTGGAAGAAGTAGATTCACATTCAAGATCAAATGTATATAATACAGATGTTTTACCATTACATATGGATAAAGTAACATTAAATATCTTAAGTTCAAATAATATTAATGTTCATTTTCATAAATAAATTTTTATTTATCAAATTTAGTGAAAATTAATCGTGGACTGTCCAAGTTTTTTGCTCCCTAGATGAGTAATATGCTATTCCTCCCGCAGTAGCGGGAGGAAAAGTGTTAGCGGGAGGAAGAGAACAACTTATTAGTCTCCCGTTATGTCGATTAGATATACCCGATCTCCCATCCACTTTTCATGCAAACAAAGGACCTATTCCTGCACTTATTAAAAAAAGTACTATGTGTAACAAGGGAGCGATTGAATTTTCCAGATTCGGATGGTGATTGTGAGCACTCGTGTATCACTCGGGGGCCGACGGTTGCCGAGTGAGCCACTCGTGCTCAATCATCATCTCCGCTAGAAAAAGTCAACTTTCCTCCCTAGTTGAACAATGTACTATTTCAATCATTTAGAATTGATATTTTACAAAGCAAATAATATTTTGAAAATAAAATCATTGTTTTTCCTTCCCTAAATTAGGAACGCAATCTTCTATATTTATTTTCATTTTACAATGCATAATTTCATTTTGGGCAATTTCTTTATGCAAAGACTTCTACACTGAGAGAAATGTTGTAGGAAAATTTACTATAAATGTACGAAAAATTACTATATTCGATAGGAACTTTGGAACAGACTCGGATTATCATAAAATTTACTACAATTTATAGTAAAAAATTGCTATATACATAGTAAAAATTACTCAAAACATAGGAATTTTTATTATAAATTTTAGTAAATTTTATGATAATTTAAGTCTGTCCCACGGTTACTATAAATATAGTAATTTTTCCTAGACCATTTTTCTCCGTGTACTTGCTACAATATATTATTTAGTTCAATGACATTGACTTTTCCACAGTTAAAACACTTACTAAGTAAACAGAAAATACAAGTAGGTCTGCAATAATGTATCCCCAAAATTGTTCTACCTGACTTGACGATTTTCGCATTTCACAACTCTTAAGGGGGTTCATCCAACCAGGAACGTATCAAGAATCAATGTCACCCCGCACCGCGCGCACAGGCTTGCTTGCATGGGACCCCCCACTCTTGTAGTCAGAGCGCGTGTTTATACGGGACTGACACATACACATAGCTTCGTGCCGTCTGTGAGCGTGCACACAGAGCGGCGCTAGTCTGTGTGTTCCCCCACCGCTCCAGCGTCGTCTGCACGCGCTGCCGTACACCTAAAATTCCATACTTTCAACTACAATATCTTAAAAACGGTGAAGCTAGGATCTCTGAACTTGTAATGTGATATTCTAATTATTGATCTTAATAACATATTAGTTTTTCAGACAAACGCTAAATGTATCTTTGAAGTTATAGACTGAATCGATCTTTCGCGCGTGTGCGTCCCATAAGACGCCGTGTTAAAATGCTCAAATTTGACAATTAATATCTCGATAACGGTGAAGCTAGGCTCTTTTTTGTGAGGATATGATATAGATAATGATGTCAGGTACATGTGAAAAAAGTTTCAAAGACTTCCTAAATAAACTGAAAATTGGATGAACCCCCTTAACGATAGTCGTGCCTTGTACCTCTATGGATATACGTTCTTCAAAGATTTTTCGGAAGACTTTTTTGTCACCCCTTCGAGGATTCGTATAACCTTTAGGTCGACGTGGTATCCTGATACAAATATAAACAAAAAACCTCAAAGTAAATATTTTTGGCCTGACCGTACATTCTTCGAAAATTGTTAGGAATTATTCGGAAACGACCAATTAAGGACCCATTTTTGACTAGGACAGTATTTACGGCAAGAGTCATTTCCAAAACCAGTGAAAATTTTTTACCTACTCGGGTCCTTCGCTTTTCCCGCCTCCTTAAAGACGTTCTCCGGGTCGAAAAAGCTATTTTAGTTTTTATATTTTTAAATAATGTTTTATTAATTTGATGATCCAAGAGTATAAGTACATATAATAAATATATACTTGAAAGAACATAAGACAATTTTTTTCAGACAAATTCGGGCAATAGTGACTATGGTATTGTTACAATTAAAGACAAAAACTTCAATAAGTTCTTTAAATTTTTTTATTTTTTATCTGATCTTAACGAAATAAAGCTTATTTTGTTCGTTAAGAAATTTCAGGGGGAGTATCGATGGGAAAATTTATGATACGAGTTACCAGTACGGCGCAATATCAATTTGTTTAAGATAGTTTTGATGAAAACTTGACTTGCTTTTCTTAAACAAGTTAATATTGCGCCGTACTGGTAACTCCTATCATAAATTTTCCCATCGATACTCCCCCTGAAATTTCTTAACAAACAAAATAAGCTTTATTTCGTTAAGGTCGGATAAAAAATAAAAAAATTTAAAGAACTTATTGAAGTTTTTGTCTTTAATTGTAACAATACCATACACGGAGAAAAATGTTCTATTACAAATTACTATGTTTTATTGTAACCGGGGGACAGGCTTGAATTCTTAAAAAAATTACTATGTTTCATGGCAAAAATTGCTATAAATGTAGTAAAAATTACTAGAAACATAGCAATTTTTGCTATAAAACATAGTAATTTTTTTAAGAATTCAAGTCTGTCCCCCGGTTACAATAAAACATAGTAATTTATAATAGAACAGTTTTCTCCGTGTAGTGACTATTGCCTGAATTTGTCTGAAAAAAATTGTCTTATGTTCTTTCAAGTATATATTTCTTACATGTACTTACTCTTGGATTATCAAATTAACAAAACATTATATAAAAATATAAAAACTAAAATTGCTGTTTCAACCAGGAGAACGTCCTTAACCCTTTCGTACCATAAAGGTCCTTGTAGGACCCACTTTGTTCAACATGCTGTAGGAAACTGAAATTAAATAATTTCTTAAATCTACCCATTTCGTCGTGCTCTTTTATTCAAGAGGAAGCCCCCTGGGCATTAAAATTAAAATTTTTTGTCTTTTTCCGTTCCATTTAGTATATTAAAAAAGGGCTTGGCGATGAAAATTGGAATTTCACGAAAATTCGGATCTTGAATGGTTTATTTTCGAATAAAAAAAGGGTTAATGGGGATTTTTTGTTATTTTGAGTGGTGGATCTTATTAATGAGATAACGTACTAAAAATTTATCACTTTCCGAGTTTAATAACATAATCCTGTAGGAGGGGCATCTTACGTAAATGTAGTGGGTCCTATAGGACCCAGTCGGTCTTACCGAAAAATAAAATATAACAGTCCTGTTGTTTACGTGTAATATGTAATATACACACACACGCACGGACACACATATCTATATATGTATAACCTATATATGTATATATACAACCTATGTATGTATGTCTATATGTATGTGTATATATATAAATGTGTACATAGCGAGGTTTTGAATAATGCCGATTACAGCTTGAAAATTTTTTCTTCGAAATTTTCATCGTTATATTTATCTAAGCTACGAACTATGCTTCAAAAAACAAACTTTTCAAACTCGTAAACTCATGTGGCCCAACGAGTCCGCGGTATTTTCCGTCACTCAAACGCGGTAAATAATTGGTTTAAATATAATTTCATTAAGACCGTATGGATCCTCCAGGATCCACTTGAAAAATAGTACTTATCGACACTTTTGAAAAAAAAAACTGTAGATTGATCTTAGTTGAAAATAATAAAAGTCATGTTTTATTGAGTTACAATATTTACAGTAAAAAAGTAATGTCAAAGCCAAAATCAATGTATAAAAAGTTCGTCGCCGCCCCGCTCGCTACTGCGTCACTTTATTCCTTATACCCTCCAAGCAGAGCGAAGCCACGCTCTTTGATTTAAAAAGTTCGACATATTACATTACATAATTTTATAAAAATATTCGTACTAAAAATAATTTATTAACATATCCAATCAACTTGTCCTTTGACAATTGAGACATTTATTAAATAAACCAGCAGTACACGGTGAGCTTAATATATCTCCAAATTTTTTTTTAAAATGCATAACTTTATTTCAAGTAACGTAATATTTTATAAAATGATTCCCATAAAAGCGACTTATTATCTCATGCAATGACCTTGACTTTTACTTTCTGACTGTTCAGATATTAGGTAAACATGCAGAATAAGAAGTTTTCACAAAATATGTCTCCAAAATTTTTCTACCTGCCTTGCCCATTTTTGCATTTCACGTATTCTATCGGTAACCGTGCCTTTGTACCTCTACGGAACGTACATTCTTCGAAGATTTCTCGAAAGACCTCGTCATTCCTTCGAGGATTTGAATAACCTCTAGATCGTCGCGGTGTCCTGATACAAATATAAACGAAAATCCTCAAAGTAAATTTTGTTGGCCTGACCGTACTTTCTTCGGAAATTATTCGAAAGGCGTCTCAGTCATCCCTTTGAGGATCCTTATAACCTTTAGGTCGACGTGGTGTCCTGATACAAAAGTAAACAGGAAACCTCAAAGTCAATTTTCGTTGGCCTTTCAACTATCTGGTACTATAATAGCTTAGCTAGAAAGTACTTATTGCTTTATTAGCACGGATTATGATACCTGCTCCCACATTTCAAAATGGCCTTGTCCCACCCGACGTTTGGACTTTCCAATAATGTGGCAAACAGAAATGGTAAGGAGCTACGTTTAAAATTAGAAGATTTTGCATCTGAAGTTCAAATCTTTGATGCTCTGCTACATTTTAGTATTTGGAAAATATGTGAATTCATTTTTTATTTTGATCTTACGCATTCTATTTTGATTAATTTCAAATCTTTAAACATATAAATAAGTAAGTAACAAATTATCAGAAAAAATACAAAAAATGTTAATGTTTTTATTCAACTTAACAATTTTTGTATCATTAAGTATTTTTATTAAAAAACTTATATTGATACTTGATTGTATTGAAAATCAAAATAATAGATTTATGCTTTTTAAGTTGATTTTTTTATCTAGCAGTCTATAATAGGCATTTTTTAGTAATAATCTATAATAACTTTAAAGAAGTCTTAATAAATTTAAAGAAATAGTCTTCTATAAAAATTTCAGTTTACAAGAAATTAAAATTAAGTTCTTATGTAAATAATCTAGGGAAATTAAAATTGAATGTTAAATCTTTTTTTTTGTATCACAGATTACTATTATTTTCTAAAATTCGTATAAAAATTGTTTTAAAAGGAAATAGTAATAGCTCAATCGAAAAAAAGTAACAATGTTCGTGTATGTAGGTAGTAGGGGAGAAGCGGCTTGGTTGGCGCGGCGGTTTCGATGGCGCACCTTATTATTAGAATTATTATTCAGATTTTCGGCATGCAAGCTAGTTTTTATTAATTAAAAATACAAAATTAATAAACACACACAAAACCATTAATATTGGAGCCTATTCTGATAAAATATTAAGAAAAGTATTTTTGAGTCACTTTTCATGTGGTTAGTATCATATTCGAAATTGATCAAGTGACAAATCTGAAATGTTATGATAATAAAAACAAATACGCCGTAACATAGTTTAATTTATTTACTTTCATATAGTAACACTCGATTATTACATTTATTTATTTATAATTCGGAAATAAGTTGAAATAATAAAAAAGTCCGAAGCGGCTTAATTGGCGCAGGCATGAAAATACACCGCCTAGCTTTTATTTATCAAAATGAGTGCATTCTTATATTCTCTTGTTATAATGTTTACGCATTAAGTGCATTATTTGATATTTTTACTCGCGTAGCAAGTGTGTATAAAGTAATATCGTCCTTGAGAAAATATTTTCAGGTTATGATTATTTAGATGGGCAAGATTGCAAAAAAATACAACGAGTGGGCTAAAGATAAATTGGAAAGTGCTATAAATGATGTTAAAGATGGAAGGTCTATTCGGGCAAGTGCAGCACATTAGTTTGCGTAAGAGATCTAAAGCTATACATATACGTGGGCGTCAATCAATCCGCATTGATTGCGGCACATTGCGGCGAGTTGAATGGCGCAAATTTTTTTTTTGAATAAATCGTTTATATTCAATAAATTGCAAATGCTATGTTGTAAAAAGGTTTTTAGTTTGATACAGTAGATGTTTGGCTATCTTCACGTTCATTTTATGTTTTAACTATTTTTTCATTTAGATAATCAAGGACAAATGTTAGGTGCGCCAATCATGTCGCTTCTCCCCTATTTTTTATTTTGGATGATGACAAATGTGCAATCTAGAAATTTTGTCAATTAAAAAGTTTACAACTTTATTTTTCCAAAGTTAAATCATCCTCTTGCAAATTGTACCGCAATAATTTTGCAGCTAAAGTTTAAGATTTAGTTTTAGTTCAGATTGACATTAGTATATTTTAAACTAACATATTGTTAGATACTCAAAATACAAAACGTAAGTCATGTGTCGTTTCGTTACCATAATTATAGTAAAGAAAAAGTAAAAGACTCAATATATTGATGTGTCTCAATTCGTGTGCCTAAACTTATTTATATGCTTTATATGTATCTTATATATGTTTTATAATAAATAGGGCACAAATACATACAGGTACATAAATCGGGAAACTTACTTTATGTAATTCTGAAAAAGTTCCATTTTTTTTATTTAAAGTTTTAGGAAATTGTTAACAACAAATTTATACTTTAATTCAGACATTTCATAATTGCTGAATCTTTTCAACAGTAGAAGAAATGTATGTATATATGTGTGTATAGTATGACCATTTGTAAGATTAACACAATAAAACCATAAAATCCCTCGATCTGCCCTCAAGTACCGATCTTCCATGAACATTGGAGACCGTCGATTTTGTGATACTTTCTCTTTTAACATGAAAACCTGGTCAGAAAATCGCCAACAAACCACAGGTTTTCAGTCGACTCACCGGGGCAGAAACTCCTCACCACGGCTCTCGTTTCTTGTCAAACTTCGTAAGCCTTAGAAATAATCCTCTAAAAGGTCTTGCCCGCCTATTTCATTCCTTATTGCAGGGAGCATTTGTCCCTCCGGAGGACAGAGAAAACTGTCCTTCGGCAGCATGAAACCCGCAAAAAGCCTTTTTCTCCCATGGTATCATGATGTAGTGACACCTAAATGACTACTTATTGACTTGACAGCCTCTATTCAAAACCCGCATTCTCACATTGTAGACTTGTTAGTTCAGTCGAGAATAGTTCATTGAAAGTAATCTTTGTTGGACGTATTTCTATGCCTTAAGTGTTGACATGTCAACACAAGCGTCAAACGCATTTGTCACGGTTCGCGTTTCCCGAATAAGTGTGAAAAACGACCAATTAAAGGCATTTTTTTGACTAGGACAACAGCTACGGCAAGAGCCATTTCCAAAATCAGTGAAAATTTTTGACCTGCTCAGGTCCTCCGCCTTTCCCATCTCCTTAAAATTTTCTCAAAGTAGAAAATTTTCCTTAGAGACCTCCTCAGCCAGTTGGGATCCTGGTCTGGGAGGGGTAAAGATCAGCTCGATCTCTTTTTCGATCTTTTTTCCTCCCCGCCGTTACCCCTCGCTGAAAAGATTTTCTTGGCCCCCACCTCTCGCAGGTCGACTATACAGAGACCTTTGTTACAGCTGACGGGAAATTCGGGGAAAATGTCTTACACCCTTTTCCTTTTCACGGTGGAGACTCGTGTCCGGCATAGTTTCTTGGTACATAACATTCGATTTTACGGAATAGAATTTACGGACACGCGAAGTCTTCGAAAACAGATCATTTTTACCATGAAAGAATGCAATAACAATATAACATGATATAAATAATAAATTCAAATATTAAATAAAATATAAGAAATTAATAATTAAATTAGAAATTGTACCTTTTTTTATATATTTGAAATTCCGAACCTTCATAATGAACGAAATTCGTCTAAGTGGTTTTAGTGGCGACTGCAAGAGTGACAAATGAAGAGATACAGTTATTATCATTTTTTAAATATATTAAGTGCCAACTTCGGCTAAATCTGAAAATGGCAAAAATCTTTCGTTCACTATGAACGTTCGAAATTTCAAGCACCTCTTTTTTTACCGATTATTTACAATTACTAAAATATTTTAAATCATTAAAATCGTTTAAGTCCTGCCTAATTGGAGTGAGTTTTTAGTTTATAGAAGGCCGAATGCTATTTATCTTCAGCTATATACTAAAATTTACACTAATTTTTCTTTTACGTTTTATATTTTAAAAACCAAGTTATGCGAAGATGGCATTTCCTTGTGAAATATTATTATATTATGATTAATTGTATCTACTATATTCACCGTTTAACCAGATAATAACCAATGTTTGATTATGTGAACAGCTACTAATTTATTATTATTTGGTACCAAAATCTAAATCTGTTATAACATAAAATATTCAGCAGAATCCCTACCACCGTGCATGCTAACAAAAAAGAAAACCAAACCAACCAAATAAATAAAATACAATAAAGTAAAGAAAAAAAAACAAACATCAACTTCTTCAAATTAGCGATTCTCCTTCGCTTGTCGCCCAATAAAAAGACTGTCGTCGTCGTCGTTCATAAAAATTACTCGGTTACGGTTTCGATTCAGCGCTACCTGGCAATCCCGCGTACGCGTATATAAATTCTTGGCGAGATTTTACGAGAGAGAGAGAGAGAGAGAGTGAGCGCTACGCGCTCATAAATCATAATCACGGCGTGTAATTAAGTCCGGGCAGCGGCGCATGCGCGTGCACGCGCCTCCGATTTCGTCCGGTAGCCAAGGGTCGTGCAGAGATGTAAGTCTCGGTTCGGAGAAGAATGGAGAATGTGTCGAGTTGTCGTGGCTTTATGTTTTTTTTAATGTTTCAGTTTTTATACTAAAAATAGTTTTGAATGCATGTTATGAGTGGTTTGAGAGATAGTCTCAAGATTTTTTCTTCGGAGTATGTTTGGACGGATATTTTTAGAAAGCTTAAAAAGTATAAATAAATGTTCTATAATGAAAATAGCTATTTTATATGAAAATTTATGTGGCGCTACATTTGGCAGAAAGATAGCCAGTATTATTACTTCTATTCATATGCTGTACTCGGTTACGCGTATCTCTCTTAAGCTTTGGAAAAACAACCTACAACTTTTATAAATCACTTTCTAAGCTGAGTCTATTGACGTCATTTGGCGGAAGAGAGTTTAAACGACCAATAACAATTTTAGACCCTATATTTAACCCTGGATGACATCTTAGAAAGTCGGGAGTAAAAAATACGTCCTCTGTTATTTTCTTCACGTTACGTCAACAATTGAAACCTACAATTTACCACTCATCCCATCTTTTCTTAAACGCTAGAAAATACCAATAGCGTGCTTCTCGCGACGTTTTACCGCGCTCGCAAGGTTTTTTACGAGGCAGACACACAAAGATCGTTATGTACCGTATTTATAAAACTCGCGCGCGCGGGCGATTAATGGAGCCGTAAAAAAAAACGTGAGCGGGCAACGATTGAATGTTTGCGTTTTACGCGCGAATATTCCTCGCGGTTTATTAATGCGATAACGCTCGAGCGATGGCCGCTGAATATTGATTGCCCGCGGAGGAGAAAACTTTATTTCGAAACGGGGCATTATTATTATTATTATTATTGTCGTTATGCTCTTTTTAATTTTACGGAACGTAAAGTGTGTGCGTATGGAAATTGAATGCTCTTGTGATTGATCGGCGTCGTTTGCACGTATGTGTTTATTGATGAAATTATAGGTAAGGCAGGAAAGATTTATTCCTGCCCGTAAAAAGTAATATAGTTATTATTTAAAGTATTTCACGTATGTTAATAAGATAAATAGAGAGCATTTGGTTATTATTATATAATAAACTTTGGATTATTGGATTATTTTACCTTAAAACTGCGCCTTTTATTAAAACGTGTAACGTACACCCGAATTGCAGAAGCAAGTTAATTGATTCTTACCTGAAAGGAAAGAGATAACCAAATTTTAATTTTATAAAAAGCCTCTTGAAAAAGCCTAGTAATATAGTATGGACATAATTTTATTATTATACTTGTTATAAGTACGTATATATGTGCAAATCCGCGGACTACAGACAACAACTGGGGTACAAAAGCGGAAAAAATTTTTTTTGAGGGCACACCTACCACATAAGGTTTTTTCGGTTCTTTGGGGGTCCCCCAACATGAAAATACTCGTGTACACTCATTATCCGTTGCCAAACTTTTTTTCCGACGAAATCAATTTTTCTTATGGAAATTTAACATGGGAAAAATGGACGAAAAGTAGTCATTGATGATTAACCAATAGCAAACTATTGAAGAGGCCAAACCAAATTTCACAAAAAAGCGATTAAAGTTGAAGAATAGAGCTTTAATTTGAGATGAGAATCGTTAAAATCGGTCGATTCTGTGCAAAGCTACGTGAATTTGAAAATGGCGAATAATGACGAAAATGAGCGATTTTTTTCAAACCCACGTAATTCTTCAAATTTTTGTCATTTTTCGCCGTTTTCAACTTCACGTAGCTTTGCACAGAATCGACCGATTTTAACGATTCTCATCTCAAATTAAAGCTCTATTCTTCAACTTTAATCGCTTTTTTGTGGAATTTGGTTTGGCCTCTTCAATAGTTTGCTATTGGTTAATCATCAATGACTGCATGTTAAATTTCCATAAGAAAAATTGATTTCGTCGGAAAAAAAGTTTGGCAACAGATAATGAGTGTACACGAGTATTTTCATGTTGGGGGACCCTCAAAGAACCGAAAAAACCTTATGTGGTAGGTGTGCCCTCAAAAAAAATTTTGTCCGTTTTTGTACCCCAGTTGTCTGTAGTCCGCGGATTTGCACATATGTGTCAACTTTCTAAAATTAAAGATTTCGCATTTTCGAATAAATTTGAATTATACTCTAATTGAATTTCCGGCTAACAATTTTCTGTATAATCTCCACTTAAACATTTATTGAATATTTAAATTAAATTCGTATTTTAATTCATATAATTTTCAGAAAGTTTTCCGTGCGATATGATAAAATAAGTATGGCACGATATCAGTCTATTTTAGACTAATAAAAGCAGATGTTTCTCTTGAAATTTGAACTCTTGATGCATTATTTATTAAGCACGCTTATAGCTTCCATGATTTCCATTTCAAATATGAAAGGTTTATTATAGGTTCAACCTTTTTATATCGAGCATAATTTATTAAATATTCTAGGTGCATACTCAAAAAGTATTAATTCCGCGAAAAAGTCAAAATTTATTCATTCATAATAGTTGAATATCCTTACAATTTTGTGGAAGTACTTGAATTACTTGAAAAAATTAATAAAATTATCAGGTGGAATTAAAATGTAAAATTAAAAAATGTCAATTGATCAGTTATATGATTTGATAACATTCTTGTTTTTATTATGCACTCTAACTCCGTAAAAACTATTGAATTGCAAAACTTTCACTTATATTCCACTAGAAACATCAAATACAACATTTGACTAGATAGTAAATTATACTCAATTTGTCTTGTTACTGACGGTGTCGCACTTTGCACACAAGCCTTCGCAATATTGGAAGTTAATTGAAATCATGGATGATGGGTAATTGCATTCGGCGAGTTAATTTTCACAAGAGCGAAAAGGCCGAAATTTGCCAATTACATAAACGTGTCGATAAAATTCGTTTATCGACAGCCCGACCGTCACACACGATTATAATCAACTAATATCATTGCGCATTTCGCGCTTTCAACTTATTGCCTCTATAATACAAGATCAATTAACTACTTAAAAGAGCATTAAAATCGGAGTATTTAGCTAACAAAATACCTCTAATGGCATTAATAATTTACTTAATCTGATCGGGGCGACACCTACGTACGTCTCCAAAACTTCGGAAATAGCCGCGACAATAACTATAAACAGCTGTAAATCGATGAGCTTTAAATTTTCAGATATATATACACAAAAACACAACTGGCTCGCACGTACACCGCAACATGCATCCGAGCAGTTACACCGTAACCCCCCCGCGAATCGCTTACGTTATCAATACCATGGGTACTAACCACCCGCTGCGGGAGTTTAATGCCGAACATAGTTCATAGTTCAGCGGGGGCATTCTCTATCTCCCTCTCTCCCTTTCTCGCTCTCTCTACCGCCGCCCGTGTACGTTATG
This sequence comes from Torymus aiolomorphi, assembly GCA_036365515.1. NCBI lineage: Eukaryota > Metazoa > Arthropoda > Insecta > Hymenoptera > Torymidae > Torymus > Torymus aiolomorphi. The sequence continues at coordinate 21,937,450 of CM070873.1, read as the reverse complement.
TAAATTCCGCAAACACACATACTTGGCCGCATGCTCGGACGCATTAAAACGGACGCATTTAAATACGCGCGCTTACGCGCCTCGCGTGCGCCCGGCTATTACGGGCACGTAGTTATGCGCATGGGGTGAAATAGTTTCATGAAGTGGTACGCGCACAAACGTGCACACACTGGTAAATATGGGGTTTGCAGAAGAATATTGGAGGCCGTAAACAAAATTTCCTGGTAATTCGGAAAGCGGGAAATCTAGGGCTGCTTTATACGTTTTTAGTGTAATTTTAGGATAGATTTTAGTTTTAATAGGGATTTTCGTCGATTCGAAGTTAGCAACAACATAACATTCCTTTTAATATGCGTAAAATGAAAGTTTAATTCAGTTCAATTATTTTGAAAATACACATTTAATTATAAAAATAGTTCTAAGGAATTTTACTAAAAAGCTCTAGAAAAAAACTAATTACGTAAAAAATATTTCATGAAATTCTTTTCACAGTAAATAATTTCTTTAAAAATCAAAAGTATTTCAATTTCTGCAGCACCCAATTCTCCGCCGCACTCCAACGCATCGCAACACCGTTGCAGCTAAAGCAACTATAAACTAAGCCATCGATGCGGGCACGGGACAAGGGCGGATGACGGAAACGTGGCGAACTTCGGACTGGTGCGGCAAACGTCAACAATGGCGCTGCGGAAACAGGTGACGCTGGCGCGCAATTACCCAGCGGAATCCGTAAATCTCGTTCGGCTCGTCTTATCCCCGCAGCGGGTAAGCCGTTTTACGAGCGACTCTAGCCGCGCATATATGAATACGACGTCAAGTTTGCGGATTACGTGTAGCCGACTGTCGAGTTCTCTCGCGGTATCGCGTTGCAGTTGTCGTCGATTTGCTCGGATGCTTTGAGGTTAGGATTTCTCGAGGAGTATTTCGAGCTCAGCGTTTATTTTTATTCGGCTTTCGCTGTTACAATTTCTTTTTCATTTTAATGGGAATGGGATGAAGTTGAATTTTTATTTTTTACTTTGGAAACAATCCGTATCGAAATTTAATTTATCGTAGCTGCATCAAATTGTTTTAGATGAGTAATTATGAATAGTTAACAAATATTGGATATACTTTAACACAAGTTTGCTTATACGGATGCAAGATAATTACAATGTGATGCATTTTTACTACTTACAAGGAGAGGGTTTCAGCTGCGGGAAACGGATTTTAGCGGACATTGGAGAGTCGATTTCTGGTACCTAAAAATGAAGCCTAGTGCTCACATTTCCGTCAAATAAGTCCTTTTTCTTGAGATATGGGCAATTTAATCTCAAATATCGTCCTATTTCGTTAAAAAATGATGTCTCTTCTATTAACTGTCACATTGCAAGTATTTAAGATACGAAAACGAGGAAGAAAAATTATAAAAGTAGACAGTAAAAGCTAAAATTTAAGCCCTGATTTATTAAAAAATATTGATTTTTCAGGAACTCACAAGCAATCAAAGATAGGGTACGAAAACGATTAAAAATTTGTCTTCATTTCAACCGATTAAATGGATCGTATTTTTAACCATTTTCGTACCCTATCTTTGATTGCTTGTAACTTCCTGAAAAATCAATATTTTTCAATGAATTGGGGCTTAAATTTTAGCTTTTACAGTCTACTTTTATAATTTTTCTTCCTTGTTTTCGTATCTTAAATATTTGCAATGTGACAGTCAATAGAAAAGACATAATTTTTTAACGAAATAGACGATATTTGAAATTAAATTGCCCATATCTCAAGAAAAAGGGCCCATTTGACGGAAATGTGAGCACTGGGCTTCATTTTTATGTACCAGAAATCGACTCTACAATGCCCGCTAAAATCCGTTTCCTGCAGCTGAAACCCTCTTGTTAGTTACAATTTACTAAAATGCAGCAAGTTATGATAAACTGTGTATAAATCATGTTACAACGAAGTTGTTTGATAATATAAACTTATTCGGTATACATATATGCAAAATATACATGTGGAAAATACAATATGCAAAGCACTTCGTTATTACCGTATACGTTACTAAACTTTGAATCTAGTTAATTAAAACTACGTCATCTGCATTATGATTGATTACTTTTGGTATATTAATGGTTTCAAATATAATTGGTTTATTACTGAGAGACATACATATAAAGAATCTATTATGGTAATTAATTAAATATATAGAGTTTATTCGACTATATTGTTTATGCTTAAGCACATAATTAATTTGATTGACACTTGAAATATTTTACATTAAATATTGTCAATTTAAAAAAAAATTATATTTCTTTTTTATCCATGCACAATAAACGCACATCACTGGACATGAAACTTAGTTTCTCAATTTTATATTAGAAAGAACCCTATTTTCTTTTAAAACGCCAATATAACCTATTAATATTAAACCTCGACGCCGGCTTTACCCATCACTGTCACCATCTCCGCCCAACAAAGACGCACACGCGCGCGTCATCATCGTTAATCCGCGTCTTATTACCTCGGCGCATCTATCGGGGTGACGGTCAATTTCCCGGCTTGACCCGGGCATCTCGGAAATTCAATTAAGGCGGAGCTGCCGAAATTCCCGAGCGGCCACGTGAGGGTTTCCAGCTAAAAATTGGGGGGTCGTTAACCGCGATGACCGAGCAGCCTGCCTGCCGGAACGCATCATGCGTGAAGAGTGCCGAAAGGTTGATTATAGAAAAGTGAGGTGCGCAGTGGAGTAGATGAGAGGGGAGGGTGCGTGAGGTAAGTGGAATAGAAAAATGTTGGATTATGGATTTAGATTGATAATTAGCAAAATCGATTAAATAAAAAATTTTAGAGTGATTTCTTGAGAAACGATATTGATCAGTACTTAACCCTGGTGGAAATCCAAAACATTTTCTAACTATTAACTGGCCATTTATATTTGAAACTTATTATAAAATGGGAATTTCCCTTTTCCAGTTTCTAGCTCCCGGTGAAACGCTTTTTTCCCTATTATTCGAACATTTAATAGATTGAAAAATAGAATGAGTTTTGCGAAGACAAACACGAGCTTGTTCTTGAGTATTTTAAAGGTATTAAAACTGATCAGTTTTTTGACTCCGGAAATGGCTAGTAGAAGGCCTGTTGTTATGGCAAGGAGTGAGAGAGACAGAATCTAATGGCAATAAATACATTCTACGTAATATCTTCGAAAGGACTACTGTAAATGGTTTTTCTGTCTGCTCATATTGTCTATATTTTAGTAAGCTATCAGTTACAGCTGAATACCGTCCAATTTAACGTCAATTCTTTAAGTAAACTTAAAACGAAAATTTGGAGGTTATGTCCAATCTATTAAATGTGCGAATAATGGGAGAAAAAGCGTTTCACCGGGGCCTATTAACTAGCCATTTTTTCTGTCTATTTATTGAGATTGTTGGCCATTTCAGATAGACAAATTTCCACCAAGGTTTATAAGAGAATAATAATCTTTGGAAAGAAAATGTTGAAGAAACTTTTAACTCCCCTTTGAATGTTAATGTGAAATCTTTCTGACTATATAATGAAAAGGACAAATGGGTGAAGAAATATTATATCAAGGATACAAGTAGCAAATTATGTCAACTATTTTATCGCTCGTTTGTGCATTTTGACCTTTTCTAGCTGTTAATTATCTTTGAAACTATGGCAAAACAGACCGACTTTACATCACTATCACAAGCTTTTTAAAAATGAGTAAACTTAATTAAGAATAAAATTAGAAAATACCCTGGTGGAAATTGAAATCATTTTTTGAGCAGTAAATGGCTAGTTTGATCCAAAATGGCAAAAAAATGGACTCCAGTTTTCTTCCATAAGTGTAACGATTTTTTTAACCTATTTTTCACATTTATTGGCCGCAAAGATGGTCACAATTTTGTACTATCTATTAATTTGTCATTTTAATGCTAGTTAAAATAGGTAGTCGATGAAGCCATTATAAATCTAGTAACAAGCGATTTGTTATGGCGATGAGCAAGAGAGATAGAGTCACGTGTCAAAATAACGATTTTGGTTTATATCTTATAGAATAAAGCTGTAAATAGTAGAAAGACTACTAAATTTTGTTTATATCCCGGTAAACTATCTCTTAAGGGTATAAGTTTTAAAATATATGATTGAATTGTTATGAAATTTTAATGTAAAGATTTTCAGGTTAGGGCCATTCCATAAAATGGGATAAGTTGATGAAAAAAAGCGTTACATGTCTGTCTAATAACTAGCCATTTCTAATGGTGAGTTTCTGTTTTCCTTCCCATTTTTAATGGACTAATTTCTACCAGGGTATTGGTACACAAATATTTAATTCATATTTAAGTCCTTCAAGTCCTTCAGCCAAACTGGTATAATAAAAATGTATCTTGTAAATTCTAAAATACTCCTTGTAAATTCCTGGGGTTGATTAAATTTACGTCGCATAAGCAAAGATCCCTTGAGCAAAGGATCGAATCGATAGGTAATAAACTTATTTACTCAAACTACAGAGACTTCCTGATAAGGAGGGCAATGCATTACGGGACCGGTGACAATATTTCATCGGAATTCGAAAACTTGGAAATTCAGACGATTATTTAAGCGACGATTACGCTGGGAGCGCAAAATCTTGGTAGGAACGCGATATCGGTGGGATTCGCGCGCGCAGTTTCTCCCTCCGGCATTAATAATGGCGGCGAGTTCTGCGCGCGCCGGCTTAATACCGGCGCACCAACTTTCCTATGGGTTAGTCAATATAATTAAGTTTTACGGATTATGGGCTAACTAAGTAAGTGGGTCATTTTTAGAGGATACACTTCCCAGGCGTCGCATTAAGGCGTGTGCAACGGTATTAAAACGTATACTTTTTTTCGACTCGGTTTACGCGCGCGCGTGCATCGTCTCCAATATTATATTACTCATATTAATGACGCCGCCGTTATCTTTGCAATATCACGCTTTTATATTTATTTTGAAAGCAATTTTAAGTTTTTTTTTATTGTAAATGAATCTGGAGCGATAGAAAAATTTCGTTGATTAAAATCGGTGAATTAATTTCTCAGTAGAAACAATGTTACGGTATATGTTTTTAGAAGAAGCGGAACCTGACATTAAATTTTAATATGAATAATATTATTGAAATATTATAATAATATTGTAATAAAATCATAATAATATTGTAATAACGAATTTAAGTAAAACATTTCTCTATAATAAGTATTTTTTATATCATGGTAATATTAAGAAACAGAATATTTTTCTATTTGAATTTTTAAGTATTTTAATAATCGTGTTTGGTCAGTTAGATTAAAATGAAAAAAATATAAAAAATATGATTATTTAGAAATAATTGTTGTCATACAAGTCATAGCCTACATAAGACAAATTAATATTTGACTTATCAGTTCAAAGTAAATAAATAATAAAGATAACCTCACTTCCTGCATCAAAAACCATAAGTATTCAACATCTATTTGAAAAACTCGAAAAAAAAAATAGAAACCCACGCACCATAAAAGACGCCTATAATACCAACAATGAATCTCCGAACCCAAACATTCCCCGACACCTAAAAAGAAAAACTTGGCCCCAAGCGAATGCAAAACCCAGCAGAAACAGCAGCAGCAGCAGTAGCAGCAGAGGCGGCAGCTGATCGAGGCCTCGCAGTATTAATATCGCAATATCTCGCGAGAATACCCACGATAAAAGTGTCGCGCGCCGCCATTTCGCCCATGGAATTATTCGCTCGTAAATCCTTTTTACGATGAAGAGCAGCTAGAGAGGAGGTAAATGAAAAACGTGGCTGCCGTGCATGGCATCGATTTCGGCGGGACTGCTCTGGCATTTAGGGGCCGCCCGAGCCGCGCGCGCGCAATCAATTTTCTTTACTGTCTTTGTTGCGGAAGAGGGAGCAATTAACGTCCCGTGCGCGAGCGATGCTCGAACATTGTGTCTGTATGTGTTTGCTAGGTTTTTATATAGAATAATGCAGAATGTAGTTTTACTATTCATGAAAATATTGGGAAACATTGTTATCATGTTATATGTGTTCGTGAAAAATGATGTTGCTAAATTTAAAATTTGTTTGTGAACTGAATTGCTTGATTTGTGTAAAATAAATATTGCAGTTATAATCTCTACAGCCGAATAGAATTTTATTAGAAAAGTAAAAATATTGAAAAATTAAAAAAGGAAAATTGATTTTAAATTATTAAAATATAAAATTCTTTCTTCTATTGAATTTCAAAGTAGACTATATATATCGTGACCGAATTTCTGAAATATTTTATTTATGGTGTCAACGGTTCTCTTTCGAGTACATTGAAATTTTTTTATCAAAGTTCCTCTAGGTATTTCATGCTGTGAAATGCATTCTCGTCTTAAATAAAATTTTCTACGAGTTTTTCTAAGAATTGTCTTTTATAATGTAATACATACTTTTTTAAGTAGAAGTCTCAAAATAAGAGTACAAATTTTAAGAAATAATTTTCCATAGAAACCGGTGTTAACTCAAGAAAATATGTTATGCAATTTTTCTAAAAAAAGCGTATTGAAAGCTATAATTGTTACTTCAGAAATGGTATTTATAAAAACGGTAATTCTAAAAACGTTTAAGGCTTTTGTGAATTTCTTGCAACTTAAACATCTTCTAGCATATTAGATTATAAAAAGGTTTTTTGAAAGCTTATTTTGGAGTTTATTACACAATTGTAATATTATAATGGTAAAGAAATATTACTTCATAATAATTATGGATATTTAATTTTATAAATCTAAAGAAGTAATTTAATCGAAATTCACATCTGCATAGAAAAGAGCATGTAGACATTAAAATCGTATGGGTGAGTTTTAAACATTTTGGGTTAGTAGCATGAAAGTGTATCGGAGATATAATTTTTATGATTTTTTTCTACTAAACTTATATTGCTTTTTTAAACTGAATATGTTAAAGACACATAAACTTTTTGGGGTAACTTTTATACAATTTTGGGCCACCGCTTTTCTATATGAGAATAAAATATGTATTTACTTAAACACAACAATAACAAATTTACTACCATAACCTCAGCTCTATCACAATAACAATTCCCTTCGCTCATCGTCTCTGCGCGCAAAAAGAGTAACTACGCAGCAGCACTGATCAATGGATCGAGCGACCGCAGAACGAGAGCCGCTTTAATTCTTTCTAAATGCGCGCCCGTAATTTCTCTCTCGACTCGCGTAATTAAAACCATAACTCGCAACTTTCGCCCCTACACGCTCACACTTACACCCATACGCGAGGCCATTGAAATAACTCCGCTAACTTTTACAAACCAACGTTTATTAACCGCGCGTGCGCGGCCGCAATCCGCGAGCGGCATTTCATTGTCTCGCCCTCGCCCATACACCTCGGAGCTCATCGCGAGAGGTTAAAAATCCAATTAGACGCTCGTTTTTCATCAAACTTTCTGGAAAATGTGAGTGTGCGCGCAACGGAACAGCTGTCCCTGTTGGGCGTGTGTCTACGTGGATTTGGAAGTTTGCGTTTTTGTGTGAAAAAGTTTGTTGCTGGATTTTAGATAAATGTGTTGTTTGTCAATGTTAAAGTTTAGCTTTGGAATTCTAATAATGAAAGTGGTTTCTATGTAAATAATTAAAAAGTCTGTTAGCAGCACAATGAAATATAAGATTATCGACAGCAAAATTATGTTGTGATATTTTTACAATATTATTATAATATTACTTCTGCATTGTTATAACATTACTATAGTATTACTATTGCATTTTTATAGGGGTCGACTGACATTTAAGTTAAAATTGTTCTGCGGTGGTAATATATCCCTGCTGGAAATCGTCCATTTTTCGCCCATTTGTGACACGATTTTTCTCCCATTTTCTAGCCATTTAATAGCGAGTTGACCGAAATCGCTAGAAAATGGCTAGAAATGGGAGAAAATGGAAGATTTCTACCAGGGATGATTCGTTAAAAAATTAATTATGCTTTTTTTTTTGTCCTTTATGTTATGTTAACAAATAGTTTGTGATTTTTCAATTTCCTTCAACACTCACACTCTTTTTAACCGCCTTTCCCCAGTCTTCCATTTTTCCACAACCCACTTTGCGAAAAATGTCAATGCAGAATTTTACGCCTTCATAGAGTAAGTGCCGCGCGCAAGTGACGGCCGACGCCCTGATCGCCTCGACGCGTTTTGCCAGTGATATTATTTTCAACGGCGGATCGTGTTATCGCTCGCACGTATGCAGGTTAGCGTCATCGTGACATACTGAAATTTGCGTCACTGGCACTAATTAGTAGCTGATGAAGAATGGAGTTTGATGGTTAGTTATATTAGTGAAATAGAGATTAAAGTAGCATTAACATTTTTTAGTAAAAAAATTCGTGTGACTTTGTTTTCTCGTCGTAATTGTTTATTTAAAATTATAGAATATTGAAATATTTTGTTATAAATCATTAATATTCAATTAACAGCCATGATACTTAAAAATTATAACATTAAAAATTGAATTCTCAAGTACCCTGGTAGAAAATAAACCAACTCGGATGGCGTATCTACTAACTGTTCGCCAATAATTTAGGCCAACGAATAAGAAAAATATTGACCAACGGTTAACCAACGGTTGGTGGACTATCAATCAATAATAAAACATTAAGTAACTCATAAAACAATAATGGAAATTAATAAGAAATATAGATATGCAAAAAGAGTTTGATACATAAACAATAATAAAAATTATTGTAATGCATTAAAAAAATATTTGAATAAAGTTGGGAGTAAATTTATTTGAAGGTTAAGTAGACAGCGTAGCACGTGGGCTATGCTCCGAAATTGCTGTCCGCATCTCGCTTTCCGCAAGACAAGCACACATGCACATAAATACACTGAAAAAACTCTGGCACGAGAGACGTCTTTATTCCTTTACGGAGGTCGTCTTAAGGTTATGTACGTCTGTTGTCCCGCCGGCGCGGCAAGTCTGTTGTGCGGCAAGGGAGCTCTGCCGTCCCTTTTTCGGGTCGACTGCTCAACCGCCGCGCGGCGCACTCGTCTCGGCGCGGCTCTTACTCCGACAGGAGCGTGAGAGCTCCCTTAGCAGGAACAACAGACATAAGCAATCGTCGAGGCGAGTACTGTTTTCGTTTTGGAACGTCTGTCGTGCCAGTTTTTTCAGTGTACACACATATTACATACACACGAGTGCGATCGCAGGCTCATGTGTTATGACGAGTCACGTGACGGAATCGCCGGGATCGCGTGGTTTTACTTCACTGTAAAGGTCAGATGGTAACGGAGCACCGAGTAGAAAACGGAGCAATACAAATTATTGCGTTTTTGTGTATTGTATTTTCAACATGAGTGGAAGTAAGAACCGTTCTAAAAAATATAGGCGTAGAAAGAAAATTAAGGAAATGCAAGAAAAAAGTAAATATGCTGTTGAATTACTTAAAAATTTACCAGAAGTAAATACATTCCAAAGTAGTTCAAGTGATGATGTAACTGAAACTGAGAAAGAAAGTGAAAGTATAATAGAATTTGAGAAAGAAAATGAGTCAAATAATATTGCTGAATGTGAATCAAATGGCACTGAGGAAGAAAGTGAAAGTGAATCAAGTAATATTGTCAAGTGCGGAATTAAAGAAATAGAGGAGTTGAAACAGTGGATTGTTAATAACAAAATACCTCATGTGCATGTGGACAAACTTTTAAAAATCTTAAAACCAAGACTTTTACCTACACTAGCACACTACACATTAACACGCCCTAACCTCAATTTGAACAAATAAAACTTTACCCGTTACCGATTTAACCATATTTATCTGAAGAAAAATATTATTAATATGTGGTTTTTTATTATTCTATGAATAATACAAATTTTGAGAGTTTTATTTAAATAATAAGTTGTGTAAATGATTTTTATTTAAGATTTTTAATATTAAGCATTCGTTGACCAAGCGCAAGGGTGATTCCGTGACGAAATAAGCGGTATTTATCGCTAACTGTTGGTTAAACGGTTGGCCAAACCCTTGCGATTTGGCGAACGGATGGCGTACGGTTGGTTACAATTTCTACCAGGGTATTATAATATTATTTTCAAGTTGTATAATAAAATCATGTTATTTAAAAAAATTAATTTGTAAAGAATGTAACATAAAATACTTCGTATTGTATATATGTATAAAAGTCTAATTTCTAATGCTTAAATGTTCATAATGCATAGTAATTACAAAGTATTTATACTCAAAGGAAATTAGCATGTTCACTAAAAATATGTTATCGACGCGCAAAGAGATAAAAGGAACGTACGTTTTTTTCCAAATTATCTGTAGCTGATGTTTTTAATGGCATAATTCGTTTACAATGCAAACTCGTTTGAATAAATGCATGCGAGCACGCTATTAACACGTTAAAACAGGATGAATGCATCGCGTAAATAATACATGAAAATGTAAGAAAACGTGGAAATTACACTGCGCCGGCTGTTACTACGACACACACACACACACACACACACACACACACACACACACACACACACACACACACACACACACACACACACACACACACACACACACCCACACACACACACACACACACACACACACACACACACACACACACACACACACACACATTACTGCTAGACTACTGCAGAATTAATTCTCGTGTTATTGTAGTTCATAGATTACATTTTGCTTTATATTACCCATCATCTTCAATTACCCAAACAAATTTCCTTATTTTCCCCAATCAAATTGAAATTTAATCATATTATTTATATTAGATAAAAAATACAACACAAAACAATGCAACTTTTCAAATAACGAAATATTACGTCCGTCCGTAATAGCATTGTCGATGTTCTTACAGCGCTGTACCATTAATCACCGTTTTGTTTAAAACATAATTTACGAATGTAAATTTCCGCGATAATATTCATCCTCGTGCGAGCGCGCACGCACTATAAAATTCGTTATCAACCAAACAAAATACATCCAACCCACTGCCATTAACTTTCTCGCATACATAAATTCCTCCTCCCCCCTGCTACCAACCACAAAAATCGCATACCCCACTATCTCGCTTGGCTCATTCGCGGAAACGCCTTGGCCGCGGGCAATTAGCGCGGCCCTCCCGAAAAAACAATTATTCCCGTTGCGAGAACGCGATTAATTATAAGCGCGGTCGTAAATTTCCCTCGCCGCCGATACACACACACGCATACGCGTATAGCCGCGTATATATAATAATCCCCCGATGCGAAGATTTACACGCGCAGGTGGAGAGGCGAGAGAGAGAGAGAGAGCAGAGCAGCTACTACAACTACCCCGCGGGGCCCGTCGTCGCGATTTAATTAGCGCGTCGCGCATTGGATTTTTCAATTATATACGCGCGACGCGAGCGTGAAAACCGGTTCGCGAATAATTAGCACGCGCGAGGGAGAGAGAGAGAGGCGTCAAAGCGATAGAGACACGTGCGCGTGCGCGTGCAATTAGCGAAATTATTCGGGGGAGGCGAGGGATATGCTGTCTGAGGCCTATTAATTGTTTCGTCGCGCGGTGTGAAAGGTATGTACGCAGAGTGTAGGCGTAGAGGAGCGAAGCTGTGTTGCAGTGAGGGATGTAAGGTACTGAGGGAATTGAATATTTGGGTTGAAGGAGGACGGGGAATTTGAAAGGAACGAGTATTGTGGTTTAATCGAGGAATATAATGCTGATTCTTAGGCGTTTGTATGTTTTGTCTTTGGGTTTACAAATCAATGTTCATTGTGTTAGATTTTCAAAACATTTGCTACTCCTCAACATTAAATATAATAATTTCTCTTCGGGATTTACAATGAAAATTATCTGGTTTTTTTTTTAAATATAATAAACAAAATATCCATTCTGATTTTGAATATTTACGCATAAATAGCACATAACATTATATTTGTGCTACTTTATTTGCTATAGTGCCAAAGATAATTTAAACAATATCGGTAAATTAAATACCACGCTATCTTCACGTGCTAATTGCTCATTTTTGGCTCCGCAGAATTATGTACATACGCGAGGAATGCACGAGTATCTTCGTTGCTCTAATTGGCACATGCCAAGTTTCTGACAGGATCTTTGTACACCGCGTTGGGTGGAATATTTGTTCAGTATTAAGGCTTAGTCCACTCGGACCGAGATAATTGAGCGCAAAGTTGCAATGGCACTAAAGGAATATGAAACTTTGAACAAAGATGAGTTTCCTGAGTATGTCGACTCTCTTATTTAAATAGCCACGGTAGTGGTTTACGGGTAAAATTTAATTTAACTCTAATACTTCTATCTACTCGTCATTTCATATTTTAAAGGCTCAAAATATACCAAAACCTAGACTCGCCGCCAAATCTGTGCCTGCAGGAATACTGAACATTATAATCGTGATTTTAATAACATTAAGTAGATTGACATAATATCGACGCCTCGTACGAAGAAAAGCACTACTCCCGGAGCTGGACGAAGACTAGCATAGTTGAAAATCACGGACGAAAAGTAGCACAGCTCAAAATTTCGGACGAAGAAAAGCACAACTCGGGATGCGCGGACGAAGAAAAGCACAACTCGCGGCGGCCGGACGAAGAAAAGCACGACTCGGACGAAAGGACTAGCACTATTTATTGCATTCTTATACATAGTACACCTTACGAATAGCAAAAATAAAAACTGTTGCAAACTACATTAGCAGGTTGCTTTCCCAAAGAGAATCCATCATCAAATAATTTTATTTTATTCATTATAGTATTTAAATAAATCTCATAAAAGAGCGGTTGAGTTGTGCTTTTCTTCGCCCGGGTCCCGCGAGTTGTGCCTTTTTTCGTCCGCGCGCCGCGAGTTGTGCTAGTTTTCGTCCGAGATTTTGAGCTGTGCTACTTTTCGTCCGGGCGCCGCGAGTCGTGCTTTTTTTCGTCCGCGCACCGCGAGTTGAGCTTGTCTTCGTAACGGTCTGAGTTGTGCTTTTCTTCGTACGGGGCGTCGATATAATATATGATGAATATCTGCATAAGTTGTTGATAACTGATATTTGATAATAAATTTAATTGTTCATAAACTCTTGTCAATGTAGGTTTATTTAATAAGATCTATTCTTTATTAATGAGGAGGTGTGACAGTGATAATCATCCTCCACGTATTGATTTGATGAAATTTTAAAAAGACCAGAAACCTCTAGTTAATCATGCTCGAATAAATGAATAGCATTCCATCAAAACGCAACTGAATAATTCAGTCTATTCTCAAACCGCAAATGCACTAATCGTGATTAAATGGAGACCGTTTGGTATCTCATTTATTTTGAATAATCGGTCAGACGGAATAACTTCAACGGCATTATATTATGATTTTAAACAATTAAAACTTGTAATAACCAACTTACACTGAAAATAAGATAACGTTTTCACAAACAACTCATTTTAGATGCTGCACTTGTACATTGCAGATCTTTATTAAACAATTTTATTTTTCAGCTTGAATATTTCAAAGTCGCAATAAAATCCCTCAATCTGATAAAAATCTAATAATCCGAACAATACAGTTTCCAACAAATTTCAAATAAGCGATTTTTTCGTTGCCAATGCACGCATCATCCATAAATCCACGTTCCCAATCCCCCGCTCAGAGCCATCGAAACCTGCAACCTATCTCTAACACGACGACGACGACCAACAGACAGACAGACGCGGTGAGACGAAAAAGAAAGTCGACGTCTCGTCAACGTGCTGTCTTTCTCTCTCTCTCTCCTTCTGCCGAGGAAAAGAATCGCTCGTCACGACGAGGACATCCTTCGCTGCACTTGGCCCGAGAGAGACTGAGAAAGAGAGATTCTTTCGGCCGAGCGAATCCAGGTCAGACTCGTTCGGTTTCTCTTCCCCCCGGGGTATCGTATACCTGCTCTCTTTCGAGGAGAGCAAGGGGGAGAGAGAGGGGGAGAGATCGATACCCTCGCGGCAGACACGAGCGGCCTTGCGCGAATCGGAGCGGAGATGTGAAACATCGGGTAGTGCGGGTAGTCGGCGGATGGGGCGATGTGTTTTCAGATGTTGGACGGTTCGTGGGCTGCTGCTCGTGGATGTGCATCGGTGATTGGGAAGATGCCGCCGGAATTGGGTGCCGGGATGTGGAAATGTTGGGATCAACAACTGTTTTAATAGAGTGCAAGCGACCTGCGCACTGAGAAGTTTTTCAAATAGCAGGGGATTAAAATTTTACAGTAAAAGTTGAGAATCGAATTGGATTTATTGTCAAAGTTGATGGCTACAATGTAGTTCCTTTATTCAAGTACGAGTTGGAAAGCAAGAATACGAGTTTGTGATTCTTGAATTGGAAGTATCATGTGATTAACATGCCTTGAATATATTATAAGAGTTCAATTTTTCTTTGCTAATTAAAATTTTTAAAAATGTATAGTTCTTAAATTATTTAACATTTAATTTTTTATTATAAACGTTTTCACCTCATTTTTTTAAATTAGCAATATTTTAAATGTTACGGATACAGTATAGTTTTTCTTTTTATTGAATTATTTTCTTCAAACAACATATTTTTTTTTTTTGAAAATGCAGTGGTTGGAATCATTCATTGGAATCTCTTTAAAAAATTCTAGTGCAACTAATTATAAACTAATAATACTTGTGTAGGTGATTATCTGTGATGAAATTTAGTTTTTATTGATTTGATGAATTGTTTGTTCATTTTTCAAAGTTAACAATGAATTTCTATCTACCATTAGCTGATATCGTTAACTTCATCAAGACTTTCGCAAACGAGGCCATTGTTCCCACGTCCAGAGAGTACACACTTCCATCCTGAAAACCGATACAATCCCCATCCGAACACAATGACGACACATAATATTACTCCGCCGCGTGCACTCTAGCGCTACATCAGTTACACTCTCACGTACGGCTCTTCCCCCCCTCCCCCCATATACTCGCGAATCGACAGTCAAATCGTAACTCGAGCCCTGAAACCCGATCGACGTTGCTGTGGAGAGAGAGAGAGAGAGAGAGAGAGAGAGAGAGAGAGAGAGAGAGAGAGAGAGAGAGAGAGAGAGAGAGAGAGAGAGAGAGAGCGGGACAGAACGAGTGGGGAAAAAACCGCTAGCGGCGCTTCTCACCGATTGAAACGTATTAACGGACTAATGCGACGGGAGGCGGCTATCCCGTCTCGTCAGATAAAGCGACTGTCGGCTGTTCCCTGGAAGCAGCCAACCTGACGTCGTCGTCGTCTGGCGACTACCTCTCGATATATACAGGCTAACGTAACGGACCTATACACACACACACGTGTGAGGAGGTTATGCAGATTAAGGCGAGCGTGACGTGGAGGCCGCTCGCGCACGGAATAAGGGAAAGGGAAAGAAACGGTTGAGAGAGAGTACAATGCAGGGGGCAGCCAACGGTCAAAGACGCCGCTTGGACACGACTTGAGAGGGAGCTCGTGACTCGAAAGACGCGATAAGGGGCCAGACGGAAGTGTCTCCCGCTGCCGTTGCTGCTGCCGATGCTGCTCCTGCTGCTGCTGCACCTGTGTGTGAAGCACAATGGACGAATTTGTCACGGCGCGTGTAGGGGCAGAGCGAGTAAGCGAGCTTTTCCCTCCTCCTCTCCGGTTAATTGGTGAAGTTGCCTCTGGCCGCGGCGAAACAATGGATCGCGAGGGTAGGGTAGCGGGATTCGAAGGGAAAAAGGAGGAAGTTATGAAGTTATATGCGAGGACAATGCAGCATTAAGGCGGGGAGAGAGAGGGAAAAATTCGATTGTGAGTGGATGACTCCATATGCTGAGCTTTCGTTTTTGCAAAAGGGGGCAGCTATAAGCAGCGGATGATTTAATTAATGAAGGATGTAAAGAACGGGGTTGTTGTTGTTGTTGTTGCTGCTGCTGCTGCTGTAGCGAAAGGTAATTGTGCGGGGAGAAATGATTTAGATCCCAGCCTGGATAATTAAGCGGTTTTTGGATTACCAGGTCTGCTGCTTTCATTGTGTTCTTAGTGGTAGTGTGTACATTGTGTCTGCGCGTAATGGAAGCCATTAGGTTCTTTGAATGGACAATGAGTCCTGAACGATTACGCAACTCTATTGGATGCTAGTATCAGAGATTAGGTGATGTGAAAATGGCCATTTTTGAAAAACAACGTGGAAACTATTATGCAGGGACCGTAATCGGATCATGTTATCAAACTGCAATCCAAAGGGAATGCTGAATGTGCAGCGAACTGCATTTCGTTTCGCGTCATCCAATCTACTCTATCGGCTAAGCCGGTATTAAGAGAAAGATTGTACGGTATCCGCACTTTAGAGATGAGTCGTTTGAATGGAATATCTCTGATAAAAAGAGTAGGGAATAACTTGGGATGAATGAACCTGTTAATACAGGACTAATGTTTTCTTGAGATACATACTTGTGAAGAATATTATATGTACTTATATTCCCTCGTGTGCGGCTCTGGTACTAAGTTTACGAACGTATATACTGGGAATAAAGATTTTGTTAATTGGCCAATCATATTCATACACTGAGAAAAATGTTTAGGAAAATTTACTATAAATGTAAGAAAAATTACTATGTTCGATAGGAACTTTGGGACAGACTCGAATTATCATAAAATTTACTACAATTTATAGTAAAAATTCCTATGTACATAGTTAAAATTACTCAAAACATAGGAATTTTTATTATAAATTGTAGTAAATTTTATGATAATTTAAGTCTGTCCCACAATTACTATAAATATAGTAATTTTTGTTACACCATTTTTTTCCGTGTAGTAGTTTATTTTAGTTTTTTTACATTTATAAACTTTAGAATTTATTTCGATTCCATGACAGTTATTATCAACCATCAGGTGGCGAACAATAACTGTTAATCAGTATCAAAAGAAGTAAGATTTCTAACTTTACAAATGTCAGTATTTAAAATCTTGTTCTACACTTCTACTAATTTTCACTCAATGATGAAGAGCTACAATTAAATTCGCATTAGCCCTACAGCCAGCAAATCCTCAGCACTGAGAGCTTTCTTACTCTTATAAACCAGATCAGCCAAGCAAAACTAATTAAAGCTACTTTCTCATGTTTACACTCCCCCTCTTGCAGACTCCTCTCCAACAATACCCGCAGCGTGTAAGCCATCTGTCAAAACTACCGCGATAATCGTCTTCTCTCTCTCTCTCTCACCTCCACCCTCCGCGATTCAATAACGCGCGCGACTCGAGACACGCCCGCGCGAGACAGCTCGGGGGTGTAGGAAGGCAATAACGATACGCTCGCGCGCTAATTAAATTTAACTGCCGCGAGGGCGTGGCGCGCGCACACAGAAGCGCGAATGCTTAATTGCCGGGGTATTATTGGACGACATAAGACACGAGCGCGTGCGTATATAGAAGGAGCGGTACCTGCCGGCATGTAATGAAAGAAACTTGAAGTGACTTCGCAAGACAGAGAGATGGAATCGGGTGAATTGGCTACGTTAAGCTGCGTGGAAGTATATATGGGAATTATTAATTGTTGTGCGAGGGGATTTGTGAGTGGTTGTAAGATTTTCAAGGAGCTTAAATCATGAATTGCTATTTCTTACATTAGTGGGGGGGGGGGGGGGTGTCAAAGTTTAGACGACTCACTTGAAATTTGAAGTCAACTATAGACGTGCTCGGTTTCGATATAAGCTACTGCAGATTGTGCAAAATTTCGAAATTCTAAATTACGAAAATCATATTTTCGAATGTAACAATTCACCTACTGTCCAAAACATCGAATTTCATTAATAGAATTTTAATAGGGATACAATAAACATATTTCGAAATAAATCATTAGAAACAAGTTATATTTGCTTTGAAATCGTATTGATGAAATTCGATGTTTTGGACAGTAGATGAATTGTTAGATTCGAAAATATGATTTTCGTAATTTATAATTTCGAAATTTTGCACAATCTGCAGTAGCTTATATCGAAACCGAGCACATCTATAGTTGACTTCAATTTTCAAGTGAGTCGTCTAAACTTTGCCCCCCCCCCCCCCCACCGGGTCGCTTTCATCAATAATGAATGGAGGTTTTCATTATTACTGGCAGTCGAATTGAAATAACTTGAAAGCAGCGTAATGAAAGCTTACAATGTTTTCCCCAATTCGTTCGTATATTTTCCCATTATAAAACGTCTATTTCTACGTAGCTATCTGAAGTTTGCATATCACCTGAATTAACAGTTGAAATTCAAATGAACATTCATTTGATTTTCAAGAATTTTTCTATTATTGTACTGAAATAATTGAGATTGCTTAAAATTACAGAAAATGAAGCTTTCATTCGAAGTATTTTAGTTACCAATATTCGTAATAATTTTAGTATCGAATATGTAAAACAATGGAAATACGACAGTTCGAAGAAACGAAGCGTAAATTAAATGTAACTAAAGTTTTGTAAAACTGCACATACCATTGAAATCACGCCAAAACTTCTAAATCATTTCGGGAAAAAATCTTTTTCGTCATATGCCAATGTCAAATGTCAAATAGTTTTCCAGTTAAGCGCGAGATCGGGCGCAAAATGCGAGTTGTCGCACAAACGAGGTTATATTTGAATGAAAATGAGTTCTCTCCCCGGCAGGTAGGACGACGCGCGGGGCTTCATTTTGTTTGAAACTTATGCTATTTGAAGTTGTAACTGTATACATTTTACGCATGCCCGATGTGAAACTTACATCGCATTGAGTTTAATTAAATGTCGGACTGTATCTTGAATTCCCAGATCCCAGGCGCGACGTTAAAACTTAGCCAATTAGGGTTAATTAAATTATATATATGTGTATGAAGATTTTTAATGTTTTTGGGACAATAGTGCAGTTATGTTTCTAGAAATTCAGCGAAACTGCGCTTTCCGGCTTATCTTGCTCGCTTGCTACCATTAGTACGGCAACTGGACTTCAAAAAGAAAAACAATTTAATTTCAGTCAAACTATTTAAATTTCATTACTTAATCAGTATGCGCATCTAAAAAAGAATGGGCTGGAAATAAATTACAAGAAAATTATCGGCGATTATTTGGTTCTATAAAGGCACGAAATTAACGTAATCAACATAATTTTACATTCGATTTAAAGAGTTAACCTTAAAAATAGATATGATACAGTATGTAGTAGACTCAAATATTTAAATGCAATATTCAAATTAACAATTCATAGATCTAATATGCTAACAGGGAATTATTATAAACTATTTATCTCATAGGATTTTCCCAACAAATCTCCACTTTTCCCTAAGCCACTTCAAATTATCGGAATCTGACATACTCGCAATCAGCACTCCACAAAAGCTCCCTATACACGAGAGTTTGAAGTTCCTTCCAGTTTACGTTCCCCGCTTCAAAGACTTAATCCAAACTACACGATACTACGCGAAACAACATTCGCCACTTCAGGACAACATTCCGCGAAAATTTACCGCATACCGATTTCCATTAATTCACCGCTGCAATATAACGCTAACCCATTAATTTCGCCGCACCGTCTCCTTTATTCGCAATCCGGTGTGCTCCTTCAATTATCTCGACTTTTGTCAATTCATCACTCGCTCGCCTTTAATCCCCCTTCTCCTTCTCCCTCTCTTTCTCTTCCGCCTCTTCTTCTCTTTCTTTTTTTCCACCCTTCCAGTCTTCTTTATCTTCGCTTCTCGCTATCTTTTTTTTCCACCCCCGCGAGTTAACAAACCGACGTCGGCGTCGGCCGGTAATTGGTCATTAGAAGAAACTCGTTGTTCGCGCGCACGAAGATTTTTAACGCCGTTGCTTTTTAGAAAGAGAGAGAGAGAGAGAGAGAGAGAGAGAGAGAGAGAGAGAGAGAAAGGGCGCTCGCCCAAAGCTAACGGATTATACTCGCTGGAAAAAGGGGGCGCGCGTGTGTATATATACATATATATGTGTGTGTTTGTTTGCGAAGGAGGAAGGAAAAAGTTTAGTCTGCCGGCTGAGCAGGGGGAAACACAACGGTCGAAGGGAATTAACGCGTAACGGGCTCAGCTCCAGCCGGCTTTTTGGGACTTTTTTTATGCGAAATGTTTCAATGAGGAACTTTGGCGGTGTAATTAATTGTGCTTGCCAAGGCAAAAAAGATGGTTGATGTAGTCAGATTTGCTTTGTGTACTAGAACAAATAGCTTCTTGGGTAAAAGGAGTGAGATAAATCGATAAATACAAAGAATTTTCGTTGCCAGAAAGTTTCGTAAAAATTACGTATAAGTTTAAAAATAATTATTTTTCTTTAATATTATAGAATATCTATTTATTAATATTATTTGGCAGACTGCAAATAATAGCTTATGATGTCTACTTTTTTAAGGTTAACTTTAAAACACATTCAAAATGATGATAATTTCGTGTCCTTGTAATCAATCCATCAGAGATAAGCAACATATTTAGAGAAGTAGTTCTCTTTTATAATAAAGATGTTACGAGTAGATTTTGACAATTATTATTAAACCAAGTTTAATTTTATGAAGTTAACGCAGAGAACTTTAGTAAAAATTCATTTCGTAAGTAAATAATACTAACTCACAACATTTTTATGTCCTCATTGATATTCTGGATCCAAACAGTGCTTACCTGAAAAAATAAAAATTAATTTTATTAATTTACTGCAAAATCGTATGCATGTATCTAAAGTTAGACAACATTTCACGCAAAACTTTTATTTTGGAAAAATAGAAGAAGTTTATCAACAAAATTCAGTCACTGAATCGGTAGCAGACACAAAAATGAAATACGGAAATTTCGTTTTACTGACCGCAATCGAGGTCGGGACTTGGTCGAAACACCATTGGCCAAGTAACATTGAAATCATTACAAGCGCAAAAAGTTTTCGATGCGACCACGAGGGAGGGGGAGAGAGAGAGAGAGAGAGAAACCCGAGGGCGAAAAAAGAAAGAAGCAGCCGTACGTACCGGCGAGCGAATTAAGGCGCACTTCATAAAGGCAGTAAAAACGTTTGCCAGCGAGGATTTATCTGCGGAAAAAGCTGGAAGCTAAAAATAATAGGACACAAATTACTTTTTTCCGACTCCCGCTCACTCTCTCGCTCTCGCGGTCGCTGCTACTGGATTTTTCTCTTTCTGTTGCCCGGCTTTTCCAACCCTTTACTTGAGAGGATAAAAGGCGCAACGGCACCGTAATCTACTTTGCATATCCGAGCGAGCTTTATTTACCCCTTTTTCCAGCTCTCCTCGTGCTGCTGCTGCTACGCGCGCGCCTTTCTCGTGTGGATACATTAAGTTATGCATAGCGGGGAATTATATTCTGTCGTTCGAATGTTCTTCAAATTTGAAGATTCGTCAAGGGAATTTTCAGTTTAGGCTTTTGAAAGAAAAAGCGAAGTTTTATTTGAAAGTTCTTGAGCTTAAAAATTTTCTTTGGTGTTTTGGATTTAAGTACTGAACAAAAGTTGAGTAAAAAGTACTTTATTTTTTTACCTATAAAGTTGGTTATATATGCGCAAGTGTCTGCTGCAGAAATATAAGGCAATATTTTTTGCCTGAGCTTGTAAGGTAAATTTTTTAGATTATATGAAAACCAATACTTTTTGTTCACAAGTAAAAAAACATTGCATTCTTTCTGCATATTTTATTTTGCATAAATACATTATTCAAAAGTATATGTAAAATTATATTTAAAAACATTTACGGAGAAAAATCGTAATTGTTAAATTTCAAATTTTTTAATTCATTAATAAAAGCATTATTTTGTTCAAAGTTGGTGCTATCTTCAAATCAGTATTCTAAACTTAAAAATAACTTTAAAATAGTTTTAAAAGACATGAATAGAGAGGGAATTAAGCATATTTCAAGAAAATGTGTTTATATTATATGAATCTTTAAGATGAAATACCAAAAAAGTTATTTACAATTCATATAGTTAGTTAATTTTTCGATAAAGTAGCTACTTTTTGAAATCCTCAATTTTAAGTCAAAATTACTAGTGAGCGTTTCAAAATACATAATTTAGAAGGAAATAAAATATACTTTAAGAATATCGGTCTCCATTTTGCATATCTTTAATTATATGCATATCTTTATCTTGAAAATTTAATCAGTTCTAAGTTAGGACATACCTAAAATGCATGCAAATGTCAGATCATTATGTCCATCTGTTCAAGAGTTATGTTGTAGACAAAATTGGATACATAAATAAGTACATTTTTTTTAAACCTATTATTCTAACTCAGGATTCGAAAATTGTCACCGTTACAAAGCTTTCTCTTTGAGAAAGCAAAATTTCTACACATCTTCAACTTTTGAATAAAGATGCTAACATGTATGTATATACAGACTTTGAATCTAAAGTTTGCCTCTTTGGAATAGTTAATTAAATTATTAATTAAAGTTATTAAACAATAAAACATTAATCTTTGTCATAAAGTTATTTTACATTATAGTAGGTAAGCTAGGAGAGTTCTGCCCCCCCCCACCACTCGGCCACCGGCCGCCCTGTGCAGCGCTCTGATAGGTTGAAAGGGGGGAGGTGAGGCTCCGCCCACTTTCGAGAAGCTTCCATATGTAATGACGTCATCGAATAAAATTTATCCGTATTTTATTGTCACATTTTTGCATGACGGTCAAATGTTTATTTACGAGCGACCCGGGCGGCGGGCGGCGGGCGGCGGCGGCGGCGCGGGGGGGGGGGGGGGACTAGCATCTTACCGCGTTGACAAGCTGGACGACCGCGGGGATGAGCTGATTCGCGCGGAGATGAGCGTATCATCGCGGTGGTCAGCTGATTTCCGCGGTCATTAGCATATACCGACCCGCGTGTAAGTATATTTACCGCGTTGATGAGCGGACTTTCGCGGGCATTAGCCTACCGTCGCTGGTAAGATATTTACCGCGCGTTTATTTTTTTCGACGTGACCTGCAGGTTTGATATGGCTCTAAATCAGTAAATGTATTTCGGCTATAGCATGCTATCGCATCTCTTCGTTGTTCCGATATTCGTAGTTGCCTTATCGCTATTAATTCTAAGAACTCCAGAGTATTTCAATTGTGTTCTCATGGCAATCGTTTCCTGACAACGACTCACAAAACTTAATAGTATTTCATGTAATTTTACCCGCTAAATCAAAATACTGTTTTGGTTAACTGAATATACAAACGATAAGAGTGGCGGCGTCGATGGAAACCCTAGATATAATAATTATTGAAGTGACTCATACAAAGGAGGCAAGACGAAGAGTATTTCACTCTTGCCAGTAACCCCGACACGGGCGACGTTATCGCATGCTGTGCAGGTTGAAACGTGCCTTCTCGTGCGAGTATTTTCCGGGCATTAGTCTATCGTCGCTGGTAAGATATTTACAATGGCATCATTGTTTTCAAAAAAGCTACTGAGAAAAGAGAGAGAGCGCGAGAGAGAGGGCGAGAGAGATGGAGAGAGAGAGTTTTCGAGGTGGATGGCCTGCATCTATGATGTGACTCTAACTCAGTAAGTATATTTCAGCTGGCCCGACACACAACAGGATGTATAGTTTTATCTCGAGTGTGCTTCATGCGTCAATAAGGTCGTATTTTTTACGACACTGACCCTTGCACGTGTGTGCGTGTGCACGTTTGACGAAGCGTTGTTCCTTTTTCACATCTGGAGTGCGTGTATAGTGCCGCTAGTCTTTTCGATGCTCACACTTTTTTATAAGATGTGTATTTTGAATCTCAATAATGTTTCGAAGCCGGCAACCCCTACACGGGCGACGTCATCGCATGCTGTGCAGGTTGAAACGTGCATCCCGGTACGAGTATTTTTCGGGTATTAGTCTATCGTCGCTGGTAAGATATTTACAATGGCCCCACTGTTTTCAAACAAGCTACTGAGAAAGAGAGAGAGAGCGAGAGAGAGTAAGAGAGCGAGAGAGAGTGAGAGAGCGAGAGAGAGTGAGAGAGAGTGAGAGAGCGAGAGAGAGAGCTAGTAAGAGAGAGAGAGAGAGAGAGAGAGAGAGAGAGAGAGAGAGAGAGAGAGAGAGAGAGAGAGAGAGAGGGAGAGAGAGAGAGAGAGAGGGAGAGAGAGAGAGAGAGAGAGAGAGAGAGAGTTTTCGAGGTGGCCTGCATGTATGGCGTCACTCTAACTCAGTAAGTATATTTCGACTATAGCATGCTGAACTATAAACTCGGCTGGCCCGATACACATGATGTATAGTTTTTATCTCGAGGGTGCTTCATGCGTCAATAGGGTCGTATTTTACAACGTTGACCCATGCACGTATGTGCGCGTGCACGTTTGACGAATCGTCGTTCCTTTACACATCTGGAGTACGTGTATAGTGCCGCTATTCTTTTCGATGCCCACCCTTTTTAATAAGACGTGTATTTTGAATCTCAGTAATGTTTCGAAGAAAATGTGCTCACGGGGTGGACGCTGACGCAAACTTCGACGAGATGCTACACAGCATCGCGTGCTGTGCTGTTTGAAACGAAAAAAGCTAAAGGTGTGAAAAGTGGAGTTGTCAGCAAAACCATCAATTTCGACGACTATCATCAGTGTTTACTAAATTCAACTACACAATACAGAAATCAGTATATCATACAGTCTAAAGCTCATGTAGTGCGTACTGTGAAACAAAATTAGCTCTAAGTCCACATGACAATAAGAGATATCTCATACCAAATGAAACAGATACTCTACCGTGGGGGCATTATAAAATATATAAAATAGATGAAGATTGATTGTATGTATGTATATAATCAACTTTCATGATATATATATACACACACACACACACACACACACACACACACACACACACACACACACACACACACACACACACACACACACACACTATATATACTATATATATACTATATATATACTATATATACTATATATATACTATATATATACTATATATATACTATATATACTATATATATACTATATATATATACTATATATACTATATATACTATATATACTATATATACTATATATATATATGCTATATATACTATATATACTATATATACTATATATACTATATATACTATATATACTATATATACTATATATATATATATATATATACACTGCTATGACGGCAGTGAAATGCGGCGTCTGCGAACGCATGTAAATGTACGTGTGTGTGTCTGTGTGTGTGTAGTTAACCTTTAGTTTGTATCGTGTATGAGTTTAATTTTCCTGGAACAAAAAAAAAATTCTTTAAAATTTATGTATTCATAGTTTGTAAGTTTTTGCGTATTCATACTTGTATTTTTACTATGTAAGTTTGTTTTTTTTTCTTAATAATAATCTGATCGATTGATTAAAATTTTTTACCAAAATAACTGTTATCATTTATTGACCTCACACTCTTCCAGTAAATTATCCAATTCTCTGTTTCCTTGAAAAAATAATAGTAGTTTCATTTTTGTTCACATGCGTGTTATATACTATATATACTGTATATATAATACTATATATACTATATATACTATATATATACTATATATATACTATATATACTATATATACTATATATACTATATATACTATATATATATACTATATATACTATATATATATACTATATGTACTATATATATACTATATATATATACTATATATATAGTATACATAGTATATATATAGTATATATAGTATATATAGTATATATAGTATATATAGTATATATATATATAGTATATATATAGTA